>JBAMAV010001789.1:1200000-1731415 GCA_037043315.1 Amiota communis
ACAAGCGTTTTGCGTACAAAATACGGACGGTGCTTGAACATTCGCTTTATGTCCGATAATGTGCTAGTTAAAGATAGTTTTGCGGGTATAAATACGATGAATAAGAAACAATAGGCAAAAGAGATAGAAAAAAGTTTTTATGGGACGCGAGAAAAGACACAAAAACGGTCCAAAAGCGATATCACTATAGTATCTTTTACGACTATCGTAAATGATAGATTTGCTGCCACAAACTGACCGACAGATGATTCATTCGATTATCGTTTTCGAATCCGACCGCAAACGTATCGTTTATGATAGTTTTCGTCCACTGGACCAGTGAAACGTTCCCTCAGGTACAAGCTGCATGAAGCACAACAACAACACCATATAAGAAACTGATAACAAAAAAGAATTTGCATACACAGAAGAAAAAAAGAAAACAACAACGTTATGCATGGCAGCAAAAGAAGCAAAAACAAAATGCACATGTATCATGAGACTGCTTCTGCTTCGCACAATATTAAGATTGCTTCTTTGACGTTCGCTATTTATCAAGCAATCATAGTGAGAGCGAGGGTTTTTATTTTTTTTGCTAGCGCAAGCACGTTTCGTTCTGTAAATGTTTCAAAACATTTGAGAGACCTCTCGAAGCCGACTGATTCACTGCACATCTCCGGGGCGGAGTGTACTCGTATGTAAGTTATTAATATGAAATTTTTACACAATATAAAACATGATATAACGAATAATTCTGCATCATTAACGCAAAATTCGTGTTTTTAGTTAAATATGTGCGATATGTATGTATTGTGTAATCATCTATCTATTTAACTAAAAAAACAGTGTATTTAGTAAATACTATTTACTCAAGGGGTAAACTCGGTTTCCCTGCCATATATGCGGTGAAGTGGTATATACGATGCCCTTATCTTTCCTAACTCCAAACCCTTTCCATCCACAGTTTCCTAATCCAACATAGAGAAGATATGCTTATTCCTAAAGGGGCCCATACATTATGCGATCTATTGTACAATCAAAAAAGTGAAGCCAGCTCCATCGTGCGGCAATTGTTGGCATTAAAAATACATTTTTTTCCCGGCACAATGTATGAAAGCGCGCAATGTAAGTATATAAATGTATAAATAAATGATTAATTAAATTCATAATAAATAAGTAACTCTCTTTTAGCATATCTCAATCAATCATTGACCACTATTTGAATGAAACAAAACGATAGGGTGACGAATTAAATTTTCACTCTTCTACATCTTCTCGTTCTTCTCTCGCTCGCTGCGTGTTTTGTTTATAAAAATCAACTGTCAGGTCAAGCAAAATTAGTTCATTGTAACTAATAAGACTGCATTTTTATTATTTTTAACTTTAAATTTCTAATTTCGAGCCGGAGTTTTTGAAGGAGTGAGCCAAACGATGTATTGCGTCAACAAGTGTTCAGGGGAACGGAGAAGAGAACGAATACAACAATTCAACAGTTTGATAATCACAGGAGTGCCAACTAACTTTCGATTATATGTTCCTGTAAGTTGACAGGCCTGTGTTACTTGATTTCGTTGTGTATCGAAAAAATCAATAAATTTTAATTAAAAATAAAAAGGATTGCTATACATGAGAAAACAAAATAAAATGTGCAGCTCTTGTATCTGCAATTAATTATTTTGAAAATAGGACGTGAAAGAAAACAAAAAGTGCGATTGCAAGAACAAGGCATACAAATGCGTCGTAATTCGGAAAATGAGAATCAACTTGATTTGATTACTACCGAAATGGAAGAAGAGGATATACCACAAGGCATACAAATGCGTCGTAATTCGGAAAATGAAAATCAATTTGATTTGATTACTACCAAAATGGATGAAGAGGATATACCAGAACAAAATTCTGAGTTACAACCACAACTTGAGGTGAACGCAACAGGTCCAATTCCTGAGATCTCTAGTTTGGTAGAAGCCATGAATTATATTAAAGCTTTACAGGATTATGCTTTATTACAGGACAATTTTTGTGCCGTTGGCTTGCTCACACAACTAGAAGAAGTATTTCAAAATCCATCAAATCCACAAGATATTGAAGTAGCATAATAGCATCGGCCAAATATCATAATATCAATATTTACTCCTTTTTAAGTATTACATGAGTCGAAGGCCCCAGCAGCTAGTCACTCGTTAAAATTAGTCTTAAGTTTAGTATTATATATAAGATTTAATTATGATAAATAAATAAAATAAGTATTACATATAATAATAATAAAAATAAATAACTTGTTGAATATATAACAAGAAAAAACTATTCACCCTTTCTTCCTTTTCATCATAATATCATATGGTTGTGTTTGGTAGTCTTTTGAGTAAAATTCTACCAAATCAATAAATATGCCCAGGTTGGCAGCCCATGAAAGTCAATTTGTTTACCGTGAACACCTGTCAGGTTGGCAGCCCAGTCTACAACAGCTGAGCAGTGCTGTCAATCTACTAAACATCATATTGATTTTGACAGGCATCGTGTGTGTGTGTGTGTATTTCCCGCGCCGCTTCCATTCATTAAATTTGTTACAATATTTTATTTCATAAATTTAAATGACTGGTTTAAATAAAGTTGAATAGTGATAAAATGGGCGACACTACTACAAATACTATGGATACAAAACTGTATGAAGGACTAGAGAAATACTTTGGACACAAAAAATTTAAATCCGATTTACAATACAATGCAATAAAATGCGCCGTAAAAAGTGAGTTCCTATTTTGGTGACAATTCTTCGCAAATTGTCTTCGAAATTAATCAGTAATAAAAATATAATTTTTTGTTTTAGATGATCGTGATATTTATGTATCAATGCCTACGGGCTCAGGCAAATCGCTATGTTTCCAATTGCCGGGATTACTCAATGAGAATCAAATAACTATTGTGTTTTCGCCACTATTGGCTCTGATTAAAGATCAAATAGATCATTTGGCAAAACACAAGATTACAGCAGATTCGATAAATTCTAAAATGACTGGCAAAGAACGTGACCGTGTTATAACGGATTTAAAAGCCATAAAACCCAGCATACGATTCTTATATATAACACCCGAGCAAGCGGCCACAAAGAGTTTTCAAGAGTTATTGCAAACACTTGTTAATCACAAGAAAATCGCTTATTTTGCCGTGGATGAAGCGCATTGTGTCTCACAGTGGGGTCACGACTTTCGTCCCGATTACCTAAAATTGGGTGATTTGAGGGCGAAGTACATGGATATTGTTTGGTTGGCACTAACAGCGACTGCTTCGCGTGCAGTTCGCGATGATATTTATAAACATCTGAAGTTGCAAATGCCGGTTGCGACATTCACGACGCCCAGTTTTCGCCAGAATCTCTTCTATGATATTGTCTTTAAGAATTCAATTGAAGATGATTTCCAACACTTGGCCGATTTTGCTCATCATTGCTTTGGTGATGAGGCAGCTTTTAAAGAGACACCAGCACCAAAACGTGGCTGCGGCATAATCTATTGTCGCACACGTGAAAGTACAGAACGTGTGTCTGTCGGAGTTTCACGCCAAGGCATTGGAGCTGTAGCTTATCATGGCGGCCTTAAGACAGCAGAACGCACTGACGTACAAGAAAAATGGATGCGTGGCGATTATCCAATTATATGTGCAACAAACAGCTTTGGCATGGGCGTCGATAAACCCAGTGTACGTTTTGTTGTGCATTGGGAAGTACCACAAAATGTAGCTGCGTACTATCAAGAATCTGGACGTGCTGGTCGCGATGGCTTACAGTCATATTGTCGGCTTTATTATGGACGCGAAGATGCGAAAACAATAAGGTATCTTCTGCAAAACGATATAAACCGTTCGCGTACCTCTTCTTGTTCTGGCAAACAAGAGTTAGCTCAGCGTGCCATGAAGAATTTCGATGAGATTGTCGCTTTTTGTGAAATGCAGAATTGCAGACACATTCTCTTTGCAAATTACTTTGGGGATCCAAAGCCGAATTGCAATAAACAGTGTGATGTCTGCAAGAATCCAAAGAAAGCGGCAAAAGCATTGGAAACTTTTCAAAAGCTATGCATGGATGCAGCGTTTAAATCCGATATAGCACTTGAAGATTGCTCTGAGCTTTATGAAGGTAAGAACAATAAGTTATTTTGAAATACTCAAATAAAAATTATTAATTTATTTTCACTCCTGTAGGAGGACGGAAAGGTAGTAAGCGTTATGCAGAGGAGTATGCTGCAGATGATGATTCCGGTGATGGTGGCGACAGCGGATCAGATCATCGGCAATTAGCTAAAAAAGCGAAAAAGGAGACGGAAGACTTCATAAAGAAGCAGTTTGAATTGCGCAAAAAAATTAAAGCAGCACAAATTCTAGAAAAGGAAGCAGTGTCGCAGATAACACGTGTAAAATTTCCTGAATCGACTGAAAAGAAAGTGGCTGGCCTCAAGCTAGCAACTCGAGAACAGATGTTAACAGCTTTGGTGGATGGCTTAAAGTTGAATGCATCGACTTGTACTGGCGATCAACCAAAAAGTGTTCTGAAACATCGTGACTACGAAGTGATTGCTATTGGCATGGAATATGAACACTTCTCCAAAAACAAAGTCATAAATATGTATAGACTTTCAGTGGCTAAGGAAGTAAGTTATAATTAACAATAGATCAATATAAGACATAGTTTATTTTATTATGATTTCTTTTAGCTTGCAGTCATTAAGCAACAGACGAACAGGGAATTGTTAGTAGCGCAATTAAAAAATTATGTTCCCAAGCCGGAAACAAGTACGAAAAGCGTTTGGACAGGTGGCTCTGTTGAATATTTTGAGCGCAAACTGAAGGAACTTGAAGCTACACGACCAAATTCACCAAGTGCTGGCAGTAGTAGCAGTAGCATGTTTAGCAAAGATGTTCCTAAAGCTATACGGGAGCGTAAGAGCTTTAAGCAGGATACAAGTAAGCAAACTACTATAGCCAATTTCTTCAGTGCTCAAAGTAATAAAGAAAAAGAAACGAATACCAATGGAGATACAAGCAGCAATGGAAAAAGTCCAGAAGAAACTCCTACTTCGTCCAACAGCACAAAACCTTTGGAAAAAGGTTCACAAGATTCTTCTTCTTCTTCGGCCAGCAGCACAAAACATTTGGAAAAAGGTCCACAAGATTCTAATTCGTCCAGCAGCACCACAGCGGAGCCAAATGAAAGAATCGCCGAAAATAACAATCCACCCGGAAATAATGAACCACCACAAATGGAAGGTAGCGACATTAGTGCCAGAGGATATGATATAGCAGAAATGCAGCGGCTGCATCTGGCTCAACCTCAGTATGAATATACCAATGCAATTAATACACTTAAACAAATTCGACACAATTTGACATACCAGCCAACATTTAAGAAAGCGCGAATTGCCCATCAGAGTCGAAGGGAACGTGAACAAGAAACACGCAGAAATACTAGACTACAAACTAATCAAAATGAAGACAATATTGCTGGTCCTTCATCCAGGTTATTTGCCAAATCACATGAATCAAATCATATTAATGCAAAAAAGGATAATGCTGATGATGATGATGATGAAAGTAATGAAAAGAAAGCAGAATTGCCAAATAATGAAAAAAATAATAACAAACGTGAATTGAGCAATCGTGCCAGTTTATTTGGCGATTCTGAATCTGATGAGTGTCCTGATAACATTCTACCAACCGATCGGCAAAATATACATAAAGAACGAAAGATCTCTATAATTGACAAACAACAGAATAAAGATCATAAGGAGACAACTGGACATAAAGAGAACAAATCATCCAATGAAAATTCATATAATAAAGAAGCCCAAACAAATCGTGATTCTTTCATCAAAAGAGAAGAACGTACAGATAGTCTATTTAGTGAACGACAAGAAAAAGAAAGCCACACTCGCACTAAGACACCAAATAGAGAATCCTCTAGCAAGAGTCAAGAACATAATAAGCAAAGACATAAGGACTCTAGTGTAAATAGTGACGATTCCAGGCAAATTCAAGCATCTAATAAAGAAGCCCTTTCGAAACGTGATTCTTTTAATAAAAGGCAAGAATATGATAATCGTCGACATAAGGAATCTGATAATGTACGTAGTGACCGACAAGAAAGAGAAGGACACACTCGCACTAAGACACCAAATAGAGAATCTTCTAGCAAGAGCCAAGAACATAATAAGCAAAGACATAAGGACTCTAGTGTAAATAGTGACGATTCCAGCCAAATTCAAGCCCATTCGAAACGTGATTCTTTTAATAAAAGGCAAGAATATGATAATCGTCGCCAAGAAAGAGAAGGACACAGTCATACTAAGACATCAAATCGTGACTCCTCAAGCAAGAACCAGGAATATGATAATTCTCGACATAAGGACTCTAGTCTAGTTGGTGACCGTCATGGAAAAGAAAGGCACAGTCATACAACGACAACAAATCGAGAATCATACAGCAAGAGTCAAGAATATAATAACAAAGAACATAAGGACTCTAATATATCTAATGACCGGCAAGAAAAAGAAGCTCACAATCACACTAAGACAACAGAATCCTCTAACAAAAGACCAAAATATGATAATGAACAACAAAAGGATTCTAATGAACGCCATGAAAAATCAAAATCACATGAAAATGGTGATAAACACCGTCATTCAAAGAACGGAACACGTCATAATGTTAATGTTACAAACATAAGCAAAGTGGTTGTCGACATATTAAATCCTTATTATAGAAAAAAGATATGCACAAGGGAAAGTTTTAAATTTCTCGCTAAACTTCTTACAGATCGTGTTTTTCATGGCAAATTATGTGAGTTTAAAACAAACAAAAAATCAAATATTGAATATGTCACTAATTTAAATTCTCTGATTATTTTTAGCTCTGGCAGATGATGCCACCAATTGTTGCAAGAAATATGTAGATGAAACATTTCGTAGTGTGGAAACTATATCAACAGTCACCGATGTTGATAAATACTTTGTAATTAACATTAGTTAATACAATACAATATTCTATCATTTATTAATATTTTATTCCTTTTTTTTCAAGTAACTGGAAGATATAGTCACCATATAAAGGAAGAAAGAAAACAGCAGTTAAGCACATAATCTTCAAATCATATATATCAATCGGGATAATAGAAACAATGGATTGAATGGAATATCATAATTAACTTGCTTAATCAACTGTTTTGTTGGGACATTGCGTGACAAAAATCTGAGCAGCCTTTTGTGAAGTGTTGTGTTTTTGTTGCCTGACATTTTGCATAGCAAAGCAAAGATTGGAACTTTAAATATATAAGCTTTTGGGTATTTATGAGTTTTTGTATGGAAAACTTTTATATTACTCAAGATATTCGAATAAAACTTTATAAATACATACATATGGACTGATTGCCGAATAAGAAGATATTAGATTTAAATAGAATACATTATATTACAATATGAAAACGGACAAAAAATGAAGAAATAAGTCATAATTTAAATTAAAAAATAAATAAAGGATTTAGTTATGTAAGGATTACATAAGTTTTGCTCTAAGTGTGTATTAATTAATTCATGTATTACAACTTTTCTTTATATAATTCTTAATATACTTCCGTTAATAACAATTTAAGAAAATAGTTTGGCAATTTTTTTTTTTTAGTAAACTTGGCAACACTTTGTTTTGATGCAACGCTGCAACTCTTGATTATTGTAGCCCTCGTCCATCAATCTAAATTGTGATTATTGAAAGAATGCAGAAAACATAAACAAATTACGGTATAATATTCCCGTTAGTAATGAGATTGTAAGATTTAACAAAATGGACAACAACAGAGGAAATTCATCATCTATGATTTGGTCACGACGAAGTACGCTAGAGTTGATTGCTTTACTGAAATCAAAACCTCTGCTTTGGTTGCCGGGACATGAAAACTATTTAAATTCTTCCAAGCGAATGCAGGCTCACAAAGATATTGCATTAGAATTGCATAAATTAAAAATAGTAGCGACAGTTCCGGATATTCGTAAAAAAATTCATACTCTACGTTCGCAGTATTCTCGGCAAGTGAGAGATATCCTAGACAAACAACGTCGTTATGGAAAATACGAACAACCGGCATTATGGGTATTCAATGAAATGAGTTTTCTATGGCCAATATTTGCGCCGGACACTGATATGCCAAATTTCGACGATTTAGACTCGGAGGTTTGTAGCTTAATTAAATGATGAACAGATTGAAGAAAATGATAATATTTCCTACTCTTCAACTATTGAACCACAGCAGCAGCAGGTTTCAAATGAATCAAATACCAGCAGGAGGTAACTAAAAACTTTATAATGAAGATTTGATATTTGATTTTCATATTTTGTTAATTTGAATGCGTTAGAAAAATTCAATGGACTCGTTCTTTAACTACAAAACTCATAGAACTTTATGAAAGAAATGATGTTCTATGGAATCCAAAACATTTTTCAAAAGATAATCTACAAAAGCGTAAGGCTGCTTCCATGGAAATCGCAAAGGAAATGTCATTATTTCTACCAGGCATTATGCCATTTGATATACAAGAGAAGTTGCGCATGTTACGCTTTCAATACCGAAAGCAAGTACATGTGCTGGAGGCAAAGAAAAAGGAAGGCATAGAAATACTTCCGAAATTGTGGTGCTTTCATTTGTTAAGCTTTTTGTGGTCATTCTATGCAGGACAAGATGATGATGCAATTGATGAAGATGATGGTGATGATGGTGTTGATTATGATAGTGAATTGAATGAAGAAAGTGGTGAAAAGGAAGCATTAGTGAATGAAAGCATCACTGAATCAATGTATAGCATTGAAGCACTGGAGGTGAGTTTGAAATGCATTTCAAAATTATATAATTTGCTAATTTCTTCTTGTTTTTGTTCTGTTTAGGAATCTGCTAACGAAGAACTGAAATTAAATGATATTGATTCTGATGAATTAAGCCTATTAAACTATGATGACTTAGAAAGCGTAAGCAATTGTAAATCATCTCAAGATACAAAAAGCAAGGTATCTAGTTCTAAAGGGCGCTATAATTGGATTGGCACACAAGTCGTGAATACCTTAAATGAGTTGGAAAATGAAGACGTTATCTTTGACACAGTTGTAACAATTGAAAGCCTTTTACAAAGAATCCATGAACTGGATAATGAGCAGAACTCAAAGAATAGTAATGATAATACAACAGAACGTTTACCACAACGTCGAAGTAATCTGATGCGTCCGAAACTATCTGACTTCAATAATTTTGAAGTAAGTTTCGATCTAAATCAACTTCATGTCAAAGATGTTTCGGTAAGGGTTATCAATCAGACTATTGTCATAGAAGGTGAATTTGAAAATGGACGTGATCAAGATCGTAAGCAATTTCAACGCTACTATGATCTACCAAATGGTTATGATGTTGATTCGGTAGAAGCAACACAATATCAAAATGGTTTGCTTAAGGTGAAGGCTTCAAAGTTACTTCGTAATACAGAGGACGAAATAGATTTGCCCATAAAACAAGTTGACAAATCAAATCTCTTTCACAACAATACCAATTAAGTAGTAAGTAGTAGCATCTCAATTAGTTCCTTATAGTATTGTATTTATGGTGATGGTTGCTAACAATGTTGTCCTATACTATTAAGTCTTATTATTGTATTAAAAATAATCTATTTACTATTATTCTACTCTTTGTATTATCACATTTCTTTCATCCACGGTGTCCATGAGCGTACGCTCAACAGCGCGCACAGTTAATACACCATCTAAGGAAAATGTAGCCTCAATGCTATAATTAAAACCATTAGGCAATTCCAAGATTCTTTTGAAATTCCTTTTCATATGGCCCAAGCCAGTGACTTCGTGTTCCTCATGGCAAGCACTTATGATTACTTGATTTTGACATAGTCTCACATTGATTTCCTCATGATTAAAGATACTCATTTCGTAATTCCATTCGAAATATGATTTTGTGTTGATATTCTCATTATTATCCAATGAATCATTTAATACTTCTTCCTCATCAGACATATCTTCTAATATATCTATATCATTCTCCAACTCTGTAGGCATTTCATCACAGGATGTTGCTGTAGTATGTTTCTGTCGATCACGAGTCCTGGCATTTTTCAATGCTTTCTGAATGGCCACCATTGCTGCCTTCTTAAGTTTTTCATTTTGTACTTCCTTAAAAGTGTTGTCCACTTCTTTACCCAACCAAGAAAATCGTTTCGTGAATAATTCATCATTATCCTCAATTGAAATATTTTCATGGATTATTGGTTCCGCTTGTTCAACAGGCTGAAAATCTTCAACTGAATACTGAAAGTCCGCGCCAAGCTGTAATGCATATATTTTATTCTAATACACATACTCACACATAATTTATACTTTATACTTACTTTATCCTGATCTGGAACACAGTGGGGCGCTTTATTGCTAAACTTGGAAATCGTGGTTTCGTTTAAGAAAAACGGTTCCAAGAAATCAAGTTCCTTTAGGCACCATGACTGACCAGACCGACCAGATGAGCCTTGCCGCTTGCGCATTCTATGAGTTAACAATTGTTTGCGATACTGAGAACGTAGATTGTGTATTTTCTTACGTATATCATTCACATTTAATCCCGGCATGTCTGATTCCAATTGCAATAGAATATTTTTCACAGCACGTTCTCGTACTTTGTGATTGTCATAATCCTTGTGTGCCGTATCCCAGAGTATTGGAGTTTCTCGTAATAATTTACAAATCTGTAAAGTTTTTTCGCGAGTCCATGATTTTTGTGGATTAAAACTTGATATTTTCTTGCCACTCATTTTGTAACAAATTGTGATTTGTTTATTTGTTTTCGGACGCACAACATCAAACACCTGAGCACAGCACAGGGCGTCTCAGATGTAAAAGTAACGAATACTCTCGAAAAAACCAAAACATGCTTTTAACAGTTTTTGGCTCTGTTATGAAAATGTTATTCTTAAAAGAAAATAAAAAATTGTTTTTGTTTTAAGATTTATTTTAAACTAAAAACCATTCTTTTAATCGTAAACTGCTACATTACATTTGGCATGGATTACACAGGGTTGCACTATCAGTTTTAATTCTATTCTGCATTACTTATGACATGAAGCGCTTAAAATAAAGAAATACAATCGGAAACCTTTATAACGAACTCATTGGAAATATCACTGCTCTAAAGAAAAGTCTTCGCTACGGCGGGAGGAGCCCGAATGATTAAAAATCTTAGAAATTCCTTAATTTTGCAGAAAATCTACTGGAACTAACGTTATGATTATATGGTATTGTTTTGATAACGCTGCCACTGTTGCCAACTAGCCCCTTCATGGAAATGTGGCAACATCAGTTTAAATTTTATTCTGCATTTTGTACAAAGGCCCACAATTGTTAAATAAAGCAACTTTACACTGAATTTTGAAAGACAGCTAATAAAAGTATTGTCTACATTTATAACCATTTGGCGCCGCGGTATTGACTAATTAAATGTGTACTTTCTGATCCAAATGAAATGAAATGCAAAGAGCGCACTTGGGGTCTTGGTGTTTTTTTGGTTCGATGTTCAAAATGTGGAATTGTAGACTGGTAGACTCAAAGTGGATATGAATTTGTTAACTGAAAATATCGGTTGTGTGTTGTGTGTCGAAGGTTGCATGTTCGAAGCCTGTTTGATTTCAAACTGACAACCAAAACACAACCAACGGACAACACCATGCTACAACACATTGCCATACATGTTCGAGACGACTTCGAGTGCTGTTGGTCGTGTTTGGTTTCGAATTAACAGCAAAAGGGGAATTACTAAATAAATTTTCAAAATAAAATAATTCTTGGTGCGGCAAAGACGTGTTTCGCGCGTGTGCTTCTTATTTTCGGTTCGCTTAAACTACGACGACTACGCATCATTTTGCCTTTAAGTATCTTTATTTCAAAAACCGCTAATACTATAAAATAAATATAATAAGTAATAATATTGCATTTATTGAAATTTAATTACGATCGTCGCTTCAATAAACAACAACAAAATAAGATGTATAAGAAAAACAACAACGAAGTGTGTCATATTATCAATGAGACACAAGAAAAACATACATAGATAACAATAATAAATATACCGGCTTTTTTGATTTTCATGTTTTGTATTTCATTCTTTGTAACTGTAATTGTGTTGATGTGTTGGTGAGTTTCAGTACTATTTATGCGAAAACGGTATAAACAACAACAGCAAATTCATTAATGTAAAAAGTGCCTTCTGAATAAATTATAATAAAAATTAATAAAGCACGTGAAGTATTAACAAAAAGTAAAATTAACCAAACTACAACAAAAAAGGCGACAATTTCGCAACACAAACAAACAAGCAAAAAGAACAAGTAACTACGAAAAATATTTTGCCGGCAATTTACGTTGTTTGTACGAATGAAAGTGTAGAGGTGTAAGTTAATCGTAAATGTGTGTAGAGTGATATTGTGTCGCTCTCTGCTGTCTGTCAGTGCGTGTATTTGTTTGTGTTTGCTCTGTATACACAGAGTAGATAGAGTGTGAGTGGGTGTTAGTGTCGCAAATAAGGCAATAAAACAATAACGTTAGATTTTCCTTTGCTGCTTTTTTTGTGCAGTTGTGTTGTTGCATTGCATTATTGCCTTGCATACTCCACCTGTGTGTGCCGCCGTCGCGTAAAAAATAAACACAAAATAAAGTATAGTGGAGTGGAGTTGAGAGAGAGAGAGAGAGAGAGAGAGAGAGTGAAAGATTTTTATTTATTCGCAAATTCTTTTGTGTGTTCGTAGAACTTTTTTTATATAAAGAAAAAATTGTTAAACAAAAGCAAACAAACTGCCGTTGTAATAGTAGTAGTAGGGTTCATGTTTACAAGAATTTTTACAATGTTTACCGACGACAATATAAGCGTCAATGCTGCCGTCCAACGCACCAAGCGACAACAGCAAAAATCAAGTGCTGTCGCCGCCGCCGATGCCGCCACCAACCTACTTCATCCTTCAACCATGTATAGAAAACCTTTTATAATAAAGAACAACAACAACAAAAAGAGTTCAGTGTGTCTTTTACCACTCTTTGTCACTGCTGTTATCATATGTGAATTATTGTCATTGACATGTGCCGAGGATGTTGCTGTTGCTGTGCCACCAGCTTCATTACCATATGCAGCTGCATTGGCAGCACCAGGACCAATACCAGGTGGTGGCGGCGCCAACATGGGTTCATCTATTCTCGAGCAATTCAGTCCAAATTGTAGTGCTGTTTCTCATATATTTCAAGCACGCGGCATTGATCCAGCTGAAATACCACAAAAACCAAGTAATGGTAAGTGATCTGTTCAAAATATCTACATATATAAGTTATAAATTCAATTCTTAAATCATCCCACACAAAATCATTGTTCATCCTTATGGACTCAATTATGTACGCTTAACATTAACTCATATATCAAAATCAGAATTAAATAACTTTCCACAAAGAATCTGCATTCGTTGCAAAAAAAATCAAAGACTACAATGGCATGAATCATTCCAATATACATATAAACAAACAAACAAGCAGATATAAAAGTATCTCAAGATGCGCAAACAAAGAAACTTGTGTTGAAATTCCACGCAAATCAAAACTTAAACTAAATAACTTTTTGCCGACAACAAAAAAACAAAACCAATGACTTGCTTTCAATAAGTTCAGTCATTCATCCAGTCAGTCAGTAAGTGAGTGAGTGCGATAGGAATAAACCAAAAGGCGTTCGATTAACAACAGCAGACACAAAGGAAAATAAGAAAATAAAAACGGAGCTCAAAAGAAATGAGAAAATATAAAAAAAAAAACAACAACAGAAACCCTTTGGCGCATGCACATGGATGCAGTCATTTGAACTTCTTCTCTCTTAATAAGAACAATATTAAAAATTATGTTGTTGGTAAGCGAGCGCTGGGTGAGCGGAGGAAAAATGTTGAAATCCAAGAAATTCCTTAAAAAATCAAAAGCAACACAATAAAAAAATGTTGTCACACCGCTTTTCTTACCACGTTTTTTTGTCAATCGTCCGTCCGACCGAGTCGACCGACCATCAGTTCGTTTCGGTCGTGGCCGATCGTTTCGGTCCATTGCAAGTCACAGAGTATGCCGATCAATGTTAGTGAAGAGATAAATTGTGTTTGTTTCTCTCTCCATCTCTCTCAGTAGTCCCCGCCACCCACAATGTCAACCTTATCTCTTTCAAACGCCTCTTCGGCCTATCAGCAGCCCATTCACTTACGCTCGCTCCTCTTGCTGCTTAGTATGTGGTGTATACATAGTACCCACTAGATAGAGAACTGAACTTGTTGCTTGCTTAAACTGAGTTGCGTCTGCATTCTTTCGTGTGTATATTTTACCATTATTTGATTTATTTCCATGCACCTTTGCCTGCTACTTCTGTCGTCGTCGTCATCGTCGTTCTTCATCTTCTACTTTGTTTTCCCTTGTTTCTTTCTTCATTTGCCTTTTTTGAATGTTGTTGTTGTTATAGTTGTTGTTGTTGCTTTAAACAGCTTCTCAATGTCCATTTGAGTTTTTGTAATCTTCTTCCGTTCCGACACGCTGCCCGCTTTGATTTTTCCATGTCCATTTGGCTTGCGTTGGTTTACTTTACTTTGCTTTGCTTTGCTTTGCCTACGCTCGCTTGCTCACCTCACCTTTCATTCTTTGATTTTCTCACTCATTCACTCATTTAGTATTTGTGGCTACTCCTCTTACATCTTTAGATTTACCTGATGTTGCTTCTGGTGCTGTGTTCTCTTCCTTAAATCTGTACTACTCGTCTCGTATTTATCTTAGACTGTGGTGCAATGTGTTGCGTTTTGTTGTTTATTTTTGGTTTCCACCGACTTTACTTGACCAACAACAATATATGTATGTGTGTGTGTGTATGTAAAGGAAAGAAGCTTGAGATCCCGATCAACATTGCATACACACACTCAGACAAACAGATACATATTACCTGTGATATTGGTATACACAATCACACACAATCAAATAAATAAACATTGAGCACAAGCGAACGAATGAACAAATGAATGACTGTCTGCCTGAATAAATGATAGAGTAAGTTAGTGAGTGTGTGTGTGTGTGGAGGGGGGCAAGAAGGCAGATTGAGTGCTAGAGATACTCGTATGTTTGTGTATACAATATCCGCATGATTGGTTTTTATCTTTGGCAATAAGCGCAGCTAACTTGAGTTCAACTAGCATACAAATATCAAAGTATCTACAACAAGACACAAATATAATATCGTCGTCCCATTGGCGTCGCGTCGTTCATAATTTCATGAAAAAGCATTCTTTCTCTCAAATTTACTGGCTCAGCTCTCTCTTAGGCCCTTACTTCATCATTATTGTGTTTGTCCTTTGTGTCGGCCGGGTTTTCTATCTTTCTTTTAGATTCTTTGAGTTGATTCTCGGTTGGTTTTTTTTTTGTTTTGTTGTTGCTGTTGTGCTGTGTGTGTTGATATTAATCAAGGTGTCATTGAAATCGTTTAAATTATGCAGGACGAAACAACGTGAAACGTCGCCGTCTGTTTGGAAAAGTCATTGGTTTGGTTTGGCTGGTTGGTTGGTTGCTTAGCTGGTTAGTTGAGTCGTCGGCATTTGCCTTTTGGTCTTTTTTACAAAAAAAAAAATGTTAAAAAGAAGAAGGTTTGGTTTGGTTTGGTTAGTTTATTTTTATATTATAGTACTAGTTGTGTTCTTGTCTTTGGCTTAAAATGTTTGGTTTGATAACGAACCAAACAAACGTCGTTCCTCCATTTGTTCATACTGGTACATTCAAATGGGCCTTTAAAATGAGTCATAAATTTTAATGTTCCCAAATGTTGTTGTTATTATTATTGTTTTTGTTGTTGTTGTTATTGTTGGCAGTTATGTGGTGCTATTTGTTGTTGCTTCATCTTTTCCTGTTGCTGCTGATAAGCAAGCAAGTTATTTCACAAAATGTTGCAGTTAAGATTGTTTTAGATGAAATTGTAGAGAGACAAAATAAAGAAAAAAAAAATGATGAGGTAAGATAATATAATACTACTACAAAGTTGAAAAAATATGTAGGTTATATTGGGTGCGTTAGATAAAAAATTGTGGTGCAATGTATTTCACATTAAACACATCCACTCACACACAACAGAAACAAAGAAAACTTCTTAAGTAATTTTAGATTTAAATAAGTCAAAAGGGTTTTATTGAGAAGAATGATATTGATTTGAATCAATTTTTACATGACAACACACACATTAATTCTTATATCTGATGATGAGACTCCATATGAATTGAATCATATAAAATAGATAAAGATATTCGCACAGACTTTGGCAAACTGAGCAAGATTACAATACCGTTATAAGAACTAGAATCCTATGGTAGCTGGCATCCATTTTCAATCAAACTGGTGTAAGCTTCAAACACCGGTGTACGAACTTCAATCCTACGTGCATTCATTTTCCATCAAAAACCTTAAAAAACCCGGTGGTGTATGTTTGTCCACCCACATATCGGATATTATACTAAACTCACGCATCAACACCGGCGCATTGCCGCAACTCTGTACCAGCGGACGCACGGCCTCTGTCGACCGCAAATTAGATGTCTATCCAAGCTTGGGGAGAGCCTTGGCCCTAGGGCTTTATTTTTTAAAAGCATTAAACCATCAGAGTTACTCCACCTATAATATTGACTTCTTCATTGTAGTTTAAACCACATATTCTCTAATCATCATAAATGCATCATTTCATCATAGATTCGTAGGCCCCGGTAGCTAGTACTATTGTAATTTTATGTGTAGTATTATAAAGGTTTTTTTTTTTTTAGAGGCTTGAACTGAAAAAAACTGAGTAATGGTATTGCCTTTGTTCGAAAGATAATTCCTTGCCATTTTTACTTGAATATGATTTCCAGCATATGGTCAATTCGGCTGGCTGGGAGGAAGTCCATTAAGGAAGTTCAGTTTTTGCAGAAATTGAGGCCGTATATTAGTGATATCGTGGCGAATGTCAATGTCAATCGTCTGTGATTTATCGTCGTAGACCAGAGACATGACATAGCTCCACAAAAAATAGTCCAGTGGTGTTAAATCGCATGATCTTGGAGGTCAATTCATGGGTCCATTAAGCTAAACGTTTCTTTTAATAAAGCAATTGTGGCACGTGCTGTGTAGAATGTTGAAACAACTGCTCTTCCACATTAAAGGCATTCAATCGTGGTACAAAAAAGTCAGTGATGATGGCCCTGTAGGGGTTGGCATTAACTGTAACGTTCTGGCCGGCATCGTTTTTGAAGAAAATGAACCAATAATTCCACCGGTCAAACAGTGAATGCAACAATGTTTGGACAGGATTCTCTTTACTCCAAATGCTGCAGTATTGCTTATTGCCGTATCCATTCATACAAAAATGAGCTTCATAGCTGAAACAAACAATTTTCTGATGAATTTCGGCATCAACAGCTATTTCGTTTTGTGCCCAATGCTTAAAGGATTAAAATTTCAAAAAATACATACATATTTCCGAATTAAACAAATAAGCATTATCAGTAGTTTATTCAAATTGTATGGTAGATCAAACAGATTAAGAAACCACAGTGTGTAGATTCTCCTAAAGTTTGAATCCAATCTATTTGACGAGATTAAGAAGATTTCAATCTTATAATTTTAAATCTTAAATCAAAGTTTTATATTTTTAAATTTTTTTCCAATCAAATTTGATCTCCTTTTGAACTTTCCTTACAAAATTACTGTACTTTCATCATGTGCATCTTCTACCCAATTTTGTTATTTTTTACAAAAAAAAAAAAAAAAATCACATTTAAACGCTTCATTAAATTTGTTGTTTGCAAAACATTTCCTGGCATTATTTAACTTAATGGATGGATCAATGGTTTATTCTCTGGATAGGTATAGGTGGATGGATGAACGAATGAATGAATGGTTGCTTGGTCATCAGCGGCGCTGCAGCAGTTAAAGCCAACACTTAATGTTCAAATTGTTTGCACAATTTAAAGTTCACAAAACATTAAATCGTTACAAAAAGAAAATTCCACACTAAAGTCAATCTGAGTCAGGCCGACTGGACCAATTGGGAAAAATGTACATTCTCACAGTCATGAGAATCCAACAACAACAACCACAACTATATGGACATGGACAAGTTAAGGTTGAAAAGCTGAATGAAAGCAGACGATCAAGCCTGAAGACTACTACGATGACGATGATGGTGATGGCGATGACGACGCCAGTGCTCCACTTAAACAGCAGTGGCGATGGCGACGACTATGGCGCTGTTGGGGCATTCAACAACACCAACAACATTTATACCACATACAACATTCGTTGCGCTGTTGTTGGCCACTATATTGGTGGCTATTAATCATTTTTATGTTCTTTCTCTTGCCTCTTGTGTTGGTGATAGCGATGGTGATGTGAGTTTCTGCTGTTACAGCAAGCAAAGCCTAAAATTGAGCGAACTGAGATTTTTAAAGCCAAGTTTATGTGGTTTGTATGTTTTGTTGCCAAGTTGCAAGGAATGTCATATGTTAGTTATTTCTTACTCGACGCTCTACTCTCCCAATGTCCCAATGTGTTGACTGCACACCATGTCCTCTGTCCTGACCATAGGGTAAAATAAGCGAAAGCATCTTTTGTTTTTTTTTTTTTCTATTTTGTTGTTGCACTTAACATAGAATCATGATGAAGAATAAGAAGGGTATGGCGCATTGTTAAAGAAGACACGATGAAGACACCATTAAGAAAACGAAAGAATCCTGACTAAAGTCAGCTCAGCGCATCTTCGACTTTACTACTTACTTATTTACTTCACCTTCTCTCCAGACATCATCAAACTTTTCTTTGTTTTTTTTTTTTTTTGCATTTTTCTATCTTTTTTGGTTTCTTCATTTGACTGATTTTCTTGTTGTTGTTGTACCTAGTCATGATGCCTTGTAAAAACAGACGCCGGCAGGATACTTAAGTCTCTGCCTAATGCTTGGGTTAAGAGTTTTATTTTAGAGCATGAAATTCCAACGTGTGATGCATTCAAGTGTTGTTTTCTGTTGTCTGTACCACCAATTTTTTCTCCACTTTTTTCATATTTTCACTTAAAATCTTTCGTTCGAGTTTATTTTGTTTTCCGTAGACAAACAGATGGCAGACGGGGTGGCCGGCTTGGTATGTGGGAGAGGCATACAAGTAAAATGTATCTCAAAGTCTTATATCATGGAGTGTATTCTCATTATGTAAATGTTTGTTAGCGCCGCCGTTGTTGTTACTTCTGCTGCTGATGCTGCTTCTGCTGGTTAACCCATTCACGAAGCCTCACGTGCTGAAGAAAAAATAAGAAAAATAAGAAAAAAATGGAAAATAAATGCTGGGGTTTCTTATTTGTATATTTTTTCTGGAAAAGGCTCATAGTTTTGTACATTTTTTTTTTTTTTTGTATCTTTATTTGAGTTGCTGTTGCAACTTTTTGTTTTATACCATATTATTCTCACCATGTTTATTTGTATGATTTAATGGCGGCATCATGTGCGTTTCTTTAATTTACAATTCTACTAGCAAGGAGTGAGAGACTTGTGTTGTTGTTAACTCATTACATTCAAGCACTTCTACCCTGATTAGCTTATTACTTGTCTATTTGTCTGTCTTTCGTTCCTCCTATCTTTTTTTTTTTTTTGCTCACTGGCATTAATAAGAAACACATTAACAAGGCAAATAACTTAACTACTTAATTATGTAGTTCACTTTAGGCGTGTTTATGTAGAAAATATTATAGTTCATTCTCTTTCCAATGGATACTCACTCGTATTATACACTACTTATTCACTTAGTTTGTTAAATGTTGCGCATACACTTATTATAAGTATGAAGAGTTAATTATAATTATGTATATCTGGTATGTTAAGATATTTTCAGCTTTATTTATGCGCATAATTGCTTTTACAATATAAGCGTGTGAGTAAATTTAATTATAACTATATATGAAGTATGGTTGAGATACATAACACATAAGTATTTCCTTTTCTCTTTCTTGGGTGGAACCAATCTGAAAGTGAATGAAAAAGATACCGCCGGCAAATGATATTCATTCATTTGGCCTGTGATTTTTGAAAGTTTTCATGTTGCGGCAGGTTTAGACTTAACTCAATTGAACTTGAAATGAACTTAACTAACTAAAGCATTGGAATATTTTGTTTTAAAAAATAAGATAACACACAATACATAAAGTAAGTTACTAATAGATACAATTTATAAATATTGTAGATTAGATTGACGAATGTGACAAAATAATGACGAATGATGTGTGTACTCAGATAATTGTTTATTAAATGCTGTTAAGTTTCGCACAAAATAAACTATTTCAACACATTTGTTTAACTTTCTTCATATTTAATGTGGAAAATTTATCATTTATCATTTTGTACAGGGATGCTTGTTACTCACAAATGATGGGCATCATCGGAGATGTTATAAATTATAAATGAAAAATGGAAGGCATTGCGAAACGAATTAATTTACAGAATTTTTATGTGACTCCTCATTGTGTCTTGAAATATCATAAATACCGAAACACCGAAAGATCGGCAAGTGCTGGTAAAGATCGACGACAGGTGCTGATCGCTATGATGCGTGTTCCTGGAACGACCAGATGACTAGCAAAAATAAGTTGAAAAAATTATGGCTAGATAGGGAAACACCTAGACATGATTTTTGTAACCAAAAAGGAGGATTCTTTATAATTGACGAGAATTGATAAATTGTTAGGAGAATGGGGAATGAGATTTTGCAGAATCAGCCCACGGAAATTTCATGAAGGAAATTGGTACTTGAAAGTGTTTGATTCACTATCACTAGTGTCCTTTTATATTTGTTAATGACTTTAGTGGAACGCTAACTGTTCCTCAACCTGTTTATCCGTAACAATATGTCAAAGTTCTCCTATAATTAAAAAGAGTAAATATTTTCACTTAGTTGTCAATACTCGTACCATACTATATATCATTATGATACTAAAAACACGAGTGACTAGCTGCTAAGGCTTTCGACTCGCGATTTAATGATATCAGTAGTCTAAATTTCTGTATTTGGTTTTCTTAATGCAACTTTGTAGTTTGGAAATGTTAAAAGGTCAGGGAGACTTTAATGCTCTACAGGTAATGCTCTTCAGGAGTCCCGAAGATGATCTGCGGTAAGATCAGCCCCGCAAAGATGGCTTGTTGGACAAACTGATCATTTGAAGAGGTGTTGATGCGTAATCTGAGTTTGTGCAATACGCTGGCGGATAAAAGTTCCGCATGCCCATCTGGTTAAGTTGTAAGGTAGACAGATTGTTCGTACGTTGGGTTGATGGTAGAGTACCGGTCGATAAACTGCACCCATTCCGTCACTTTATTTATTTGAAGGTGCTGGTAATGAGGCGCTTTATGTCTTTGGTGCTGATGGGAGTAAAGCTGCCATGTCGGTGCGTTCGTTTCTGCGTATTTGGACAATTTCTTCATTATTGAAGCTGGGAAATTTGAACTGTTCACAAAGCTATTAGATGAACCTCGGTACAGGTATCTGCCAAACCTTTGAAATCAGTCTAGTAATGCATACAATGTTCGAATATTATCTCGAGATTGGTTTTCTTGCTATTGTTCTTATCTTATTACAAACTTTTTACATGAAATCTTTTATTCTTCCTACCACTGATTTCTTAAACCTCTTTTAACAGTAAATTTACCACATCCTTGGGTGTTTTTTTTCTCTTAATTTTCTTTGCCTGTTCAATATTGTAGTTATAATTGTTTAAAACGCTGAATTCACAAAGTTTTTTGCTGATTAACAACAGAGAAGTTTCCAAAAGTAGTCTGTAATAGATAACTGCACGCATCCATTTATTTGCCGCTTCGAATCCATTTATATATGTAGGAAATTACTCGTATTTTGCTTGCATTAATGTATTCGAAACAGCAAATGAATGAATTCGTGCAAGTCTCTAGACTGTAAACAGTACGACTCAATAACTAAATGCAAAACTTCATACCACGGGTTTCAGGCTCATTGGAGGCGTTATACGTATCGGGGCAAACTCCATAACCTGCCGTCAAATGTTAAGGTATTTTCAACTTTTTCTGACAAACAGTTGTTGAATATTTTAGTGATGGTAAAGTTGCAGGTGCACCTAACGAGTGTTCTGGTGGAGCTTGAGCCATTGAAACGAGCAGTAAGCATATGACAAGTGAAACACAGCCATTGAAACGCTTTGTATAGACTTTCGCCTTATGTTTTTTATAAACAATTTAAGATATGCTTAAATTTTGAGCAATACTATAAAAATTTATTTATTTCTTTGTTCCTCCAACACTTTTTTTCATACGCTCCTGTTGCATATTTTTCAATTTGTCATTCAATTTTTTTTTTGCCTGTGATAGTTCCCGTTCCTGTCGCAATGTCTTAGCTGGTTTTGGTTGCAGGAACTTTTTGCGTTCTTCTCTTTTTATGGCTTCACCGCAGCCGTGTACCTCTGGCAGACTATGTTTGAAACAAAATCTCTTTTGACAATGACAGCAATCCTGACCGATAAGTTTGATATTTGTTCTGCATTGCCTATAATCACAAAGGTTATCCAAAGTTTTTACTGCTGTCAGCACATCATCCAATTTCATTTCAACAATTTGACTAGGAATCTTATCAAGTAGTTCCAAAGTATCGTTGGTACCATAATTGTAACACTTCCCAGGTTTATTGAGAAAGAGAGGTTCAGTAGGACCAGTGCTACTGGCTTTTGCAGTTGATGGTTTTTTTACGCGCTTGTCAGCCATGGGCAAACTTAATGTTTGTTGCAAAGATAGTTCCTTTTCATCACGTGTCAAAATCGGCTAAAGTAGCAATTTCTTTGGAATGAAAATAAATTACAATTTCAGAATTTTTGTTTTCACAAAAAATTTAATGAATTGTCAGTAGGTTTTTTTGAAACTGAAACTGACATATTTGTTTTTTTTTTTTAATTTTTAATCGACCAATACTATATAACATCGAACGATTAGATAACTTTGGCATGCAAACTGATCATTTAGATATCAGTTTTTATATAAAATAATATTGGACTGTGTTAACACGTTTATATATGAATGTTTATATTTTCACACTACCATAAAGATTGTTTTCAAAGTGACGTAAACGCAGTTAGCCACAAAATACACAAAAATTAACACGCTAAAAAAAATGAAAAGAAAAAAAGTGACAAACTATTTTGCGACACATTAAAAAAACAAAACAAAGATATAAAGAAATTTGTTTCTTTTTTTTTTGTGTTCTCATATTTGGCCGACTTTTCTAAGAATGAATCATACTGTGCGAAATCAGACGCCATCAGTTCGTTCGATATGATTCTGACTCTGACTCTGACTCAACTCCTCAATTCATCTTTCTTTCGTCGTCGACATAGTTTGTATCAAAATGTGTCTGACTGAGTGATCGAGTGATTGAGCGACCTTAAAGCGTTTCTTTAACGCATTCAACAACGACTTAATTGTTGCACACACCAGAACAGCAAGTTGAAGAAGATAGGGAAACATTCAAAACAAAAACAAAAAAAAAAAAGGTACAACATCTATAGTGTGCTGTAGATCCTGTCTTACCAGAGTAATAGTATGTATGGACTATAAAAATATATAGAAGAAAAGATATAGAGTAGATAGATAGAGGGAGAAAGAGGTTTATTCATGTATTTAGTTGAATCTTTTCAAGTGTTTTGTCTATTCATTATTGCCTACAGAGTTCGACTTTAAGATAAAGACAATACAAAAGAAAATAACTAAAATAGTTTAGACAGCAACAACAAGACAATAAGAGGAGAAAAAAAAGTGAAGAAAGAATGAGAAAAAAAAGGTCAAACGTTGCCACTTTAAAGTTGAACAACAAGAGCACAAGGGCACAAGGTTCACATTCACATGGCGGCGGCAAGAAGCAACACTTCTGTATGTCTGTCTGTTTGTCTCTCTGTGAGTTTGTCTTGTCTAGGCGTTTGTTGATAAAGCGCCGTCTTAAGTAAAAGCATACGAATCATCATCATTATGAAGATGATAATAATGATTAACATTATTGTCAGGTAGGATCGTTGTGTGGTCTGTGGCACAATATAATAAGAAAAGAAATAAAATAATTTTAATGTCTGTTGTTCAAGAGTTGTTTCCGAAGAGGAGAACTCTTTACACTTCTGACAGACAGTGAGACAGACCACTGCTTGGTTTGGTGGCGCATAACTTTCCATAAACACAGATACTCATATCTATAGAATATACAAAGATACAACAAACACTATGCTGAATATGGCCAAAAGACAGATACCAAATATGCGCCATAGTTGGTCAGATTTGTTCTTAGTTGCACTGACTGTCTGACTGACTGACTGGTCTGGTCTGGTTGCTTGGGTTGGTTAGTTGCCATTGAGATTCGTTATGTTCTGTTGGTTGGTTTGGGGTTTTGATTTCATTTCATTTCATTGCTTTGTTAGTAGTTCGTGCTCCTTATGGGTCGCGACTCGTTGGTCATCTCATATCGTTGGTATTGCAGCATTGTGGCACGCATAAAAATACCATTTTGTATGCTTTAACACCTAAAAACACTGAGAACTATCTTGGGTCTGTCTCCTCTTGAACTGAACTGAGCAGAGTTGAGTTGAGTTTCCTTCTCTGAAATGATGATAATGATGATGGAATCTTCAACTTGGTTTTTATTGTAGTGTTTCCCTCTTAGTCCAGTCACTTGTTCACTGTAATATGAGTTCTCTTTTTCTTTCTGGTAGTTGGTTTGGTGATGTTCACGATGATGATGATGATGATGATGAAATGTTTATAGTAATGTTGGTTCTTGTAGTATCTTGAGCGCGATATGCGCATAAAATGCGTTTAATTATTGAGTGTGTGCCGTGCCATGTCGTGTTGAATTTTTGTTTTCTCAGAAGATACAAACAACATAACATAACCTAACTAAACTATACTTGTATTATATATAACTTTAAAGACCATAGAACTTGAGTGAACGTGCGCATGTAGTTCTCAGACATGTTCTCACGCTCTCGCATATATTTTTTGACTTATTTTTTTAGTGTTTTTATTTTTGGCTTCGCTTCCTTAGTAGTAGTCAGAGTCATCAAAATCTTCTATCTTTGGTACAGGTTACAGATGCAAGTTTACGATTTTGTGTGTGTGTGCAGTCCATAACGAATGTTAAATTATCAAAAAAAATAAAATAAAAAAAAAGTTGGGCGCATTAAATGCATTAAATACGCTTCTCGTCGGCGTCATCTCGACATTCATTCACTCATTCACTCACTCACTCGATGTATCTTCTTTTCCCAAAATACAAAAGAAGATGAGCCATTCATGTGACCTTTAATTCTTTACAGGAGGCGTTAACATTATATTATATTATAGTATCGACGGGCTTTAGTTTGTGTTGATTTAATTGGGTCATGTGTAAGATGATTTCTTTTTTCATAAAAGCCGATTGCAGCCACCTTCAGCCTTTTGTATTCGAGAGATACCCATTTGTAGATAAGCCAATGAACACTTACAACACACATTCACATCGATACTTTTTGTAAGATAAGCGAAAATAGTGTGTGTATGAGTAAGAGAGTGTAGTATGTGCGCATTCCAAAGCATCGCGTAACGCTTTAAGATATTTGTCTGCAAAACTAATTAAACGCGTATTTTCTTGTAATTTTTTTTCGTTTCTTTTATTTTTTTTTCGTTATTTTATGTGTTGTAATTAACGTGGCTAAGACGTGCGTTACTAAATGTACTAGAAACCAAGATAAGAGAAGACAATATGATATTGAGAATGTAACTAAGATTGAACCTTACATACTTTGTTAGTACATACTACAAAATTTGGTAGCAAATGAAACAAACTACTACTCCCAGTTAACACAAGATACAATACTTGAGAAAAGTTTCAATTATTTCCTCTTTACAATAAATGTACATTTCCTTGTGTTAACAAAGGTCCAAAGATTGAGTTTGTTGATGGCATTGACAATTTGAAATTACTTAGGATTGAATTAAAGCCATGGAGATTTAATGAAATGTAGGTTTCGTCCGGCTTAAGTCAATACTCGTAACAATAAAATTCAATTGCTATTCAAAAATACCCTAGATAAGGATTATCGTTTTCTTTACGACCAACGACAATGACAACGATATGCAGCAATGAAAGGACATTAGCATAGACAATCATTGTCGCCACTACTATTTCTATGGCTTTTGTTATTTGGCTTGTTATTGTCTATCTGTCTTGGCAGTATGAAATTTTTAGTTTTGTTTTCTAGTGCTCTTTAATTGCCTACATAGTTAAATGCAAATATATTTACTACTGGTAGTGAATTTTCTTATTCACTTGTATTTGCCTGCCTCAACAGGCTGCTTTCTATACTTGAAAAGAAGAAATACTGTTGATGATGATGATGATATTTAATTACAAATTGTTTATGCTACTTTTAACAAACAAAAGCCAAGTCGACTGTCTTATATTCGAACTCTCGACATTGATTATGTTATTTGTAAAATAGCTTAACAGATATCAACATGCGTGTGTGTGTGTGTATGAAAGTATCTTTTCATTGTAATTGCTAATCCTTACCTGCAGCTGCTGAAGTATAGAAAATTGTGTAGGCATCACTACATTCTATACGTATAATATTTAATGTAGTACTACTACCACTCATATGACAATACCTAAGTGCAAATCTATGTAGAAAATAACAAAAAGCTGTTAATCCTGAGATCACATATTTGCCAATTTTCAGCAACAGAAAGAAAAAAAGAAGAAAAAAAAAAACCAACCCACTTCATCTTTTCATTTTATGATTTTGTGCCATAAATCTTTGTTATCCATTCAAGTGTTAAATACAAATACAAGTTAAGAGATACTTTTTTGCTGTTTGTCTCTTGTTGATTTTGATTATGATTGGCGCTTCCTTTTTCAAGCAAACATTGTGAAATTACCGTGTGTGTGTTTGAGTAAGCGTGTGTAGGTTGTCTCCATACAGTATCTATGTGGTAAGTCTTAACTACTATGTATGTATGTTAGCTTTAGTCCATCACTAGATAGTAGTACATAGTATAAGCAGAAGCAAACGATCTCAAAATTTACTAAGAGGAGTCGGACAGGTTTCTATAATTCATATAAAAAAAAATCGTGACATGTGTGGGCTGGCTGCCTGCCTTCTTCAGTTATTGTTGTTGCTGTTTGTTGTGTTCCTCTACTTAATAACATTTTAAATTTATCTATTTATTGGTTTTTATTTGATTTTATTGCCTCTTTTTTTCGTTTGTCAATTTTTGTTTGTTTTTTTTTTTCTTTCTTAAATTGAAAGAAGTCAACTTTTTAAAAGAAAAAATTAATTTTTATCTGCGCAGCAAACATCATCAACATCAACATCATCGGCTTATCTCATTTCGTCGTATAATATTTTATTTATTTTTATTAGATTTCTTTTCATCTTCATCTTTTTCTTTAGTCAACAAGTTTCAAATTTCCGGTAGCTTTTTTTTCTTCTTTCTTTCTTTCACTAAATTTGACTTGACTTTAAGTTTATAGAGAATAACTTTTTCGATTCATTCACTAAGTCATTCAGTCAGTCAATGGCAGCGTCTTCGTTGCGGTTGTAAAATCTAAAATTGATTTTATAGCGCTTTTGCCCATCATCACTTGCATAGAAGCAGCAGCAGAAGATACTACTTAACTCATTCACTCTTCTTCGACTGGTCAACAATTTTTAACATTTCATTTTTTAATTTATACAAATTTGTTTTTGTTTTGGTTTTCTATAAATAACTGATTTTGGATTATTAATGAAATTGTCATTGATTTGTCTAGTTTTACTGGAAATGATGATAACTGGATAGGTAAAGAGAGAGAGAGATGGTGGTGATAAGAGGGCTGAGAGATCACGTTCAAAGTTGAAGACGACATGTTTCGTTTAATTTCTTATTCCCTTCTTTTACACTTAAGTGTGATTAATATATCCAATGGATTGAATGTTTGTAACAGAGACTTTAGAAAGTATTTACCATAAAGTTGAATCAACCCAGAAAAAGAGGTTAGTTGAATTAGGATTAAGGTTTTTTAATATAGATATTATATATATTATATATTTTTATTAGGATATTCAATTTGTCGTTGCCATATAGAAATATTGGGATTTTCCAATAATAAAAGATCTTGATGGCTGATTGATTGAAAATTTTTCTTGAATTGTAAAGATAAAATGTTATATCAAATCGCTAAATAAAATTACTTATTAAAATCTAAAATGAATTAGTGGTAATAATGTTCACGGAAATGTCATGACAAAATAATGCAAACGATGGCATCAGGAAATTTCTTACACTTGCGAAAAAAATACCCTTCTCTAAAAAAAAAATATTAAGAAATATATTTGTTATGTCCGATTAGCAAGTGGTTCTTTGGAGTACACTTTTCTGGTCTTAGGCGGGTTAGTATTACATTGTAACTACCTTCCTAAGCCTGTAATTTGCGATCTATATCCGATAATGATTATACAAATTCGACAATGTCTTCTCAGCTTTACTATTTGTTTCATGACCCTGGGTTTGATCTGCTGAATGAGCTGTATACAAGTAGTCTTTATCACTAATGCTCCGAAATTTGGTACTTAATGGATATAAAGATGAGCAATACTTAGGCGTCACACTTGACGAGTAACTTTTTTAGAACAGTCACCTACAAAACATAATTAACAAGGCTAGGGCAACTATATGAATCAGCAATAGACTCATGGGTAAGAATTTGGGACTGAAACCAAGAATGCGACTGTGCCTGTACACGGCTATTACTAGACCGATTATGTCATATGCTGCATCTATCTGGTCCTTTAAATTAGACAGAAGCAAAGCTTAATCGAAGATTGTTAGAGTGCAAAGTCCGGCTTGTGTTTATGTTTCTGGAGCTATAAGGTCGGTTCCAACAGATGCTTTTCATACGCTACTGAACCTACCGCCAATCCATTTGTTTAAAAAGAAAGAGGCACTGTTGTTTATGGCAAAGCTCATACTAATAAATGAAAGTGACTCGGTAAGGCTCAGACAATCCCTACTGAGGTAGGGATGCTCAACCTGAGCATTACCTATTCTATCATTTGTCTGACTAAATTCAACTTTAAACAAAATGTAGAAGTTACATTTTCAGACAGACAGGGCTGGGAACAGTTAAGACCTAAGCCCATCCGTAACTCCCATGTGTGGTATACAAATGGTTATAAAACGGACACCGATGTTGGATCAGGTGTCTACGGAGAAACCCTAAAAGACGCCTATTTAACAGTATGGGCCAAGAGAACTCTGTTTTCCAGGCAGAAATCCATGCCTCAGGGAAAAATTAAAGTGTCCACTGTTACATTCTCTCTGATAGCAAGGCTGCACTACAACCACTCAAAGCTTTTAAGTTCAATTCGAAGTTATTTTGGGATTGCTTCATGTTAGTGGGTATCTTGGGAACTAAGAAGCAGATGAACTCGCCGAGAATTTAATTCATTGCTCTAACTATGATTTTGCGTATTGCGTCCCTAACAAAACGTATATAGTAGTCTGTCACATACCAAGGAACATTGACAGTTCATCTGATTGCTTTATTTTGTTGCCTTTGAAGTATTTCAATGTTAGAATTGCATGTCATATGTCTACACCGGTTTCAGCATCACTTTGTAAAGGAGAATCTTGTTTTCTAGGCTTAGTTGCAAGTGTGACCCAAGCAGCCAATACAATTTTATTGTTTTCAGGGCATGATGTTATTACCTTTCAGATTCACCCTGTGGAATTGCTGGACAATTGAATTTGAAAGAAATTATTATCCCAGAGTTTCCAAAACTGTTTTATCTTAAACTTGGTTTGTTTTACCAAGGCAAATGGACAATCAAAAACAAATTGAGCCCATCGTACTTAATACAATATCATTAAATGATAATGCAAAAAAAAAAAACAGTCATGACTTTTCCGATAATCCAACATTTGACATAATAGATTCTTCTTTTACCGTAAGAACAAAACATTACAACCCTAATAAAAAATGTCTTATTCCTTTGGATTGATTGAAATTTACTTTCCTTATATGTAAAAGTAAATCTATTCTCTTCATTTTTTAAAACAAAATCAATAAATTTCAATGACTCAATCAATAAAAATTTAAAATCATTTTATGTGTATTTCTTTTTCATTTCCGTTTCCCTTGACGATATTTAACTCCATTAATTTTAGTTGTTCCCTCAATAAATGTCGCATATATAACACGCTTACTACTACAATAAAATACAATATACTTTCATATAAAATGAAGACATTTCCGGTACATTACACACAAAAAAACAAACAAGTGAAATGAACAAGAATAGAAAACCAACAAGAAAATCAAACAAAATTAGCTAAAGAAAATTGCTGACAAATGGTTTAGAATTACAAGGATAAAGAAATGCTAGTTGTGCTGGCTAGACGACAAATATCCTTTTTCTCATAGCCATGAACATGAGCTGTTTCCTTTAAACCAAAACCAATACAAACATCGGCAAGTGAACAAAGAAAAACGTGAAAATCATCAGATAAAATGTTCAAATAAAATCTAATAAAAATAGATGATAGATAGATACACTTGCTATATCGTACTATACTAAACGTGTATACGTTTATGTACTGTTGCTACTATGTTTCTGTCTTTTTAGATACTCTTTCCTTTCTTTATTTTTTTGTTTGTTTGAAGAACCTTACTAAATCGAATTATGTGATGAAGAAAAACTCAGGGACGCTCACAGACAAACTGTCGCAACTTTTCTTTGTGGCTCCATTTGATGAGTTACTTGTATTTTATATCTTGATAAAAGTATATTGTATATTGTCTAAGGTTGGTTTATCATTTAATCTAAACCATATACATATTGTGTTGTTCTTTTATGTATTGAAATGCATTATTGAATTTTCTCTTTGAGTGATACAAAGATGTCGTACGTACATCACATCACATCACATAGATGGATAGACAACGAAGACGACTACTACAACAATAATATCCTTGACATTGGCAAATACAAACACATGCCGACAAATTTGTACGCATTTTTGATTTCTATCTATGTTTTCTTTTGGATAAAAGATACTTATATGTCGGCACAGACAGATTGAAAGATAGAAACATATGTTTGTACAATATATGGTTTCATTTATACTACTCACTGACTGACTGACAGACAAATGAGAAAAAGTTCTTGAAACATGTAACAACTTGTAATATAATAAAAAAAAGTATCTCATTCGTGCATGAGATTTTAAATTTATTTTTAAACACACACAAACAGTCAGGACAGATAGTGGAACAGGTTCATTGAAATTAAATAAAAAATGATAGAATGATATTTACAAAACACAAAAAGAAACTAAAGAACAAAAAGTAGGATAGTTAGAGAAAAAAATTTGTTTTTTTTTTGTACTCAACCGCTCTTATACAAACAAAAGATACACAAGCACAAATGCAGGAAAGATGAAAAACAAAAAGAAATAAAATAAAATAAAATGAAAGAAAGAAAGGCTATCATTTGCTCAGAAACACGTTAATTCCTGTATCTGTATACGGCAGGATCCAGTTGAAGTCCGGTTGTGCTATTTTGTTATCTTTTCTCTTTCATTATATGAATGTCTGTCTATCTGTGTGTCTGCAGTATGTAGATATCCTTGTGCAATAGCTTAACTGCTGCATTCTTGTAGTAGGTAGGTAGTATGTGGCATGTATCTCCTCTCTTTGTATCTCTGTGTATGTATGAGTATGTGGTGTGTCTACCTGTTTTACAGTTGAACGAGCGCACTTCATTATTTTTTCTTTAGCTCAGATTTTATACATATTTTTTTGTTATTTTTTCTACTTTTTGCTGGATCATCCGGGTTGCCTTTGTTCATTCGTTTTTCCATAGGTTGATTCTTTCATATTTTTTTTTTTTTTTGGTATAAATTCCATGTATCTTTTGTTACAATGTTTATATTTTTTTTTTTTGTTACCATTTTTTTTCGTTTTGCCGGACAAGCGCAAGTGTTAAGTTATATTGGTTTTTTATTTAGTTGGAGAGTGCATCATAATATATGATGTGATAAAGAAAGAAAGAATGATATGATAGATAGATAGATAGATAGAAAGATGGGGAGAAGGTGAAAAATACCATATATATTCCCTTTATTACCTTACTGACTGCTGACCATTTGGCAGAACTACTCTGACATTCCTTTGTTCGTTCGGTATTTTGAATTTTTTTTTCTCTTCAGCTCCTTATTTCATTCAGTAAATTTTCATGGCCATAAATTTTAAGGATACTCATACATACATACATAAGTGATTTTTTTCTTTATTTCTTTTTTTATGTAAATTAATATATTTTGTTAGGTGAGATGCATTTCATTCTTTGCGTGCATAGTATTTTGGTTAAGGTAGTGTTGATGGTATTTTTTTATTTTTGCTGTTCATTCATGGTCATTACCTTTCATTTTGAATGGAATTTTGGTCCATACTTTGTTGCAATAAAACACGCTATGCACCATATACTCGTACTAGGTGGTAAGGATCTACTGCAATAATGAGATAAAAAAGAATTTCCGATTTTGTTTCTGAAAAGTAAAGAAAAATCACAACATAATGAAATGATGAAAGCGGAATTGCATTGCCTTGTGAAATACTTATGAGAGCCGCCTTTGCAACAGACGCTGTGTAGCAGCAGCAGCAGCAGCTGTTAAAACATTCCACATCCACATGCAGCTCAAGGCAATCTTGCAACACATTTTAACTGGTTAAATAAACGCTTAAGTAAACTGCGCACGCTCACGAATCCTTTGTTCATTCCTTCTCCCTGTGGTCTGGCAATTATCATGAGGCAAAGGTGATCAGATCAGTCTGCAACAAACGAATGGTGTAATTTGTGAATCAGTAGAAATATCTACATACATACTCTTCTCTTGGTTCTCTTCTGTACTTGATGATATCTCTTTGTTTTCTCTCTGATTTGCAATTTAAACTTGATTTTTCAGTTTTTTGGCGGCTCATATAAATTTGTGAACTATTTCATTACCGTTATACTTATGGTAGAAGTAGTAGTATGAACAAATGTGGATGACGACGAAGACGCGTGTTTAATAGTCATTTTCGAAAAGACATTACGTTACCATTAAACCAGGAAATCAAGCGCCGACCGACATTACTGATGATGATGGTGGTTTTGGATGATCATCGGTTTGGGGGGAAGATGCATTGGTCATGAAAATGGCACACATTAAGATGATTATTCGTTTGTTGGCTTGCTTATTCGGAGGTTCATTGGTGGTAAACTGTTTACTTTTTTAATTCATGGCGATTCAAGTTTTTAGTTCGAAGATACCTGGCCTACTTAAGTGAAGGCAGAAGCTGAAATTTATTGAAAGTATTACCGCATTTTTCAGAAAATAAAATAAAATTTAAAGTCATTTATCATTTCCTTTAAACAAATCTGTAGTTACTTGTACCTACATATATGAATATAATAATTGAAACCAACATTTTAAAGAAATAAACATTTCCTTTGATTTGTCTTGTGTGTGGTTTTTGTTCCGCCACTTTGCCCTTTCAACTTTGCTTTCCGGTGATGGTGGTAAGCGGCAGCGGCACTTTAACCCTTTGTCTGTCCGCCGGTCTGTGTAACGTGTTATAAATCTTTGTTATACTAAGTACAGTAGTAGTTTGTTAGTAGTCATTTAAATTTCCCACATTACATTAAAGCACATTCACATACTATTTTGTTGTGTTACCAACAAACCAACAGCAACAACAATTACTTACTACAGGTAGACATAGACAGACAGACAGAGGAACAGACAACTAACAGACATCCTCGTCGAAATATGTTTGCATGTACATACTTGTTGTTCATAGTACAACATAAGTGTATATATCTGTAGCTGCATTTTTGTATCTACTCTCTGCAGTGCATGTCTGTCTGTCTGTCAGTCTGCCTTCAGTATGTGTATTCCATATGCACACATGATTGTGATTTTGCTGGTATATGGTAAAGTAGTCAATTTATGCTTTGTTTTATTGCACAACAAACTCATGCTGGTGATGATGATGACGATGATGATTCTTCTTATGCCTGTAAAAAAAAGTAAAGGGTTTGTTTCATTTGTTTTGTCGTCCCTTTTAGTTGGTATGTGTATACTGTCCTCATCATCATCGTCAACATCCAACATTGCTCGCTGGTTGATGATTGTCGCCGCAAACCTTTACAAACTGCAGCAGGTTGAATACCAGCAACAACACTAACAACAGGAGTGCATAATATTAGTTCTGAGGCGCCGCCGCCACCACCACCACACTGTGTGTGTATGTGTGTGTATATATATATCTATGGTATCCATGTATCTGTATTAACCTTTTGTGGTTATTTGTTATTTTACACATGAGATTTATTTGATTTGATTTTTTTTTTAACGCTTCTAATAGATACTTTTCCCAACGCTTAGAATGAAAAGCCACAGCATGTGATTTTCTAAGAGTTTTAGATTTTATAGATAAGATAAATGTTTTTCTTTTGTTGCATACGAAAAATGAAAAAAAGCGAGAACTGAAGAGTTCTTTATTTGAAAAAGATTCTGTCAAAAATGTCAAAGCAGTTCATTCAGTTCATTAAAAAACTTCTAGAAGATGATGTGACTGAGTTTAAGTGCTCCAATGTCAATCAAATGTTTATCTAACACTTACAACACATAAGGTGTGTCAAATGGTTTGAAAATAAAAAAATGGACTTGATGTGGGTTCTGATAATTGAATTTAAACAATAGGTGGAATTTCAGTTAATAAAGTTGAAGTGAAGATGAATTCTTAATTAAAGAGAATAAAATTGTCTTTTGTCTCAACTTTAAAATTTACCCTAAATTAAATGGATCAGGTCTTGCAAGCTGAATTGGAATACTTCTTGATATCCGATTGAGCTGAAATATTGTATACACCTTAAGTTCCGGTGACAATGCAATATGCATAAACAATTTTTTTTGAAAACCCACTAGAAAAGTCGGAATTTCCACCATTAACAGCAATGTATTTTGAAATTTTGGACAAGCAATTGTCATATTGAAATGGTTTTAATTAAAAAATTCGATTGATATTATAACAATATCATAAAATATGTTCGAATTTTATAGTGTCTAAACTGGAAGACAGACTGTTTATTATTAGTACATAGTTTACATCTGCTATGACTATTTTTCGGACTCACAATAATACAATTAATGGGTTTAACACATTAAGATTTTGTAAGATATTTGAAAGTAAATGTCATTTCGTCTCACCACAAATTTAAAAAGAAATCAATTAACTTGAAGAAACTTGAAGAAAAACGAGTTAAAACATGAGTAAAGTAAAGTTTCCGAATCCCAAATTCAGTAGCTAAAGAAGACGACCTTCTCTAATGATTCTACTTCTATAATATTGTATTCAAGCATATAAGTAATCTCAAGAACCTTTCATTAGCAAAGTAAATAAATCAAAACGCTTTAAGGCATTTATTGTACATACGTTCATACTTTCGATGCTAAAAGAAACCAAATAATACTTCCCATTCATACATACCATAATATACTATCTAAAGATTTAATAGCAATCTTAATGTAAAGAAGAAAAAAAAAGAACACAAATTACCAAATAACACGCACATCACATTACATTTTTATTATAGGTCTAGAGGAAATCATTTTATCTAAAGAACTTGATTTATTTATTATTGCAACAATATAAACTAACAACAACAACAAGAACAACAGCAGCGACAACAACTACAACAAAAGAGAACATTATCAATTAGGCACATCTTTCAATCAAGTGTAATAAGCGAACGCAATTATTTAAGCTTAATAGACAAAAGTAACGCAAGCAAGATTAAAATTTTCCTAATAAAAATAAATCTCTTGAGATACATTTATAATTAAAAATAATAATAATAACAATAAAAATGGAAAAATTAATGCTAATAATTAAATGTTGAAACTTGAGAAATTTTACTAGTAGAACAGTGTGTTTGTGCAAAGTGCAAATGAATGAATGAAAGAAACACTTTAACAACTTAAAACTCTTTGTGTTGTTATGAGAGGAGTTCACAAGATAAAGTATCTTCAATTATTCTATTATATTTTATGACCAAAAAATGAAGCAAATGAAACATTGACCGCCGCTTCACGCCTGACAGCATGCATATAAACTCTCATCATAATAGACACTAATTTTATATAATTTATTTTTTGACAGCTTTCAGCATACTTAACACACACACACACGCTTACTCATAGAAACAGGTGCGCATGCGCGGGCGTTCAAATGTGGCTTCTTTATTAGATACTTTGTTTTGCTTTAAGGTAGTATGTATTTCTTTGGTCTCATAATACTCTTCATTCATTTATAGATGAAATGGGCTTATTGATTTAAGAAAAATGTATGTAACATTCGAAAAGAATGGAAAAATGGGCCTTAAGTAGCCATCATCATCATATCATCTATGGCGCTACAACTATTCGTGAGCTTTGTTGTGCTTCAAATTGGACCTTCATATGAACTATCAAGGGCTTCTGTGCCATTTTCATGACAGTTAATAGTTTCGCCGAGTGGGTTGTCAGCCCAAGTCCAATTTTCTACCGAGAAGAGTTATACCGCCTATGTCTATTTTTTATCGATAGAATGCACCAATGTGTAGGTTAGGTTGGCTGTTGAATAGATGAGGTTTTAAGTTCGCATGACTATCCCATTAGCATCCTCTAAATACAATAGTACATATATGGATTCTTAATAAATATGATTCCTATCCGTGCTTTTAGATGATTTCTTTTCAAATTTATGACATAGTTTAGCGGGCTTCAAAAGGATATCAACCGACAGATAAAGTTCTTCAACAAAATGGATTTTTGTCCGAATATCATCTTTTACACTTAGTACTCCATATTATTGATAGAAAACTACTTAAAGGATCAGACATTATTGGAGATATCTGTCTGAAAGTTTTCTATGTGTTTTCTTTTAGGATTCGAACATACGTCATCTAGTGCCTCTGATAGACCTCATAGTCATTCCACCCATTACTGGAAGCATTCGAAAAACTTCATCGGACTCTTTTTACGTCAATTTAGAATACATTAGATTGCTTATTTCCTTAACTTGTCAAATAAGTTAAAAGAGGGCTGTCCTTTTTGGTTCCCTGGGTTGCATTGCAAGCATTCGTGATTAGTAGGGCCTCTGAGCAGCGGGTCAAAGAAATTTCTGTTTGTCACTTCGGCAGCTTTGTCCGCATTGGGTCGCATTCAAACTTCACCTGCGGTTTGGACAGCCCTGCTTTAAAAATGATATGGTGGCGCAATATGTAAGGTATTCAATAGTTAAACCTATTCGACTCTAGTATTTTGAATTCTTTTCCATTTTCTTCTTCTTTGTCTGAAATTAATTTTCCACTCTTTGTAAAAATAAACAACACGCTATTCTTAGTAATAGTAGTAGTATATTATAGCAGGAAGTCATCATGTAACTTTATATGTATTATAAAAATATGTTCTGAAGATTCTCTAATTTTTCTAACAACTTTCAACTTTTTTTTTTTCGCCTTTGTCAATGTCTTTGACACTAACGACATCATCTAATGGTGTCTTAAATTATGTTAATTTAATAGCATGTGTTGCATGTTGATGTCGTCGTTGCTGTTGCTGTGGTTGAGGTTGTTGAGGTTGGTTTGGTATTTCATTTCATGCATGAAATGTCACTTAATTATGCATGTTGGAGGCTATTTAATCTTTATAATTTTTTCCTCTCCGTTTTCATTCTTTCTCTGCTGACACTTATTATTTATGACGCTGATAATGTAAAATTTATATTGTATGTAGTATATTTCTTGACCAGTCATCATCATCGTTTGGAATGTGGTATGTGTTTGTGTATTTGTATCTGTATGTATTAATGGATTATGTTGTGTAATTAAAGTTTTTGTGTATTTGTGTTCTATGTAAAGTGCTTATGTTGTTGCTATTGCTGTTCTTGTGATAAGGCCGATGATGATGCTTTATTGAGGCATTAAGTGCAGATTTTTGTTGCAATCACAAATTGACATCATTAATCGTTTAAGTGGCAGAGTAGCTTAACTACATTGAGTAGCTTAATTACTTAATGAGTTTCAGTGTGTTATTTTGCTTTTATGTACGAACATACATTATTAATGATTTTATTTGACTTTTTTTATTAGATTACAATTGATAACTTATGGCTTAGCTAAACACTGTTTTCGATCTTGTAACGATGTCATAAAATGGATTGTTTTGTAATCAACCTCAAAAGAGAATAGTTTTGTCACAGCGTTGGTTGGTTAATAATTTATGTAACAAATGTTTTTTGATAGTCAAATGTATATTAAACTTCCTGTCAAAACGTCTATATTGATGGGTTTTAGCAGGTTCTCACTGGAAATAGTGCGAGGCCACTAAATTCATGCTATTATTTCTTTTGAAAGATAGACGATTTATTCAAGTATCATTGTTCGATGATAGTGCTGCTAATTTGTGATTACGCACTGTAAATTCCTGACTAACGAATCTTCCAATATGAATTTGTAATTTTAGAACAAAACCAGAAAGAAGGTTATGTTTGGCTATGTCAAAGTTGTAATACGCTTCTGTGAATGAGCATACAGAAAGATTATATTATTGATTTGACTTACATTTAGGGTAGAGTCAGTATTTATACTAATTTTAATACACTAATAAACCATATTTAGCGTCATATCAAGAAATTGAATGCATCACTCATAGTCTTCAAATTTGAGTTCAATAAGGCAAAAAGAAAAACAATAATTTGAATTTGGGTTTGTATGGCAAGTACCCCTGCTAGTCGTCCGATTCGGCTGATTCCGACAAATGTGTAGAATCTGGTAAAAGACATAAAAACTTCGTACAAAATTTCAGATCTCTATCTCAAAAACTGGGTGACTAGTTTGCTTAAAGACAGATAGACATGGCTAAATCATCTTGTCACATCCAGCTGATCAAGAATTTATATACTTTATGAGGTCTTCGATGTCTCCTTCAATGTGTTACAAACATCTTGACAAACTTATAATACTATTCACTGCGTGAAGAGTATAAAGATTAACAATCAAGGTGCATTTACACCGATAGACAAGCAGCAGGCGAAAGACACTTGGGCATTTGTTGCTGTTTGTTTGTTGTTTGCGAACAAATTAAGAGTTCGCTTTTCCTCTTTATATGCCTCCAAAGCAAGACACGAATGACAACTTGTCATTCAATGTAAATGCACCTTAAAAATTGATTATAATAGATATGCAAGACGTTTATTATGTATTTCATTCTTCCTTAAAGCATTCTTAAATATATATAGATAGATTGTCTGCAACGTTACTTCTTCCATAAGTAACTTAATCTCATTCATTCATTCTTAATTTGGTGCATACAAAACTCAATACTCAATTAATATGTATTCTTCTCTCTCTCTCTCTCACTCTTTGCTTATAAGAAATAACCTTAATCAAATGCCAATTCTTCATAAATTGGTAAGCTCGCTTTCAAAACCAATTATTGAAACAATTTGTCAAACACACACACACACACATACACAAATGATTGGCACACCGACGACATCTTTAAGATACACAAGATACCCAGATTGAAATGCATTTTTAACCTGTCAACATTCTTCGTTGTTCCCTTTCACTATATTAACAAATTATGCAATTTATTTAACGGCGCAGCACTATAAGAAGAAGCCAACATCAAATAAGAAAACCTTGCGACAAACTTCTGTAGAAGTAGCAGTAGAATTGGTAGTGGTGGTAGTAGTAGTGGTTAACTACCGCTTTAGCTGCCGCATCCTAAACTCACTGCCGCTCGCACTTAATTAAGAACTTCATTTAGCACCTTTGTTCGAAAAAAAAAAATAAATGAATTCAAGAAAAAAAAGGAAAAGAAAATGCCACGCAAGGCCGGTTTATGGAAGTTTAAAGATGCTGCCACAATCAACGATAATGGTGACTACCACAACCAACCAACCAAGCAAACAACTAACTACAGAAACAAATGATTCGAATTGCAGACGAATGAACTTCTCAACTAAAGTTTAAGTACCAAAACATCATCACACACAAATAAAAGAAGCTAAAGAGACTTAAGAAAAATCCAAATTCATCGACATCAGTAAAGACGACGACGACGACAATGAGGCTACATAAAACGAAATTAAGATAAAAAGGGAAAAGAGGTGAAATAGTAGTAGTGCTGGAAGATGTAGAAGATGGAGTAACAAAAACAAAAAGAAGGAAAAAAAAGTATTTCAAGAATTTTATCGTTTGCATATCTGAACTGAACTTGGGAATCAATATTTTTGCTTTCTCACGGTATACAATACTATATTCTCTGCTCTACACTTGGTTGAATTGCTGCGCTGACTTGGTTAGCCGGCGCAATGAAATGGGCTCAAACGACCTGAGTTAGTGAGTGAGTTTTGGTTCTGCAGCAGTAGGAGTAGAGCGGTTGTTTTTTTCATTCTTTGTTTTGAGATACTTTTGTGTAGGAATGCAGAGCAGAGCAAAGTAGCGTAGTATGAATTGATGGAGTTCAAAACAGCATTGCTTCTTGTGCTGCTTGGCAACAAACACAACATCACGAAAAAAGCGTGGAAAAATGGTATCACATGTCGTCCTCGTTGTTGTTGTTGTTGTTGTTGCCGCGTTGCATAAAAGTATTTGCATAGCAAGAAGCTTCCTCTGCAGCAGTTGCCGTTGTCGTTGCTTTTTATTTGATAAATAGGCATGCAGAGTTGCCTTTCTTGCATTGCATTACCTTCCTACCTTTCCTCCCTCCATCCCTGCCTGTTATAGTCTGCCTGCCTGCCTGCTCGACTTCTTTAGCTCCTGAGAGCATTTGGTTGGTGAAGTTAAATTTGAACTGGGCGGGGAAATTAGAGGAGGAAGAAACGCGTTGGCAAAAGGTGTTTTAACGTGAGTTGGGCGAGGAACATAGAATACTTTTTGCAACAAACACTCGTCGTCGGCAATGTTAAGTTGTTGTCGTCGTCGTCGTTGTTGTTCTTGTTGCTTGTTGATTTTTTTGTATGTACTCTAAGCCATGTCAAAAGCAGTGAAACAGCTTGCTTCCTTTTTTTCTATTTTTCTTTATATATTCCCCTCCATTTTTTTTGTTTTGTTTTATTTTTACTAAGAATAGTATCTAGACGTTTTTCTATGTATTCAAGCATTCAAGTGTAGCTTTGGTCGACATCGTCAGTGTTAATGCTAGCGCACTTCATTGTCGTCGTTCATTGTTGGTTTTTTAAGCTTTGCCTACATTAAGTTGCAACAACAACAGCAGCTACAGCAGCAGCAGCAACATGAATTCATGCAACAAAGCCAAGCAGCTGTTGCCACCAAACAAACAAACTAACAAACGAATGTTGACGCTTTTTACTTCATTCACTTCTGCCTGCCTGCCTGCATGCCACCAGTTTGCCATGCTTTTTCATTTCATTCAGTCCGTTCACATTCACAGGATATATGCGCCGCTGGCAATGACGTTGATGGTGCTGCAAAAGCGTTGCAAAAATGTTTGAGTGCCAAAAGAACGTGGCAATATTTTATGTGTGTCTCCCCCTCCATCTATCAAACACACAGATACCCATACATGCATAGTTGTGTATGCATGTGGATGCGTAGATACTCATCGGCATTTGAGGCATGCAATACGCGTGCATAACTCTTTTTGAGCTTCATGCACGCACGCACTCACCCTTGCCTCGCTGGCTAGCATCACTAACATTTTATCTCAGTTTCAACACGCTTCTTTCTTCCTTTCTTTTTTTTTTGTTCCGTGTTTGCAATGAGAGACAGGTGGTCATAGGTGCCATCACAATCTTCTATGGCAAAAAAAGATACAATTCTGTTCATTCGCGCATCTGCAAATTAAAAACGCATTTTATTTTATTTCCACTTTATATTTCTTTGAAACTTTTATTCTTTTTGTAACTTTGCCGACGACGACGGCAATGATGAACATTTGTCAACGTTTATTTTACTTGATGTTGATGATGATGGTAACATAAAGAGACAAGAGTCATAAAAAGTTTCATAGAGAGAGAGAGAGAGAGAATTGTATCTATGAGCTTATGTTTTGTTTTCATACATGTGTACCATTACTGCTATTCAAGATTTATCTTTATAAAGATGTCAGTCAGCCCAATGTTATGCAGCAGCTGCTGCCTTAAGCGACAAAGCTCATATTGAGCTCTTAAGAGAACTTCACTACATATACTTTTATCTATATCAGTGTACCTGTGTGTGTGTGTGTCCTTGTGTATGTAATTATTGTAAAATTTGATGTAAAGGTTGATATTTCATCTTTTTCATCCTTCATCTTTCGTTGCCACTTTTCATATGCTACCTTTTTTTTCGCAATTTCTTTTACAACTTTCTTTCTTTCATTCATTCCTTCACAACACACGGGGCTCTTTCTGTAATTGTTTTTGCTGCAGGATATATGATGATGTTACTTCTTCTTTCCTTGGCCCCCTTCCTATATTTATTTTTTCTTTTTCTTTCTATAATCAAAGCTTCTCTTTTGCTAATGCCGACGACTACTCCAACAAATGTTTATCAAGAGAAGGGAAGCATGTATTGGTAGAAGCAGAAGCAGAAAATGTAAGCTTAATTTATGTCTTTTTAAGCACTTCGCCTTGACTCTTCACAGTTGAGTGTTTGAGAATTTCAACTTGAGTTATCTACGGACGTATCTGTCTATGTGTTTGTGTATAAAAATGCTTTGAAAAACATATCTCGTATGCATGAGTATGATGAATTTTTATGCATAACAAACCTAACATGACGACATGACTCAGCAAACGAATGCATTCGACTCAAGTTCAAGTGTGCTGCCTTGTCGAAGGTACAGAAGAAGGGGGAAAAAATTAAGAAAAAAAAAACATCTTTTTAATTAGTGTTGGTTATTTAATAAAAAGTTAATTTAAGACACACTTTTATATTAATTACTGCATTATAGATGAATTCAAATCTTCAAACTTAATAGTATCTAAATGATCTCAAACCCTTGTAAGTTGTAAAAAGTTAGTTTCGAAAATAAATAGATTTATAGAAGAATATGATTTAATCCTTATAACTTTATTAGCATTCACGGCGCGCCTTGCTAAGCCCCCCGAGTTGATGGTAGATTGCCTAATTATCTGATATGTTTGACAATGATGTCTTGATTGATATTAAAATATGTCTGAAATGATTAGTGAATGAAGCACAATGTGCTCTGGCTTCCTGCTCTTATCTCCCTCCAGTAATTTGCAATATCCCAGGAACTAAATGCACATAGTGCAGCTCTCCATATTGCTAAGTTCAGATTACTTGGTTAAATTCCAAATAAACCTATGCACATAGTCCAGTCCCCGGAATTAACTTATTAATGCAAAGTATTTCCACTAATTTTTCCACGAAAGCGAGTCCGAAAAAAAAATTAAGTATGCAAAAACCTTCTCCATGAAAAAATATATATATGTGCCAATTTTCTTGGTGATCGGTCAAACGGTGTTGGAGTCCATCGTCGTCAAACTTGTTTTCAAATCCATTTTTATATATATAAAATAATACATAGAAGGGGAAGATTAGATTTCATTGAATTTCAATGAGACATTTCCTTTCAATCAATGAATTTGATATGGTTTTTGCATATTTGCACTGCCCACTTATTCCCCAAAAGAAATCTAGGCCGACAATATGAGATTCTACAATTCTATTTAGAAACAATAAGCAATTTCATATTGAAAAGGGCTACTACTGCCGCTTACTCCCCTAAGGAACGCTTATTATATGAGACTCCACAATTCCATTTAAAATCAATAAGTGTAGTTCAAAATGCTTTACTTTATTATAGATCTTAGAATTTAGATGAAAAATTGATGGGAAAGTTTTGTTTGCGAATTTCTTATAAATCCCATAATAAAATGCTGCCTCTTGCAATTCTTAATACAAAACTTGTAGTATGTTGTAACTTTTTACACTATTATTTGTGTTTCCTGTTCGTCCCATTTTCTTCCTATCCATAATGAAATCTTTTACGCCCATAATTAAGAATTTACCTATCATAATTACAAACCATAATCACACAATTTCAATATTAAATAACTTCCGTACTCACGAGAAAACTCCCTACTGATTTTTCTCAGTATAAAACATAAAATCCTTTCAAGGTCTAGACCATTATTACCGATTATCATGCAATCCAAGGTGGCCTTTGATGGAAAAAAGGGGAAGAAATAAAGGTGTGCACACACGAACTAATCAAAGAACGATTCAAATCTGTAACAAAATACCTCAAACATTCAATACATGGATTGAGTCTATAGACACATCAAAATTATGTATATGCTTTAGATTCATTGTTGGTATTGTCTAATATTACCAGGAAGCGAAGGCGTTACTAAATCTATCAGGCAACCCAACCAAACACACAATAGAAACAAGCTTGACTGCCTTCCAGTTATTGTATAGTAATAATAGCAACACATAATCTAGATATACCTAGGCATACAGTCTATAATAGTGAAGAGTGCGGTAATTTATCTTTATGTAGTGTGATGTGTGCATTTAAACAAAAAAAAAAAAAAAACTAACGAAGCCATAAGGATAATGCGTACATAATGGGAAAGAATGAATTGAAATGCTCTAATTATAAGCGGTACTCCTTCTAGTACTAAAACTCATTGAAACAATGCTGCTGAATATGTACGTGTAAAAACACGTTGACATGATTTGCCCAGATGCTTTTGAATTGTTCAACATTTGTCACAATGAGTGTGTAACTAATGTTAAGTTGTTAAGGAATGCATTTTGTTTGGGAGTTGAGAGCTCGTCACGAATTGAAAAAAACAAAAATCACCAAAGTTGAAAGATCAAATCAATTTCAAGAGACAACAAAATAACAAAATATCTATTGTCAAAGTAACTACTATGTATGTATAATGAATGTATCTATTAACTGGAAATATGTGTACATTTTTTTGTCTAATCTAATCGTTTGCTGTAGTCATAAATCTTAAGTTCTTTTTTTGGTGTCTCGTGTCTGTGCTACAACTATGCATAGGTTACTTGATTTAACTTTGATAAGATAAAGTTTTGATTGAGGCTTCCTTCAGGTTTTCATTCATTTATTAACCTATTTCGTATACCATGTATAGTGTGACAAAGTGTATTATGACTTTGTCATGAGGTATGCAACTCATGGAAGGTGATTTTGAAGAATATTGTATTTATGAAAATAATTGGTTGATTTCTAAACAAATAAGTTTAACTCTTTTTGTTGAACTTTACAGAAGTAAATCCCCAATTAATGATAAAGTAAGGATTCAATCTTAATCTTGTACAATTAGTGACTAAGGAAGAACACAAATCTGTTTCTATGGTTTTGAAATCTCTGACCAACAACTTATAGTTTTCCTCGGTAATCTGCATTTAAAGAATTTAACATTTCAGTTCATTTAAGTTCGAAAAATGAAATCTCCGCGTTTTCTAGCACAACTACAGAGAAACTGAAATCACTCGGCATAGAAACCGACTTCGATTTCTGGCACATGCCTAATAATTTAATTTGTCGTGAAAGGTATAAAAACTTCAGTGCAGCTGAAGATAATGTTTTATTTCCTTTATTTTTATTGTTTAAACAAATCAATCAAAATGAAAAAGTAGCACAATTAGATAATGTTGTAGGCGACGAAAGTGTGTTGAGTATTTATTCTTTTTTCCTATAATACGTACTTGTAGTTACAATGGAATCCCCCAATTACTTGTTCATAGTTCAATTTATCAATTTTATTTAACTTGTTCATTATTTATTGTTCTATGTTGTGATTAAAGACGTGGGTGGGTGGGTTGTTCGATTTCATTGATTTGGTGGTCGGTTGCTTGATTTCTATGGTGTGTGTGTCCAACAATTAATACTTTTCGTTAGTTCTCGGAACCAATCTTAAGCATTTGCTTGTCATTTTACCTAAAATCATATAAATAACCATATCTCAAAATAGGCGTGTGCTTAGGTGGTGGCACCTTGTTTGTCGATTTTTTTTTTGGGTGTGGAACATATTTCCAACACATCAATGAACATAAAACTATCAACACCTATTTTCTTTTTCTTTTTTTATTTAAAGGCGCTAATGAATTATTTACCTAATCAAATATTTATTCCACCACCCCAAAAATAAATTACAATTCATTTGTTTGTTAAAAACCAAACAAAAATATACAAAAAACTTCAAAAGAAATGTATCTACATAAGTATTTATATTGCAAATATATAAAAAACAAAATTCTTTTGCATTTTTATTGTTAAAATATTTTATAATCAGTTTTCATTTTTTTTTTTATTATACCCGTACTAAACATAAAAACGTTTAGAAATGTTAAACACTCTTCTTCTTCAATAATAAAAAGTGTTAATGGTTTTAATCGGATTGAAAAAATCAACAATTTAAAAATATATAACTTTATTATTCTCGCCTTTTTGCCTTCGTTGTTTTGTTTTGTTTTGTCGTTGTCGTCTTTATAACTTTCCCACTTACTATCTTCCCATCTTTAACTCGTTTAATAATGCACAAATTTGCCAAGTCATATCCTAAAGCAACTGATCGAACAACCGACCAACACTAATAAAAATAACATTATAAGACTTATTAGTGATGACGCTTATCGTGATGATACTGAGGATGATGGTGATGACGATGGCGCTGGCAATGATGATGCTGATTATTGGAGGCAACAATTCAGACTTATAAAATACTAGCATCAGGCTAGTAGTAGTTGTTTGGTGGCTTGGCCTCTTTTCACTAACCATTTTTGTCTGTCTCTGATTGACTATTACAACTTAATTTTTGAACATGCCGCAACATATACAATAAGATTTGATTCCATCTGACTTGCTGCTTCTTTTCTTTTCTATACTCGTACCTACTATTTATTTATTGAGTTTATGAATAGACATTTGATTGCTCTCTTTTAGTTTTCAGTAAATTTAATATCATCCAATCACGTCCGGTATTATTGTTTTATTTGTTTGTAATTATTATTATGGTTGTTGTTGTTGTTGATAGAACCTAATGGGAAATTATGTTATTTTAATGAAATTCCAAATATTTTTTGGTTTTTTGTGAAAAGGGTAAATACAATAAAAGATACTGTGAGATAGGACTAATTGATTGATAAATTTTAGACATTTTTAGTTCTTAAAAAAAAAAAAAATACAGCATTATTTTGGTTCTTTATTATAAACAAAGGAAGATAATTTAACCCTCTAAAACAGTAAAGATTTTGTAATTTAGATAAGAAATGTTTTTGAAAGTATACCAATCATGTAAAACAAATGCTAAGCAATCCGACTCACCCACAGTGAGACCTATAGTATTTTCGAACTGAATAAGAAACATTACCATGGAGAGACTATGGTCATGTATAAAGCGGAAGAAGAAGGAAATGTAAATAATGTGACGATATATAGCAAAAAGTGGCCACAAGCAAATTTTAACGAATTAAGAGGAGTTTCTAAAATATTTGATGTGATGTTACAGCTAACCAATCAGTGTCCAATAACTGTTCGGGAAGGAGAGGCAGAACCACATCTTCCTGGGTATTTAGTCTATACTAATATTATAAAGAGGTAATGTTTGTTTGGATGTTAGAGGTAATCTTCGAAATTACTCATTCGATTTTAAAAATTCTTTCACCAATACAATGCTACGTTGTCACTGAGTGTCATGGACTGTATCTAAGTAAATAAAACTAAGTCCGGTTATGTTTAGAATTAACTGATATATAGAAAATAGAAAACTGTATAGTGCCACTCAAACTGTGCTCACATCTCATACTCAAACTGAGCTCTTTGTTGATACTCAAACTGTAGCAGATGGAATATAGTGATGCTAAGAAAGGAAGAATATCTGGTATTTGTCGCCGATCGGTTGGATGCAACCCGTGCGACACCGGGTCGAGTACGCCACTATATTATAAAGACTGTGGACCTAGGGTCTATCACCTTTTAATGTTCCTTATTCCTTTTGTGGACAACACAGTTAGAAGTCTAGACACAAAAAAGTGAATCTTAAAAATCTCTTTCGATTTTAATAAAAATCAAAATGATTCTGGAAGATTTTTATCCCAAAATATAGACATTTAACTATTTTAAGAACATACAAAGAGACGATCTTGCAAACATAACCAGACTGGACTTAGCTTATCAGAACAATTAGGAGAATATGTATAACCTATCATCTCCTTTATCTTATCTTCCGGTTTGAAAATCATTTTTCCAATTCCAATCGATTTTTGTACCAATTAAATTGCCTACTTAAATAAACTATTATATTAACTTTGGATAAGAATTTTAAGTATTTTTATATACTGCACATGTTGGGTAGTAGTTACCAACCCACTTTTTTCTACTTTCATCCAACACATCACATCCACAAGAAGAGTATCTTCTTTATTTTTTCAAATTTATAGATATTTCCACATACATACACACATGGGCAGAAAAGTATCATTAACTACTACAACACTATCGATCTATAATGCATACTACTATTGAATGTTGGAATGCCTATGCCTTAGAAGAACCTTTAAAGAAGAACACGTTTGTCATGTCGTAACGCCCATATTAAACTCCTCTGTATGTTTTTCTCGCCATAATTACCACCCAATAACAACAAATACATGAAAAAACCTAGCAGGAGAACAACATTAAAATCGCAACCAATTTTTATGCGTGCAACGTACAAACGTCAATTAAATAACAACAAGATACCAATGCCAATGCAATGTCAGAGAAGTGATGCGAACACTTAACAAAAGAAAGAAAAAAAAAACAAAAAAAAGGAAACTAAACTATTTTCCAGACTATGATAGTCGTCGTCGGGACATAGATAGTAAATTAGCCCACGACCACCACCATCAGCATCATCAATAGTATCACCACCAAGAGTTTCAATACTACAACTACCATTACAAGCATATTACGCCCTAGCAAACTTAGGATTGAGGATCATGATCCAGAGCATAGCAATTCATGTTGTGTTTTTATTTTATTTTGAAGCAGAGGCGTTCTGCAACTTCATTGAACAAATGTTGCTTCTTGCGCGTCGATTCATAAATTCACGTAGCAACACTTAAGCAACACGAACAAACTCAACTCTAGAAAGACTCACTCAATTCAACAAAAATTGTTGGTTACATGGATGCATGCCACTACAGTAGATACTATTGATGTTGCTGTTGTGTTGCATGAGGATCTGGATGGAGGAGCAGCGCGTTAAGTTGCTATTGCCGTTGCTCACCTGCCGTTGGCGTTCCTTGTTCGCTGTCCGTTGTGTTGTGGTGTGTTGTATTTTTTTGTTGCTCAGGGTGGTCAAACTGGCAATAAAATTCTATACCAATAGCAGAATGCACCAACAGCAGCAGCCAGAGCATAAGTTGTATTTAAATGCAATGCGTTGTTGCTCAAAAGCAACTGACGACTGGCAACAACAACATCTTGCCTTCTGGAATTTTTTGTGTTCTGCAAGTTGTGTTACTGCCTGACTTCGCATTTTATGTCTACTCTGCTTTTTATTGTTTTTTTCTGTTGTTGTTGTAATGCTATTTTTGGTTATTGCCATTCGTCGTCGTCGTCGTCATTGTTGTTGTTGCCGCTGTTGCTGTTGCAACAAAACAACATTCCACATAGAACGAGTGAGTGAATTTTTCTCCTGTTACTGCAGTTTTTGCAAGCTACTAGAAATCTTAAGTTGTCTGAAGTTGTTGTATCATTTTAGCTTTTTTATTTTATTTTTGACTTCTATTGCATGCTGTTGCGCTGTGCTATTTTAATGATAACTTCCTGTATGTGTGTTACGTCTTTCTGGTAGAAGAACCCATTGGAATGTCATTTTAGCCAAACCAATGAAGCTTGTCATCATTGTCGTGTCACGTCTTTGACACATGCTCAGCTTGTGTTTTTCATATGAGTACAATTTATTCATAGATACTCCATCTTTGTTGGTCAACAACTCGTCCATCGCAGTGGTCTTGGTCATTGTCGTTAATTGATTAAGCACACTCATTCACTTATTTAGAAATTCAATTCAATTCCACTTACTTCAATCCACTCACTTTGTTTGGGATTACGAAATAACCATATACGATTTGATGAACAAAAATGCTATCGTTAAAGTTAAGTGAGATAAGTAAATTTCATTTTTATAGTTTTGTTTGGCTGGCATGCAAATTAATTCTACACTATTTTGCATATTTTAGTGTTCAATACTTGAAAGTTTTACAAATATGTAGATACTTTAGAGATAGATAGATACATGGTACATGTGAAATGTATTTATTTATTTATTTACGCACTCAATTAGTATTGAGTGGGCACAGACACACACACATAAATTTACATACATACATACTATATACACAAGTAGTATGCATCAAAGTATCTTAAAGTGGAATTAACATTTCTTAGTTTAATATGTTGGCTGCTTCTGCAGATTGTTTATTTTTCTTATGTGTGCAAATCTTTAGCCTACTCATCATCATAGTCATCGTCATCATTATCATTATTATCTTTATCGTTGTCAGTTAGCCACAGAAGCAACAGCACTTGTAGACTCTTGGCATAGAGTCTGAGTTTTGCCACTTGAAAGACCAACTGATGATGAAGATGGTTGAAGATGGTGATGGCCTGGTCTCACATGGCTTTCGTTGCCTGGATGATGGCTACTTATTGTGTATTTGCTTTTGGACTCCTTGTCTTCACTACATTTCTAGACATTCTATTTTTTTTTTTTTTTAATTAAGATAAATCTTTATTATACTTTAAGTATTATGATTATTTCCCCCTTTATTTATTTCTCATTTCTTTATCGTGTTAAAATGTTGAGTTGATTGGTCACTGTCGTCGTCGTTGTCGTCTTCTTTCAACGTCTTCTCTCATCTCATAATTTAGTCCAATCAATTCTTAATGAATTTTTAATATAATTGTTCTCTCTTGGTGTTTTTTTTTAATTCGTGTGATGGAAACGCATAAATATATACACGCGCCAGATGTATCTTTTTGCTGATTTTTTTTTTTTCTTTATATTTTATTTTACTTCTTTGGTCACATACTATCATAAAATTATTTATGTGATTCGAGAAAACAGAGAAGATTTGTTTGTTGTTCTTACTTGTGTTGTGTGTGCGTCATACATAAATGAAACTATTAATGACGCTTTTGACATTTGAACTTTTGTGTATCTAATAAATTTTTAAATTCCAAATTTTGCCAGAAGCTAAAAATATCTATAAAGATTTTTGCATTCTAATATTGTAGAATTTAAAATAAGTAATTTGTATGTATATTATGTTGCTTATTATAATTAATTCGCATTTTTCAATCAATTTTACTAAGTAACTTATTTCTTCTTCTTTTTTTCTAGGTAAGTCCACTTCAATATTATGAAATTATTTTATGAGTAAGTAAAGAAATACTAAGCATGTAATGAACCATATAAATTGGCATATGAGTTAGAGTCTAAATAATTTAGCAGAAACGGAGCTCTTGTCATTCATGTGCCCACAAGTCATTAAAGTGACGGCGCTTGAGACTCCTCCTGGAGGTGTTTTTTATCCAGAGCGGATGCTAACCTGTTGACATTCATCTTTAGCCGGTCATTATACTGGCTTGTGTGGAATCTATATACATATAAATGAAATGCTGTGTGTGTGTTTTCAATGGGCTCGCAAACCGCTTTATCCATTTTGGATATGATTTTTGCTTTCGTATTGTTGATGTCTGCGTCACCTTATAGGCTGTAAATAATTTTTAAAAATTGCAATAATTAACCGCAAAAAACAACATTACCACACATAATCGCAAGAAATAACGTTAACACACATAAAATATCAATCCTACAACAGATTAAGAATGACACGTCTCCGAGCTCAACAATACCGCTCAAACGAAATTTATTTGCAGCTCAATTGAAAAGATTTTTATATTGACAACAGGTTAAAAATAGAAAAATACTATATTCAGAGATGAGCTAAACAGTGATTTCACAATCACAGTGAGAGCTGTGACTGCTCTTTTAAAATCACAGTGATTTTAAACTGTGATTGGGTCACAGTTTAGATTCAGTTCACTTAAATATGATTTAATTAGAGATTTTTTTATATTTATTTATTTATTTAATAACTTACTTATAATATCAAATTATGAGTTTTCTAAGTCTCTTCTGTCGGCTGTTCTTCATTTACTAATATTATAATATTATTCTTCAAATAATTGGTTAAAAACAACGACAGTACGGGAGAGGCACAGTTTACTTTGTTTAAACCAACTGAATCACAGTGAGTTACTGTGACTTGACTCATATCATCACTAACTATATTTGGTATCGTGATAGCTTCATATACGCAATTTTTTGATTGTAGAAACATTTTCCAGAGTAATAAATGTTTTCTTGCTCTTGTTGGTTGAATTTATATAATTTCTTATAAACAATGATCAATCTTCTAGAATTCAGTTCATGTTGTGACTATCTCGAATCACATTGACTAAGGAAAATTTACTGAAAACAAAAACAGAATATTTCAACTCAAACACTAGTGGACTAAATTTTCAACAAGACAGTTTAACAAATGGTCGGGTGGACCAGCCTAGGCCAATTGTGTTCGCAATGTTAATCATGACAATATAAAGGGTGGGTCTATTGGTTCGATTTTGATTTGGTCATTAAATGGACAAGAGATAATTTTTTTTCAACGAATTTCGCTTTATTTTATACAGTGATTTTTCCGATTAAGAATGAAAAATGATTTCATTCAAATGTGGGTATCAGCTGCCTCGGCAGTAGGACCACCCTTTATAAAGACATCGCTATTTTTTTCAGTCTCCATTGTATTGTATTGTACTATGTTTTACAATTGTCAGACTACTTAATAGAGTCATAATTCACATTTCTTGCTTTCCCAATAAAGGTAAAAACTTTGATCATTTGAATTTATCAATAATAATAAAAGTATATACGATTCTCTTATATCTTTCCTCAACCATATCGCTGTTTTTGTATTGTCTCTACTTATGTGTTGGCACCAATCAATAGTCATTGATTACTACAATCAATAACAATCGATAGTTGGACCGAACACTTGCTAATTAAACAGCAATTTACGCTTAAATGCTACAAGAAATAACTTCCAAGAAGACGAGGGGACAAACTCTAACTTTGGAAAGACCTCTTTAGTGACATGACTGTCGGGCAAATCATTTAACAGCAATAAATTTGCGTGTTTTGCACGCAGACGCAATTCTTGAAACTATTTTCATTTTTTATTAGACCCTCATTGTTGCAATTTTTCTTTCCTTACACAAGACGATTGCCAATGCAATTGCAGGCAAGTACAATAATTTTGCTAGGGAACAAGCGAATCATTGCACATTTCAAGTTGCCTCAAGTCATCTCATCACCATCGTCATCATTTGGTTATGCACATTCATTTAAATGAATGTTGTGACGATGGAAATTGTTGTGTTGTGTATGTGTTTGCACAGCAAAGTGTTAATGGATCTTTGAGTTTAGTTTTTATTGGTCAAGTGAAAGATTACATTTATCTTCATTAAATTGTATGCAAATTTTTTATCTTAAAACTTTCAAAAGATTAGTAGTGTTAAAATCTATCTAGCAACAACATAAATTGCTTAATCAAGAGTCTTGTCTGTCTCGTCGCCCACTAATAGTTTGTAGTTTGTGATTATAATTTATTGTTTCTATGCATTTTGTAAATGCCAACCAAAATATATTGCTTGATCGTATCTAATTGGATCATTAAGTCATCATCATCATCATCCATGCACTGCAGTCACTGCAGTCATGTGAACTATAAACTCTTGTGTGGGTGTTGTAACCAAAAATAAAGTAAATCGAGGCATAATTGGTTGGCTTCACTCCAATTTTCAATCGCATCCAATTTTTTCCCCTTTTATGGATTTTTTTTTTTTTTGGTTTAAGTGAAACCTAAAACAATAAAGACGAGTTCTTTGACTGTAAAATGATTTTCTCTACAGTTTTTATGGCATTTTAAGTGTTGTTGACATTCGTGTGACTTTTGACACTATAGAGAGGTGGCGTGAGTAATGAAATCATCATCAGTAGCGGAAACAGAAGTGTGCCATCATCCCAGTCACAACGCATTTTGTAGTAACACTATTGCTACTGGGTGTTTCCAAATTTTTACATTATTTTTACGACTCAGACTCAATTTGACTTTGAAGACCCGCCTACAAAATTAATTGAAGAATTTATTCATTTATTTATTTGTTTGTTTTTTGAATGTCATACATTTATTTTTATGGTTGTTCTTGGATTATTTTTGTTTAGTGTTACGACATTATAAATAGTCATAAAATGTCAAATATTCTTGACGCTTGAAGTTCTTTTTATAAAAAAGGTTAATTATCTATAAAACATTATGATATGCCTAATTAAGTATTTTAGTTTGTTAAAAATCATATGGAATCCAGATGACTTTTAAGGCCTCTACATTTGTAGAAATTAAGTCACAACGAAGCATTTACTTGTATTTCTAGAAATATGATAGAAGAATAACATCATCATCATCATTTGTTGTTATGGCACTGTGAAGATTTCTTATGGACCAGACTTCGGTGCTTAGGTAATCACTACCTGTAGCGGACAGAAATTATGGAAATAAGTACTACATATATCGTAATTTATTAAATTCTTCATATTTATCAAACCCTCGGTGCGCCTGTAGCTATAGAGTATGTTACAAGATGACTAGTTTTTGCTCTAGAAGGAATAGTTTCCCTGCAGTATGAATCAATGGTCTAAAATTTGATTGTAGCTAGTCCCTTTGGAAACAGTACTAGTTCCAACAATCTCCTTTTACAAGTTCAACTGCTGAATTTCACAGGGCCAGTTGCCACCGCCTTCATTACCATTCTCCAGTCGTGTCATCAGTCATTGCCGCCGCCTGTATTTCCTACTAATAACTAGCTACCAGTAGTGCGAAAAGGGGTTAGTGAATTACTATCAAAACGGAGACTATTGCCACCAAGCATATTTCAGGTTTACGACAAAAACTTGTGATGCTTTAACTGGGATTTTATCAGAATCCTTTTGATCTCATGAAATTATTCTATTTTTGAATTCGCATATCTTCTTTTAGGAAAAATCCCATTACAATAATCAAGATTTCTGTACTTTCAACTGGAAACATTCATCTAAATTACACACTTGCTAAAAAAAAAAAACAAAAAATCAGGCATCCAGAAACTGAACTCACTTCTATTTTAATAACTGTCTTTTTGTATTATGGATTATTGTCGCTATATATTTTTTTTTACTGAACAAAGCCGCTTATGTTTATAACTACTTATCTTTGGAGCCTCCTAACTAGTATCTCGTGTATATAATTCATTCATTTCATAATTGTATATTATGCCCACATAACACACTGAATCAGTGGAAACAACAAGCAACATTACAATGGCGTAGACTTGACGAACCAACTCTCGTTCCCTTCCCCACATCGCCTTAACCATAACCTTAAAAAGATATGCATACATATTTATGAAGTAGTAAGTCTATTAAAGGCATGAGAAGGAAGAGAGGAAAACACGAAATGACTAATAAAGAGGCGAACATACAAATTATGTTGTCACATGAGACAAGGTTTACTTTTTATCCTCACAGTTCAAGTACCTTCATATAATATTATAACCTCACACTCACTTTCTCAGTCACATGGTTTTATTATGAGATTTATCTACCAATAGTATATGGTAATGCTACTATTATATTGACTTGGATTTTTCTTTTAATATATTTTTACCACGCTACCATGACTTAAGCGGTTGGTTTCTGGCTTTCATTTTCTTTTCTTTCTTTTCACTTTTTTTTTTTCCATTTCTCCTGCCATCATCTTTTGTTGTATTTTATTTTTATATTTTTTTTTGCGCTGCTATTTTTAAGTTTCGCCTGACTTGCATTTCATTAATGAACCAAACCAATAACCATCTATGCCTGTTAACCATCCCATCCTACCATGCTGTGCGCTCGTCTCCGTCTCCATAAATGTTCAATGGTGCGCGTTTCTAACAGGATTATGTCTCACGCAACATTAGACCATATTAGTCCGTTTTAGTCTCACATTAATACATAGTTGTATGCTAGGCTGTGCCATGTCATGCCCTACCAACGTTTCTTCAAATGTTCGCTCAATCGCCCGCCCGCTTGTTTGATCCCAAAAACTCGAACCAAACCCAAAACTCTTGAGTTTACCCTGCTGCTGCTGCTGCTGTTGTTGTTGTTGTTGTTGTTGCTGCTGCCATTTAGTTGAAAGGGCTTAATTTGCTTTGGCACCCAACGTTGTAGTTGTTTCATTGGATTTTGTCTCTCTACATCTCTGTCATGACCTGTGGCTTGCTGCTGTCATTGTACAATACTTCGTCTTCCATTCGTAGGTTCGTTCGATGGTTCTACCTGTTTTCACAGCATGTTGCCACATTCCCAATACATCGCTCATCTTTTGTCTGTCCATTTTGCTGCTTCATAGGCTTAGCTTGAAATGTTCGCTTGATTATGTCCATATGAATTTAAATTTATTTCAGTTTACATTTATGGCATTTAGAGGAGTTTGTCGCTTATATTCCATTCATTTCCATCTCCAGCCCCTTCATTTGCTTTTGCTTGCTCTCTGTCTATATTTTCTCGGTATGATTATTGATTTAATTAATTAGCAACGCCATGTGTGTGTCTCTTTGTTTGATTTTGTACTATGTGAGTGTGGTGAGTGTGTATCTATGCCTTTGGTATTTAGTGTGAATTTGGTTATGATAATTATAACATTAGGAGCGACGAAGCTTGCTCTTTATGAAACCCTAACTTTAAGGTTTAGTTACAAAAGGGATTTTGACTTTGTGAATCTCTAGCTGTATAAAATGAATTTCAACTAATCTGAAATACACATTTGTTCAAATTTATAAGTACATGTCCTATAATAATTTCAATGGCTTTATATGAAAAGTCTTCATATGTAGCAGAGACCAACATGTTCTTGGCCGTGGGTGAAATTTTAATAATTAAAAAATTTACAATGTTGATCTGCTTTATCAGAAAATTCTAGTAGAGTAGGGCATAACAACCTTTTGAAAGGATCTAGCAGAATAAATAGCTAAAAGATCATACTTTCAAATACTTTTGTCTTCTATGTGAAATTCCAGGTTTTTGTTGCTAGAATTTATTTCATTTTTTTTAACTTAACCCTAATGCTTGGTACATCAAAATTGATGTACTGGGAAACCCGCTAAAAACTTATAGCTTCATTTAGCATTTTTAATAATAAAAATAATAACAATTTTTAGTTACTAGTACGTGAAATGAAAGTCACGTTTTACTCTCATCTGCAATATGAAACTGTCTGCATCTTTATTCACTATGACAGACCATTTTTTATTTCATATTTTTGTCTCTACCATAAAATGACATAAAAACATTATTAAATCCAAAAAGCTAAAACCGCATTTACCACAAAAATAAATAAATATATTGATGAATTAATTTTTTTTTTTTTTAAGAGTGGAAAAAAATGGTTAAAAACCACAAAAACCGATATGACAGCTAACGACACAGATACATTCAGATATCCCACAGATATAAAAACATTTGTTAAAGCTCGAATCATAAAGTTAATTTGTACCATTTATTTTTTTGTATTTATTTTTTGCAATCGAAGAAAAATCGAAATAAATTGATTATAAATTAATTACGGAAATTTTCGAGTAAACTTTTGTATTTATTGAGTAGAAGGCGCCGCAAGAGCAAACCAAAAAAAAAAGGAGTACATAAAGTGTTGAGCAACTTTATAAAGAATCTTTTTTGTTCAACTTAACATATGAAATAAGGAAAGAAAGAATGGAAGACTGCACACAACGTAAAAAGGCAAGGGAAAAAATATCTGAAATTAATCGTCTGTAAAATGAAGTCGCGTGAACCGAACAAAAAAAGACTAAAATAAAAGAAATCACAATCAATAGCTTCTTGAAAAGGATAAAGGCATGAGGGAGGGAGATCATGAATAAAGTATGAATGTGCAGCGATTGTGACAACAACCCAAAAAAAAAACAAAAAATTAACCACAAAAAAAGCAAAACCAACCAAATGGCAAACATTGTTCTGATTTTTGCTGCTGCTGCTGAGCATCACGATTGTGATACTTTTGGTTAATATTTAAGTTGCAGACACACAATCAAACAAAAGTATCTCAAAATGATCTTCTTTACTTTTAATGCTTGAATGAATTTACTAAGTTACTTACTTCTTGCTTGCTTCTCAGGAATGTGTTATTGACAGGTCGTTTATAAAATAATAAAAAATAATAATAATCTTATATTCGACATATATAAGTAATACATAATATCATTGTGTTGTGTCATGCAACATTGGCCTGCTGAGACTGCTTCATTTTATATTTTGTAACCAGCAGCATCGGCAAATGACAACAACAACAACATTAAAAAGCTAAGCATTTTTATCAATGACACATCATAGTAAGTAGATACATTTAGATACTTTATAAAGATTTCTTTGTTGTATTTTGTATCTTTATTTTGTGGTCTAGTCAAGCGTGAATTGGTTAGAACGACAACAACGACGTTGATGATGATGATGAGCGTGTGAAGCTTTCAAAGATTCAAAATTGTTTGTGGTTTCTTGTTTTAAGTTTTTCCTTTTATTTTGTTTATTTTTTCTTTTTTTTTTTGTCCTCTTGAGCTTAGTTAACTTGTAAGTTGGTGGCTTTGTATCATCTGTATGTGAGTTTGCATTGAGTTTTATGAAATCCACTTGCTGTTAAGTGTACGAGTATGTGAGAAAAGATGCAAAGATTTAATTGGAACAACAACGAAAAAAAAAAAATAAAAAAAAAATAAAAAAAAAATTAAAACCACAAAGTGTTTAAAACGGCGTCTGATGACAGCAGTCAACCCGAGCCGCCGACATACACAAAAAGTGGCCTGGAACGTGCTTGGAATATGCTTAGAGTTAAATACTTTTTATATAATATTTTTGTTTTGTTTGTGTTTTTACTGTCAGTGGTCTGGTTTGAGGCCATCAGTAAATCTCTGTCTGTGTCTGTTTTTATCTCGAAAATCATATCAAATCCGTTGAACGACAACAACAACTGAATCTTGGTTGGTTTTGTTGTATGTAATGCACTGCAAAAAAATATTGCGTAATCTTATAATTAATTTTCATTAAATTGACAACCTCTGTCTGAATATCTACATGTCTGCATTTGAATGTTAGTGTCTTCTAGAACTAGTTATGTGTTTGTGTATTTCTATTTAAAGACTTATTTATGTTTTTTCTCTCCCTCTCTTATAGAAGTTTTAATTACAAGTCTTAGGGTGATTCTATTTTCTGTCAATATTTCGTTTTTTTTTTAATTTCCAGTTTATGGCAAATTTCTTCAACAGTCTTATTTAATGTTTTCATTCCAATCCTTGAAATTTTCAACCATTTCATGTCATGTTAAATGTAGTCAATAGTTTAATCTGTTAATTTATGTTTATGGACTGCAGAATACATCTATGCTGCCTTCAATGAGCTGCTCTATATAATTTGTACTTATGGAATTATATAAGAAATGCTGTGGTGGTTCTAGGATTCATTCGGGTTTGCAAAACGAAGAACGTTTATTAATATGAGCCTTAATTTACATTTCTTCAGACTTTTCTATAACATCATTAATAAGTAATCTATTCTGGTATTGCATGGTTGTTCAATTTTATAAAGATTCATGTATAATACTTGAACCTAGATTACATCAATCCACGACTGACCAGTCCAACGTTGCAAGACGACGAGGTTTGTCTTGACAAAACATATCAACTATTTCTTCAGTTGAAATTTCGATCTCTTTGTGAACGATACGGTTAAGTCTTGGCAAACCAAGGACTATCTACCACTGTAACCATAAGCGGGTGGTTATGGAAAAAATGTTGGACATACATATACACGCTTTCCTTTTATATGTGTATACAATATATGTATTGCTTTTCGATAGAAATTAGCCCAATAGCTCCCTGTTTGCATGTCTGACTAGTCTACTCTATCCCAATGTCTCATTGACCTGTATCCATAATATAATCAGGTTTTTTTTTTTTTGTAACTGAAGGTCTTTTATCTTGAATCTCTGTAATAACAGAAACCAAAGATATATCAATTTAAATCACTAAAAGTGCATTTAAAGCATATGATAATCCCCTGCAGTATGTTTGGTGGCAATACTCCCCGTTTCGATAGTAATCCCCACTCTCCGCTATTCTTATTACCTGGTGACTAGTGAATTCACATTTCCATAGTAAATCTGCAGCCACTTTTCGCATAACTGGTAAATTCACTAGTCGTAGGAAATACAGGTGGTGGCAATGACTGATGACGCGACAGGAGAACGGTAATGCAGGCTGTGGCAATTGACCCTTTCCAAGGACAAAAAAAACTCAGTTTTGGACCAGTGATTTATACTGCAGGGCTGTCATTTCAATCAAGTGATTTGAAGCGGTCCACATGATTGACATCATTGTCAATCATTTGGCGATTGGCATGATTGACATATTGTAGTTGTGGCTTTAGTGTAAATGTAGCATAAGCTAATAGAAAAAATTGATGTACACTGTGATCTAAATTAATTATTGTTGTGCCTCCTTATAGTTTTTAAGATGAGGTAGAATTGATCTAAAGATCTTCAATGATATCCACATCTCAAAATATTTCATAATATGAGCAAACTCAATAAGTATGTATTTTTCAAGATTGTAATCACTAAATCTTTGTTTATAATTAGATAGATATTTTTTTATTATCTAATTGCTTTTTCTATTAATTAAATTAAATTCTTTTGGATTTTCTTGATTTTTTTCCCCCTTGTGACGTGTAAAATACTTCATCATTTAAGTGTAAAATATAATATTAAAGTCAGTCGCACGTTCATTTGTGTCTCTGTAATTTTTAGTATGTCACGCCAAATCACCAAGTGTCGACTGAAGAGCAGAAGTGGCAGTGGCAAGCAACAACATCAGCATCATCATCATCATCATTACAATCTTCACTACACATCACTACACACTAAGTCAAACATGATCAACGCCTGTTTGCTGCCACATTTTGCAAGATCATGGGTTCGAGAGGCATACCATATACTACTAGTAAATGAAAAGATGCAAAGCAAAGCGCGCTCGTGTTGTCATTCAGTCGTCAGCAAAGACATCAAAATGAAATCAGTGCTGCATAAACACATACTATCAAACATACATAGATACTATACACACACACTAACATATACAAATGCATATTTATTTAAATAATTACAGAAAAATTTTTCAAAAATTATTTTTATTTATGTATGTTTTGGTATTATGGTATGGTAGGTAGTATGTGTGTGTTTGTATATTTTGCGTTGAAATTGCGACTCAATCGTTGGCACCGTCGTTGTCGTCATCGTTGCATGTCATTTGACTCTGTTGACAGACGGACTAATAAGACAGACAGCTGGGCGGCGCGCCATAACGACATAAAGACAACATAAAGTTTCTTGCTTTGAATATTTTAAGTATCTCTTGATCTCCTTTTTTAATTTTATTTTCTTTTTCATATATTTTAATGTGCTCTAAATGACTAAATGTCTGCCTGATGATGGACGAACTGACATAGTAAGGACAGACAGAAGGCCAGACTTTTGTTGATGATTAGTTAACTGACTGAGTGAGTGAGTTGTAGGGTGGGCGGAAAGATTTATGTTTTGTGGTTCTTAATAATGACAAAACAATTTGTCTCACATGGAATTGTATTACTTAATTAAAAATAAAAAATACATGTATGTATGTGGATGTATTCTATATTATTCCTTCTATACTTTGTTTTTATTTCTCGTTATTATTTTTTTTTTGGCATCATCATAAAATGTGAGATTGTGAAATGCTTTTTAATAAACAGATGTATGTATGTCGATGACATTAGACCATTTTAGTTTCAATTTGGTAAATTGTATAAAAATTAACATTTTCCGAAATTGATAAATGCCAATTTGTTTGCCTAAAACAGTCTTAAATTCACATTTATTTGCAATTCAAACAAGTCAACCTCATTTTTTGTAAGCGGCGGCATGTTGCATGTATCTGACCATAATGGTAGTGAATTTGCCTATTTTTGGTGACACACAACATCAACAAACATTTCGAACATTTGGAAGCAACAAATTTATTTATATTTGGAAAAAAGACACTCAAAAAACAAACACACATTTACACAAATAACGATCAAAAGGATTGAAATGTCATTCAAAGTTGTGGATTGAATTGAACGCTATTTGAATATGATATTAGTTAAAATGAATGTGAATTCTCTTATGAAGTTTATCGGCATTTTTTCTTTACAAAATAAAAAATGACAGATCTTTCTTCATTTCAATTTATGTACATAAGTTCTTAGAAAGTCCTATAAAATATGTATTGTAGTTGATGGAATAAATAAAGTAAAAGTAAATGCCCAATGACTGAACTAAGTGTAATGTCATCATAGTTTTAAACTTTGATCGTATATTATCGCAATGATCCCTTGATGGATCTCTGGATGAAAAGATTATTTTAGATGGAAAGTTAAAGTTATATTACAATATATAAAGTAAATTTTTATTATATGAGGTTGTAGTGTGTGTTTTTATATTCTGACGGAATCAATAAATTAAATTTGCAATTATAATCTGATGCCACCAATTATTCAGTTTTCAAAGTGATGCAATAGAATGACCTATTATTTTTTAATACTCAATGCGTATAGAGATAAGTATTTAAAAGGCAAATTTATTCTATTTGAATATTTGACTTCTGATTTCTTAAAGTCAAACAGAACCAGAAAGAAGGCTATCAGTGGCTATGCCAAAGATGTAATACTCTTCACGCTCATCCGAGTTGCATCCAACCTTCTTTTCTTAGCATCACATCAGTTTGAGTGGCAATTTTATTATACCAAATTTAAATTTACATGGTTGATGAATATGGATCAGAAACTTATAGTGACCAAATCAGTTCGATAGGTTAAAAAACAAAAAACTTTATCTAATAAGAACATTAATTTAAAGGGGGGTTTGTATGGGAGGTACCCCCTAGTGGTCCGATTCGGCTGATTCCGACAAATGTGCAGCGTATGGTAAAAAAAAACCTCTCTAGCTCAAAAACTGAGGGACTATTTTGCATACATACAGACGGTCATGGCTAAATCAACTCGTCTCATCGAGTAGATCACAAATATATATACTTTATGTGGTCTGCGATGTCTACTTCTATTTGTCACTCCCGTGAAGAGTATAAAAAATATCACTGGAAGGAAAGAAGAATCTGGCTTACTCGATTTCCTTCATCTAGCTCATATCAAAGGTTGTACTTTCATATCTGAGTACATATACATGTATGTATGTACAAAGGTGTTCGAAAATATAAGAACAACAACGGCGAATGACTTTAAAGTGGTGTAAAAATTAAAGTATTATATTTTCTGAAATTTCTTTTTGGTGGTTTTAATACTTATATATTTATTTAACAAATGAAGAAAAAAAAATCCGGGAAATTTTTGTATTTTAGCACTTTTGTTATAAAACATCCAAAATCAGCTGTCGAAATAATAAGAACAAAAAAGAAAAAATGTCGAAATAAAAATTTTATTCAAAAAATATTTATTTTTTCTTCTTAAAATTAATAAGAAGTACCTCCACCATGATTTGCTATCACTTCTTTGCTTCTGGACGTCATAGAATTTATTAAATTTCGGTATCTTGATAAATGGACATTATCCTAAGAATTCTTGGCAGCGGTCCACATCCATTTTGAAAATCCTTCCAAAGATGCTCAGTAGGATTTAGGTCAGGTGATTGTGCCGGCCATTCGAAAGCACGAACGTTTTTGTCTTCGAACCACTTTATTGCCTTTTTGAAAGTGTGTTTTAAGTCATTGCCTTGTTGGAAAACCCATCGTATTGGCATTTCTTCTTCCGCATAAGGCAATATTACTTATTGTAGGACTCTTGCAACATAATAATTCATTAATTTCACAATCTTAGACTATAATATTGTATTACCAATTGAGACCACAAAGAAGATATTGCGTAACAATTTTAAGCAGTTTATAATGTAAATTTATGGGATTCCATCATTCAAAAATTCAAAATACTAAAAATTTATTCTAAACAAGTTTTTAAAAATATGAATGAATTAATTATAATCAAATTAATGTGTGGTACTTACGCATAAACAAATATTAGCTCATTCTTAAAAGAATAAAAAGCTTGATTTTGGAATTGTGAACCTGAAATATTTGCTACTTAATAAATAAAAAACCATAAAATCCATAAAAACTTAACCACGAATGAATTTGCCAAAAGCTAATTAACAAAAAACCTCAACTCAAGTTCAAAACCAGTGACAATTGTTGACCACCGGAGGCAGATCTTTTGGGTTGAATAAATAATAGGTAAATTCTTCTTACATCTGTCCATCGATTTAATCACATAAGTAATACACACATATTTTGAATTTAGCGGCTAAATTTCTTTGATTTCATTATTATTATTTATTTGTTTTTATTAGCATTTGTTATTGCTGCTGTTATTTGTTGTTAGTACACAAATACTTTAAACAATTAAATACAAAATTAATTAAACAATAATAATAAAATTTGATTGATGAAACTCCTTGGTTGGCAAAAGGCAATCGTAATATGATGACAAACCTGTTTCTCTCTCTCTATCTTTTTTAAATGACTTTTGATGATGTGTAGTTGTGATTTGTTATTTTTATTTTCGTATGTGTAATTGTATTGAAACCTTATAAATGTAATGACATGAAACAGCATATAAATAAATACAAGAAGAAAAAACAGAAACTTCAGTTTCACTGAATTATTATACACCTTTTATATGTATAAATGGAAAAATATAGGTTACTAAATAAAAATTTTGACATACGAAAAAAATAATCCAAATGATTAGTTACAGTTGTACAGGAACTATCATCCAAATTCGGGAAACAAGGATTCACCGTCAATGTGTAATATTAAACAAGCTCATTTGAGATTCTTTTGACCCTACCATAACTCAAAAACTGTTAAACCTCATGTCACATGCATGAAATCTATTTAAAATTTGACGTGTATGTTCCTGGATTTCAGTCTACAGGCCAAACGCATCACAGAAGTATGGTGTTTGTGTGTGGCAGTAGCCTCAAGTCTCGCATGGTGCACTATGGGGTCGATAGCTATAATGCTGTGGAACATAGGGGGGTTGAATGTGGGGTTTTTTTTTACTACAAAGTTTAAGATTTTTTGGAAAGGAACATTCTTAAATTCTCACAGAAGCACGTTTATTATTCCTACGAGACATAACTTACAAATAGATAATACAAGTATTAACTCTTTTTTTTACCGACCACGTTGACAAACTCTAACCAGATCGATCCAGACTCAGAGTTGGCTGTCAGAGTTCCCATTTCAGTTGAAGGAGTGGCCAGCCCAAAAGACCAGACCTCAATACGAGCGAATATCTGTGTCCATTGGGAAAGGGAAAGCTTCCAAAATTCAATGGAACGACTAGTGCGGAAGATTAACTTTAAGTTAGAGTGCAGCATAAATGGAAAAATATTCCCAGTATCCTTGTTCACGAATTGAAATAATATCTGGGAATGTCTACTGATATAAAAAACAAGGGTAAATAATTGAGTAAATGCAGGTAGTCCTGGTTTTTATTTTTTATTATTCTCCCATATCACTTTTCGCTAAAGGAAATCTTTTGCTAATGAACTAAGAAACATCTGGTAATTTCTCCATAACTCCTACAAACTAAAGTGTTAAAATGTGACGAGCATTTACTCATTGTAGTTCGTCCCATTGGTCTAATACATATTATGTTAAATTTGTCAAGCATCCTCGTTCCTAAAGTGTTAGACATTTTCGGGTACTAGGCTTAAATAGTACATATTGCTTACATCTTTCATAACCTAATACATTTTTACTGTCAGCAATAACTTCTTTAAAATGTTACAAACATCATGACTTAATAACATTACCTGTTCATATATGTACATACCATGTACATACTCTATTTTTATATGTGTGAAAGGTATAATAAAATCACAGACTTTTCGTCGTTGTTGTTAGTGTTGTTAACCCAACTTTCATCCGTCAATGCCTTTCTTATTGTGTATTGAAAGCACTAAGAGCACTTATATTTTGTAGTTGTTGAATGTTGATTTCGGATTTTATTTATTCATTCGTTTGGTTAATTGGCACAGTTTCAGTTGTTGCTGATGGTGATGGTTTGGTAAGTTTGGTGCCGATACTTGACTTGACTGCTGTTATTCGCTCCAATTTGGTCAAAATTTCACTCATGCGATTGCATATATAATATTTTTTGTATACGAGCAACAGAAAATAATCATGAACTCAAAATTCGTAATAAAATTGAAATGAAATAAAAAAATCGCAGAAAGGAAGGAAAGGACTGTTGAATGTCTCTTAAAATGAAATATGAAACAAAATTTATTTTACAATATAAAATAACAAATATTCTGCAATATATTGTACATATTTCTTTGCCTTATGGTCGGTCATTTTCGTATTCATTTGAACTCTTGTTTAGTTTGGGGCCACATGTTCAGATTGAGTGATTATTTGCCCTAACTTATGTATGTCTCCTCATACTTTGCTCTGTTTAAAAATTTCTTATTAAAGTTTCGATGCCACCACAACCACCACTTTTGGATGCTACGATTTCATATACTACTTATGTATCTTTTTAAAATAAATTGACATAATTTTTCTCAATGCAAATCAGAAAATAAATGCGACTAATAAATTATATTTTTGGTTTGTTACTTTTTATTTATTGAGAATGAAAAATGCGACAGAGGCAGATGTTCAATAAAACAATTTTTCTTTCATAAATTTAAGCAAAATTATTTTAGAAACTATTTTGACTTAAGAAAAGAGGGACTTGATGCTATACGAGTATACTTATGGTATATCTAAAAATTTGTTTCTACAAAGACAAGAAGATGTGATAAATGGAATACATTTTTATGAATTTTATGAATAAAACTATATGTATTAAAACTTTTAGTTACTTTTGATATATGCATTTCTATTTTGTATCTACATACATATAGTACTAAAATTTATTGAAATGTCTTAAAAAAAAACTTTGCAAATTTACAAATTATTCACTAAACATTTGCATTGCATTTGTAGGCGCAATGGAAACATTTGTGCATCTGCTAAGTAGAATTGTGCTATTACAGCTGTATACATACTCGCACATCATTTGGTTGACCGCAAACAAATAAACTTGCAAGATTTGTTTAACTTCATAACGACGAAAAAGATACAAAAGATGCAAAAATGTAATAAACCAGATGTGCTAGCGAAATCGTAAACGGGAAAAAATATGTTTATACATACGCAGGCATTTTGCTATTATTAGGAGAACACATTATTGCAAGACACATTTCATTAGTACATTATAGTACGTATAGTATAGTCTAGATACATACATTTTTGCTCAGTTTAAAAATCGTTATTATGATGATGTTTAGTAAGTTTTGGTTTTGTTTAAAAGACCGCCGAAATGTCGTTATAAAGGGCTTTTTGCTTTTGCCTACCACATACACGTACTATAATATTTGCTTCAGATACATTACTTGTATTATGTTGGGGCACATACCAGGAAGCTGAAGTTGCTGCCACATTTATTGAAATCTATAAAGTGCATACAGGATGCATGTTTTCTTCTTTCAATTTTGTTTACAGAGAATAACGAACATAACATAAACATGCGCAGTTCTATGTGCCTTAGATGCTTTTGCTGTGGCCTATGATGTGGGTGTGTGATGGCACTAGAGTATTTAGATACATGTGTATATGGTATTTAGATATTGTATATATACTACATACTATGTGTAATAGGTGTTATTAGAATTGAAAACTGCACAAGCACAAGTATATTTATATGATGGTGGAAATGCTGTTCACATGAGTACATGTATCTAAAAGCGACCATATAAGTGAGTAAGTAAAAGCGAGTGCAATCAAGCAAATTTTAATTACGCCTAAAGAGAGTTTTTTTTATTTCTTCTTTTGATTTGTTCGCTTTTCTTTTCTTTACTTTACTTCACTTTATTTTCCTTTGCTTTGCTTTGCTTGATTTCATTTCTTTATGACTTCTGCTCTATTCTGTTCTGTTCTGTTCTGTTGCATTGTGTTTGCTTCTGGCATGCTAGATACATTTTTATATAGTAGTTGCCGCTTGAGTTTTTGAATTGAGTTGAAGTGTAGTGAAGTAAAGTAAAGCAGAGTTGCCTGGCTGCGTGTGAGTGCGTGCGATGTGCGTAATTGCAAAGTACTAGAAATGAAATGAAAGAAACAAATAAGTATAAAGAAACAACATATTCAATCAGATGCTAAATGCTGGCACGCGGTGGCTGTAACTGCCACTTCACTACAACAGGCGGCAGTGTGCCTGCTGTGTAGGTTTCCTGTGTGCAATAGTACATACATATGTATCTTGTAGTTAGAGATACTACATACTAGTTACTAAAGTGGGCGACTACCATCATCATCATCATTAACATGATCATAGCAGTTGCATTGCATTACTCCTGCTGCTACAACTGCTTTTGCTGCTTTAGCTGATGCTGCTTAGTTTAAAGCGTCTTTTGCTTTAATTCATTTAATTTTATTTGCATTTACTCTGCTATTGCTGTTGCTGCTGCTACACAAATCTCAAGTGCCGCTTGGTGCTGGTAATGGTGATTCTATTTGCAACATTCTACTTGAAATTGTTGCTGCTTTTACTACTATGAACTACTTACTTGATATTTCGTTACTTGAAAACTTAATTTATTTCACTTTTATTGATACAAATTTATGGCCGTCATCGTCGTACGTTGTGCAAGATATGCGCGCAGTAAAAATTAATTAAGTGCGAGTTTTGCTGGAGTCAAGTTGCTTTGCTTTACTTTTCACGTTACTTTGCTTGTTCACTGTATTCCAATCTCAGCCACAGGGGGCAGCCGGCAGTCATGACTATGACTACTTCCAAGTGTTGAAATTTTAGCGCAAATTAAAATTTTTATTTGTATTTTTCTTCTATGACCCGCCCTACAATCTTCTTCTATATTTACTCATTTGTAGTACAATTTTATTACAATAAATATATTTATATGCAAGTGTGTGTGTGCTATGGCATTTTGACCCAAATCAAGCGCCAACTTTAGCCTTTTTCTCCCTTACAATTTTTTCATAATTAATTTTTCATTTTGTTTTTATTTTTAAATTTCTCTGTCCAAATCGCTTAAGGTAAACTTTTTCATTTCAACGTCGCTTAAAATTCAATTTTCCATTAGCTTTTTAAACTTTATAAAATCACAGCTACCGTCATTAATGCCACCAGGCATTTCGTGTCCCATTCCTAGTCCTGCTCTTGCTCCTGCTCGCTCGTCTTTCTACTCTTCTGAGCTTCTTGTTTGTGTTGTTGTTGTTGTTAATTTCTTTTGCTATCATTTTGCTGCTTATGTAAGTACATTTCCTGTTTTTGCTGTGCGCCTAATTAAAACTCATTAGCATGAGTACAACCCTTGGCAAATTATACAAAAATGAAATTCATTTCAAGGCCCACCCATCTACCCTCTTGTCTACTCATCAATTTAAATGCTTAACCCTTAATTGCCCTTCATACTCATTCATCTAAAAAAAAAAAAAAAAAAATAAACCTTTTTTTGATTTTCACCGCCATTTGGTAAATAACTTCCGTCTAGGATAATTCACTACTCACCCAACAACAACGACAATGGGAAGGAATATGAAAAAAAAGAACAAATCCCAGTGAAATGTTGTCAAATATGTAAAATTAATACAATTTTTGTAATCATTTTCTATCAAGTAGCAACGGAAGTTAGCTCAACTCTCTCTAAATGCAAGTCAAGCGATTTGACTGAAATTGTATTTAAATGTAACGAAAAAATTTACACTCGAACGGTGCTTAACCTATGCCTGAAGTCACCGCCGTCGACATCATCATCTTCATTGAAGTCATCGTTGTCGTAACTATTCTTTATGGTTTCTTCATTCAAATGTTTTAGCTTGATTCCTTCCTTCTGCAATACAACTTATTATATTCCTTGTTGACTTGACTGCAAAACGTTTAATGCAATTTCCTTGCCAGACATTGTCGCGTCGCTAAAATCAACTATGTTGATGGGTCAGAGGAGCTTTAAAGCAAAGGCAACACCACCACACAACCACCTTCAGATTGCATTTGTGTATACTTTATGTAGCAAAGTGTATGAAAGCGTGTTATTGTAGTAGTTGTTTGAAAAATCCAATGTTGTAAAGGCCGGCACTACAAAACAACCTACTAAGAGTCATCGTCAATGGAACTACACACTACACTGAAACTAATTGTGTTCGTCACTTGTAAAGTCACCCACTTTAAAGGGTTAAAACTCAAAAGAAATGGGTTTCATTTTGAAGAATTAAGTTACACTTTTTCCTTACGAATCAAAAGAAGTACTTATTCTGTATCTAAGCTGTGCTTTGAAGAGTTTGAAAGAATATTAAGTAAGCGTAAAGTTACAGATGTTTCTAAGAGTAGAGATCCACCCAAAGTTTGCACTTTACAAACAACAAAAAATGATCAGCAGATTGATCAGCAGTTCAACGGTCGCCAAAATTGTCCCGCAGGCTTAAGCCCGATCCTTCGCTCGTTATAAATGCAGCTGGTTATCTAACAGCTAGGAAGGGTCCAGAACATCAAAACATTTGCTGCTTGAAATCTAAAATATGTATATTAGAAGTAGCATTCTTGAAGAAAATTGTATGCTTTCAAATGGTTCGTCTTTCTCATTCTTCATTTTCAATTTCAGCTTTCTTTACAGTTACTTTTTCCTTTCCCAATGAAGATAATTATATTCTTAGAACCCCATATATCAGTTTAAGTTTTTCTTTTTGTAAGCCGAGTTAATGGGTTTCCTTTTTCTTTAAGAGGACCGTCATGTGAGATTTTTTGCCCCTCACCATCAATATTTCCATATTAATAATGATTACCGAGTAAAGTCCATCATACTAAAATAATTTATAACTACAATCTTTGTAGTTATGTTTTGTTTTTTTTTTCACTGTATGAAAACTAAATCTCGCACTCTTGCCCCTAGACCAACCAAACAACCAACCACTAACTATATCCAATCCACCACCAGCATACTACTAGCAACTATGCACAACCATCATCATCTTATCGTTGTTGCCGTCATCATCACATCAACTTTGCTCGTCTACGTTTCCCAAAGGACTCACTCACTCACTGGCTCACTCAGTACCTTCCTTCCTGTGACTGTGCCTTCACTTACTAATCGTACAGTTTTCCATTGAAAGTGAAATTGAAAGCTGAAAGCGTGTGGCGGCGTACAACGACCCCGTATGGACTTGGAACTTTTTCTGTGCAATTTTACTATTGTTGGTGTTGTTTCGACTATAAAATGACGTTGAGAGCAACAGTTTATACTGTGCATAGTTGCTGTGTGCCTGTTACATTCAACACTTGGCATTTTTGCTTGAAAGGCAAAAAGGACGATGAACAAAATGAAAGACAGAAACATAGTAAGTAAGTGAGTGAATGAGTAAAAAAAGGATAAACTTCAACCATTTAAATACTCGAAAAAAGAATGAAAACATTATGCCTTACAATACACGGAAACTGTTTCGAACTTTCGTCTTTTGTTTTGTTTGTGTTATTGTTCACGGTTGCATATGAGAATATGGTATATCTCTGGGTCGGTCTTTTATTCTCTCCCAGTTAGTATGAGTATATTTTGTCTAGAACCTTTGACTTTGGCTGGCTGGCAAGTGTTCGGTAGAGTTGAATGCAATTTAGATAGTAGTGGATGGTTGGAAAAATCATATTAAGGGTTTGTTTTGGGTATTTGTCGTCAACTTACGTTCCTGCTTGCTAAACTTTCGCACCCTTTTGTGTCATTTAAACTACCAAGTATGCTTGACTATTCTGTGTTGAGGGTGTTTAACTGTTTCTGTTATGTATACAAGAGACTAGGGACAGATGATGATGATTGTCATTGCAACAAAATCTACATAGAGCAGCAGGGCCAAAAATACTATAATATTAGTAGTATTGTCGCACCGCAGGCGCTTTTGATCGTTATAGTAAATCATTTTAAATGAATTTTTCACCGCATTCGCTTTCATTTCCATCACCGGTGTTTTACTGCTACAAGCGTCCGTCTATCAGAGCCCCACTTAGTTGATATCTGAGAGTGTTTGAGTTTATATTTAATGCAAGAGATCCTGTCGTCCTTTGAAGAAAATTGCGCGTATAGACAACAACATGTGTAGCGTATTTAGATACGGTTCTTGTTTTGGGGGTGGTAATGGTGGAAGTAGTGATATCCGGCGACCTCATGCACTCCCGTCGCTTAAATTATGTTTATTTGTTTGAATTTTGTAGCATGGTGGTTGTTTCCTTTTTTTAAACATAGTGAATCGGCACGGTATCTTATGCCGGTTGGTTTTTCTTCCTATCTTTCTATTACTTTATGTTACTGTTTAACCATAATAATAATTTTATTCTTGCTTGCTATTGATGCTTTTTTTCTTCAAGATTTTCATTCATTTTTCCTTAAAAGCATTGATTTTTGCTACTGCCAGATGTTGTGCTTTTCCTTTAGTTATGTGCTTTTGGGTCTCTTCCCTTAACTAAGATAGATAGATAGATCTTGAGGTCATTTTTTATGTGTCTGACACCTTTTGTTATGGCGGGCATTTTTCTTATTCTATTCCCCCTTCTAAATATTTCATATCCTCATTTTCATTATTTTCGTAAGCACTTTTTTATCCGCCTTCATTGTGTTCTTGTGTTGAATGAAGCACATTTGTTTTGTTACAAACAACATATCTCAGACTCATCTCCCCTTATGTTGAAGATGTGGAAAAGTTATGCAGCAATTCATAAACAAACAAAAAAATAGCATACCATGAGTTATATAGAGTATCATGTCCTTTAATGGTATTGGAATATAAATTTCATAGAATAAAATTTATGGTTTTTTATTCAAGTGTCGAATCATTGAAATAAGATTACTTAAAGATTGAGCATTTTTATTTGAAAGATACTACTTTGATAATTGATAAATTTGTTCAAAAAAAAAAAAATACCTAGAGGGATCTCAAAATGCTAATTTAATTTAATTTAATTTTTTAAGGTAATTTTAAAAGTAAAAACTTTTGTTATCAAGCAAATTTACGAATCATTAGAGTCTAATAAAATTTAAATAAAATGAAGTGAAGTATCTAATCTAAAGTGGCACTGGTGTCATCTCTGGTATCATAAAAACTAATCAGTTGGTTGTGAATAAGATACAAAACCACACTCAGTTACAATAGTTCATTGAATATGCTCTCAACAACACTCCCACATAGACAAAGTTGTTGAAACACAACTGGCAACACTCCCACGCTTATGGGTTTTTTGTTTGTTGTTAACTTGTGCCATGATACCAAGTTTTAATTATATAAACGAAAATACAATTTCAAGATAACAAGGAACCACCAAGCCAAATTACAGTCATTATAGTTAGCAATAAGAAGACGAAAGAACAAAAATAATATTGTAACAACACCACCAACCATCACCACCGAGAATAACAATTGTGTTTTGGCAATAAAAACAAACAATCAAAAACGAAAATAACACAAAAACATTGTTTGAGTAAACCAACCACCCTCTGATTCAGATGTCATGTTTAGTTTAATACAAAGCCCCCTAACATAACACGTAGCAATGTTCCCAATACGTCGCCCACATCATCATCACCATGACGATGATGATGCGTGTTATGATTTTTATTTCATTTTGTTCTTTGAATAGAGAAATGATATTCATGTGTTGGGTTTATTACCTTTTCAACTAGCCAAGTTAACACGATAATCTTGCATTGCACTCACTGTTTATTGTGTAACTCACTCCTGCTGTTCAAGATCATCATCATCATCATTATAAGAATTTTGTTTGTATTTCGAATTTGTGTGTTTCTTATGTTTACAGAACACATAACAAAATAATAAAAAATCACATCTAAAAATATAAATATTGTACAATATTATGTAGTATGAACAAGTAGAAAATACATACTCGTACATATGAATATGTGAATGCATAAACCTAATTAACAATGTTTGGGAAAAATATAAACTAAATTCAATTTGACCGATAATTAAATGCCCTTAAATAGAAAACGAGAAAGAAAATATATAGTTAACAATTGAACGATAAAAAACTTGGAAGCAATACTTATTGATATATCACTAGAAAAGTTCAGATATACAATCCAATTACTCCTTTATAAAATTTCCTATTCTAACTATCATTAACAAAATATGTAAATGAATAAAGTTTGTAAACGAGTCCATTATAATGAAAAAGAAGAACTAATCGAATCAAAGATCTTAGTAGCTTCTACTCTCTGAGTATTATAATTTTAAATTGTAAATTAGACCATAACATCTATCTATCTATATTTATAAAATGGACGGTGATGGACTCTGACACCATTTGACCGATCACCATGAAAGTTTGCACATAGTACATGTATTTTTTCATAAAGAACAGAGATCACCTTCTGCACTGTTGAACTGATTATGATATATACGTATACTCTTTCTAAAAGAAGAAAAGATTTGAACGCACGGGGGCATAGAAGACACGTTGGGTTCGGTAGTATGTACTATAACTTAAGTAACTTGTCAAATCCAAGACCCTAAACACCTAGAACTCCCTTTTATCAGCATGCACTGTGATTCATGCTTTAGCAGTAATAGTAATTATTGGATTTTCAATTTAAAATAATAAACATTTTTTAAACTGCTTAGGAAATGTTGTATTAATCACTTCATTGAAATCTTAAGTTATATTGATTTGAAGATTTCACTTTATGTAAATTTCGAGGACACTTGCTCAAAGAATGAGATTCAATCCTGAGTTGAAATGATTGGAATTTATTAAAATTAAGCACTTATCGAAGAGTACCCTTTTCTAAATTTCCTCATGATATCTTAAAAACTCAAAGAGTTTTTACTAATAACTTTATGTTCAATTGAAAGAGTTACAAACATCATATGACCATCAAAGTGTAGAAAGTATCTTAACACGATTTCTCATTCTATACCATAAATGTGAAATGTTAAGAATATAAAAGTAAAGAAAAACAATTTTATGACTGACACGATAAAATTTTTCATTTATTTAAATCTTAAAAATATATTTTTTGTGTTTACATTCAATTAGTCGACATCTTTGGGATTGTAAAAGAGGCTTGAAGAGAAAGAGAGTGAAGGAGAGAAATCTGAAAATGCTTATTCAACTTGCTTTTCATTGTTGAATTCATGCCGCCTCAGCCGCCATGCACGACGCTGTCTAAATAAACAAATTATACTTAAATATACTATTTTCCTGATATTTTTACTGCTCACACTGATTTTTCCCCCATCTTCTTTTGCATCTTCTTCTACTTTTTTATATTTTTTAATGCACATTAAATTGTATTTCTTCGTTCTAACAAGAATAAAGAAATGTGTTGTAATTCATTCATTGTAAGGTGAAGTAAAGGAGAGTAAAGACTTGTTGAAATGCATTAACAACCATCCAAAGTGGCGTGAAGTTATTTATTTGCGTATTTTGTTAGTTTTATATTGTATTATGCCTTTTGTTGCATGTTGTATACTACTACACTCGTATTTATTGTTATTTATTCATTTTGTTCTTGCTGTTGAATGTTGGGTGCTTCCATGATATTTAGAATTGTTTAGGACTATTTGTTGCAACAGCAGCAGCAGTAAGAAACAAATATGTGTTAAATGCTTACGCAAATAGTTCTACATAGAGTTGAGTATGTAAAAGATAGACCCGCATCTCATTACAACAAGTTTACAGGTTAAACGTTTTCAAATAAAAAAAATAAAATATATGTATTTAGCAAAGAATGAGAAGAGATGATACCCTTTTCACTGGAATTCAGTTTACTTTGCTTCGCTTTGCTTTGCTTGGCTTCCTGTCAAGTGCTTCTGTTTGGTTAGAATTTGTTGAAAGAATTAAAGCGACAAGTGAGTTTGTTTGGCCTAACGCTCTTCATAGAAATTCTTGGAAACCTCGTTAGTACTAGTATTTGTTACATCCTATATAGCAGTGTAGTAGATACAAGTATTTAGTTACAAAGGCCCTCCCTTCATAGATTTGTAAATATGATATCATTTCACACAAAACTCTGAACTACTAATATTGAATCTCATTTAATTCTTTGTGTTATTGTTTATTTTTCAGAAATGGTTTTACGTTATTGTGAATCACCATCGGTGGGCACTTGCTGCACTTACAACATGGAAACCCGCATGGCAATGCAATCACGCCAACAATTGGAAAAGCATTCCAAGGAACAAATTGTAAAAATGTCAAGCATGTTGGGCGCCAAAGCACAAAAATTTAATGGTAAGTTACTATATCGATATACGAAGTATACTAAATATCTTAATTGAGTAAGTAAATCCTTAAGTTCTTAGTGACTTATTATATTTGATAAGAAATTAATAAATGTGGTTACTATTACACATAATAAACTTATCAACATTGATTAAACTAAGAACGATGTGTTCGCTTAGAAATACAATAGATAAATAGAGATAAGCTAAACAGTGATACAGTGATTCTAAACTGTGATAACCAATCACAGTAACTGAATCAATGTGAGTCACAATCAATCAAGTAAACTGTGTCTCTCACTTCAAATGACTGTGACTCAATCACAGTTTAGAATCACTGTGTCACTGTTTAGCTCATCTCTATAGATAAATATCAATAGGGATTAGTTTAAGGACAATAACTAAAAACGGTTTATATTAGATAATAGATTAGACAAGTTTAATAAAGGCACTACACTGCGAACTAATAGATCTATTGTGTAATCCCTATACATTTTAGATAAAGATGTTTTCTTTAAAAACCAAGAACATCTGCTGTTACATGATCAAATATCTGATACAATGTATTGTTATAATGAAAAATACAATTGAACCAGTAGAGTTAGGACCAATTTTGTCGGTATCAAAAGGCAAAAATTGTAATCAATTGTCTCAACCTTTTCGTTTATTAGTCCACAATGCAATATTCCAATTGAAAAACTGTTCAACACCTACTTGACATTGATGATGGTGTCAATGAAAATAAGAAGAATATGTAAAATAAATCTGGGCAGCCTTTTTGTCACTTGATGATGTATCTGTGTTGAAAATTTAGTTGAATTGTTAGTTTACAAGTGGCACTGGCAATGTGCCATTTAACACATCATACGGGTTTCCTATTTCATTCACCAAGATCCACATGCACGCATCACGCATGATGACAAGTTGCAACAGACAAACAAAACCATGTATGTATTTATTTATTATGGTATGTTGTTGTGTTGCGTGTTGTGTGCTGTCAAAGAATCCACAACGGATGTCAAGAGAGATTTATATGAAACAAACTACTATTTCCGCCTTAAAATGTTTTTGTCTTAATGTACTACGTATTTCAATCTCTGCCTACTGGACCAGTCACAATCTCCAGAGTCTATGGGTTGGCTGATTTGTTAGTTAGTTGGTTGCTTGATAATTAGTACCTGCATCAGCATTTAAACACAAATCAAAAGCGTGTGGTCGGTTTAAAAGTGACACGCGCCACCGGAAATGACAAAACCAAAGAAAAAAAAAATAAAGGAAAATGCCTTTTTAATTTGTTAACAATAATTAAATTAAACTTACATAGTAGAAAAAAACACAAACAACATGGTAAATTGTATTTAAAATATTTATATTAGGAATTTTCTTGTTTTTCATTCATAAATTCATTTAATTCATTAATACAATTTTGTTGAAATTTTATTACAGAGGTTTTCCGTAAATTATTGCTTAAATCGAAAGAAGAATTCCATGAAATGTTCACACGCACATATGGCGTCATCTATCAACAGAACTCATATGTTTTCTCTGATCTTTTCAATGAATTAGAGAATTATTATGCACGCGGACGTGTTGATTTGCTTGAAGTGATGGATAAGTTCTTTAATACGCTCTATCAGAAAATGTTTCAGGTGTTGAATGCACAATTCTCAATTGATGACAAGTAAGTACATATCATTTTACTATATTTATTGTAAAATATATATATGCTATATACATACATATATAGCAAGCAAAGGGGGCCTTGAACAATATTGCAAATCCTATTATCCCATAAAGTTTCACCATTGTTCTATGCAAGACATTAGTATAGGTTTCATTAATAATAATAAATTTATTTATTTAATTTTGACCACCTTTGGAGTTCCTATGAGCCTTAGTCTCCACACCTGTAATTATGCTGATGATTCTATAAGTGAATAGAAGGTGAATAGAGGCCTGATTCTAAACTAAGTAGTTTTTGACCCCTTCTTCTTTTTTATTAATTTGCTTGGACTACGTTCATGTGTAAATGTATCTATGTATGTACATACTACAAGTGTGACAAGATGTAATCGAAAACCTTTGTTGTGTGGTATTATTTTTGTATAAAGTGTCTCTAAACTAAACAAGCAACCAACAAACAAACAAAAAAAAAACCTATGTGAGGTTTCAACAAAAGTGTGAAACCACAAAATAGCAATGTCTCTCTCTCTCAAAATACTCCGTCTGTCGTTTGTTAAGTGTCAACGTCGGACAGCTCTTCAATCTTTCTGTCTGCGTTTTAAAGTTTTTGGAGTATACACAGTGAAGTGATACCCAATGCTAGTAATATCTCTGATCATTGGTTTTGTGCTTCTGGTGCTCCAATTTCAGCAAAACAAAATGGAAATTCAAAAAAATTAAAAAAATTAAAGCCATTGACTTGATCAAAATCAACCCAGACAATGGCAACAATTGGTCTGGGGTACGTACATACGAGTATAACTTTTTGCGGTCAAAACGTTTACAATGACGGCGGGAGGCCATGCCAGGCCGTCGGCCGGTTGGCCAACAAACCAAAGATCCGTCCATGTGTGATGGATGTTTGGTTGAGGCTACTTAAATTTCTTGTATTTAAACTTTTGTTAACAATTAGAAGAGTGGAATAAATGCACTCGACTTGTGTTACCCACAATAGTCGCGTGTACGTGCTTGTGACTTATTTTAACAAAACTCAATGATGATGTTGGTGAAGATGATATGGGCTAAGTCGGATGTGTGCGGTCCACCAACGACAATTGGTGGACGTTGACGACTCTAATTTCAAAATAGCTTTGACACTTTTTCTTTTTTTTCTGGATAAAGAAAAAGAGTCTCACTTAGCTTAGCCTTAGCCAGGGCAATTTAAGCTCTGAACTCAACTGAATTGTGCAGACCTACAAGTGCATTAATAGAGTACTTTATGCTTCATGGCGGAACAACAATTGTTGTTTTTACTCTTGTTGTGTACTGAATGTTGAACAACAATTGTAGTACTAGTAGTATGTCTGTCTGTCGGAACATTTAAAATATTCATGTTTTATTATTTTTCTAAGTAAAACACACTATTTTTATACAATCCACATTGCTTTGTGTAGTACTTTTCTTTGTGTCTAAGCCCTGATTCCATCTTATGGCATCCCATCCAACCCGCTCTAAATGATCATTTTGAATTGTGTTGTGTACTTTTTCATGCTTGTTTGACTTTAACAACAAACGAACGAGCGAATAACAACATTAAAAATGAGAAATTCTTATAATCTTTACAACATCCGCTTTTATTTTATTTTTCGTTTTTCTTTCCACAGATACTTACGTTGCGTTAGTGAACATATGAAGGAACTAAAACCATTTGGTGATGTACCCGATAAATTATCCGTCCAGATTAAACGTTCATTTGTTGCAACACGAACTTATGGTCAAGCTTTGGCCACTGCTGCTGATGTCTCAAAGAAGATCATCAATGTAAGTAGTAACATAGTTGATTTTTAACCTTAACACAACAAATTTGTATCTAAATATAACAAATTTTTATCCAACAGATACGCCTCAATGCGGATTGCACAAATGCACTAACAAAAATGCAGCATTGTGGTGCCTGCAAGGGTTACACTGAGAAACCTTGCACGAATTATTGTATAAACGTGATTAAGGGTTGTCTGCATTACCTCAATGAATTCGATTCGGAATGGGAGAACTTTGCATTGGCAATGGATAAAGTTGCTGAACGTTTATTGGGTTCATTTAATATTGTTATGGTCGTTGAACCGATTAACATTAAAATATCGGAAGCTATTATGAATTTCCAGGTAAGTTTCAATCTTTAAATTAGTATATGGTAGGGGGAAAATAAGAAAGAAGAGAGTGAATTTATTACTAATAATTTTTATAAAAGAAAAGAAATGCAGATCTTAGAACCAGATGATTTATCATTAATATATATATTAAGTAGTAAGCTTTCTGGAATTGTAGGGATCACAACTTAGATACACTACTTTATAGGCGACTCTAAACATCAATTAAATTATTATTTATTTAGTTATTTATTAAAACTAAGATTATTAGTATAAATTACAACCTAGTTGTATTTAATGAGCAGAGGGCCTCAGCTGAGAGACGGTGTTAAGAAGGATAGGGGGAAGAAATAGAAAAGTGCAGGACCAGACTTCAACGCTAATCGTACCAGTATCAGCCCTGCGCACTAGCCTTCAAGCCAACGAGCCTGTTAAATATAATCCCACTAAATAGAAAAAATCATATATCGTACAATAACATGACTTTTATAGACATGACACTCTGAAGATCGATCATGTCTAGATTAATTCAAGTTTTCATTGGATGAAAAAAAAAAAAAATATAAGATTTTCGAAAGTCTTCATAACTCTCGCAAAAAACTCAAGTGATACAGAGACTAACTCAAAAAAGTATCAGTACTTATCGCCGAAGATAATCTTAAGATCTCCAATGAATACCAGACTCTGGGATGAACTAGTAAAATTGTAGGGTTTATTGAAAGATGCTCAATTCATGCTAACTAATAGTAGGTTTAACTGAAGGAAAACACAGATTTTTCTATAATAAATAAAGGTAGAAAATCTGATTATTTTTACAACAACCATTGCGAAAAAATACGTCACTGAGGGTTGTTGCTATGGAAAACAAAGTTGATTATAATCAGATAGAAAAAAAAATCAGGGTTATAATCAACTGTCGACTGGTCTTCTTAGCAGTTTTGGGAAATTTCTGCCTTTTTTAGCTCATTTTGGCTTTTTTTCTCCTTTTTCCTTCCCCGCCAAACATAAAAATGCGGATAATCGCCAAGTGAAGCGTAAATGTATTTTATATTTTTGACATTTAAATCAAAAAAAAAATCTGTGTAAACACCTGATTAAAAATCAGGCAATTTAGCAGTCTAAACCGACTATAACTCCCGGCCTTCTCTAATCTAATTCTTGGGTTTTTTGAAGAATTCAACAAGTTATTTGTCTATGCAAATATTATGGAAATCTTTGTTTTATTCCGGCAATTTTCGGTTTTTGCAAAATTCTTAATTAATTAAATAATTTATTATAACCAGCTGCGCTTTGTGTGTTTTCCCTAATTTAATTCGAAGAATTTAAATTTTACAATTTGTGTTTTTTTTTTAAACTATTTTTGTTTGCTATTTTTAGAACCACAAGTTTTCTTCTTCTCTGCTTTTTGAATGGTTGAATGAATTTATTTCTATATATTTTTTTTTTTTTTCTTTTTTTGCACAATTTATTTCTATAAAGAAAGAATTAACATATTGAATTTTATGTTTTGTATAAAAATGAAACGTTTTCCAAAACATTTGGTTCACATATGAAATTAATTTAGTTTTATTTCTTGTTGAAAATTTCTTCTTTTAATCGTTTATTTATTTTATTGTTATTTATTGTTCTCTTTTTTTTTTTTTTTTAACTTTTATGAGAATTACTATTGTTTTTATTCGTGGGATTAGTTTCCTTTTTCATTTAACAATTTTAACACAATTCGCAGTTTTCTTAAACAAATAATTTTGTCTGATTTTTGTAAAGCATAAGAGCATTACCATATTGCTAAATTCTAAGAAGTCTTTCAATTTTCGAACAAGAGAGTAGAAACCTTCCAAAAACACATCCTGTTTTGCTCCACTTGAGCAGTCATTACTTTTAGGCTCAACTGTCTAACCATTGGCACACATAGCCCACAACCATTCAAAGCCTAAATTCCTCAAAACTTTGAAGTGAGTAACTTCATACAAATCACTTCAGAGTTTATTGATTAAAATACAAAATTAATATCAAGTTCACTGTACGACAGAGCTAAGCATACCAACCATAATCCTGCCAAGAAAATCTTATATTTTCAAACAAAAACACGTGTGCATGAGTATAATCACTTTGCCTTTATGTTTGTAATGCATAGAAAAGTGCACAGAAGAGCCCACCAAGTATAGATGGAAATGATTAAAATAGGAGTATCTAAGACCATCTCTCAACCTGCTGTTATGCTCTCAGTTTTCCAGGCATCGTTGCCTACACAGCTGTGGTATGCCAGAGGTCCCCGATTTCTTTTAGAGGTGATATATAAAATTACAATTAAATTATATTTTCAAAACTTTTTCTTAACCATTTGCACAACATTTGGTACTTACCATATAAACCTTTGAGGATTTATGAGCTTTTGAATGGAAAAATGTTGTATTTCTTAAGATATTTAAACGAATCTTCAAATATCGATTTGAAATGACATGACATTTATTGCAAGAAGTTGTTGCTTTAACCAAAGTTACTATTTTGTCTTGTTATTTTTTTTTTTTTTGTTCAATTCTAAGAAGATTATCTACAATAGAGTTAGATTACCTGTCTGCTTTTTTCAGCTTCAGACATCGTGTCATAATACTAGATGATCCCTAGTGAGTTGTAGTACATGTCTTTAGGCATAAGTTAACCACAAAATATTGTTTTTCTTTTAAACATTCGGTTTCGATTTTCCTATGAACAACTGATTTATTTTTTCATCTGTCATGATGAATGAGTTTTCTGAGTTTCTGTGTGCAATGATGAAAGTGAAATTGTGTTTAGCAGCAGTATGCAATCCACGAATCTCAACCGCAAAACCTGATCAATGTATAACAAAAAAAAAATAATAGTTGGCGATGTTATGAATTAAAACGCAGCTCATTTGATCAACTTAGAGATACAAGTATCATGATTACAGGAAATCAGATAAGGAAGATGGTGTGTGCAATAACAGAAATGGATGCAGGAAAGTCAAGTTAACAAAGATACAATATACAATAAATAATTACAAGCAAAGTGTAGTGTACTAATATGATAATAAATCAATCAACAGTTTATAGTAAAAGAAATTTTATTAACCGAAAAAATTTAAGAGCAGCAGAGATAAACATAAAATAAAAACTCAGTAACAACACATAGAGGAATAAGAAAATAGTGTGAGTGAGTGGAGCACATAGAGAAATATGAATAAAAAGGAGAGAGAGAGAGAGAGAGAGGAGGAACATTCAGAGGAAATGTGCATTTGGAAATGAAATAAGTCAAGTGCAGATGATGACGATACGGATGATAAGTTAGTTTACATTATAAAAAGGGACAGGACTACTTAGTATAATAAGATTATGATTAATACAATGCAACTTATAAAATCAACAATCTGTACTTAATCCAGGATGCTGGCCAGGATATAACAAATCGTGTACTACAAGGATGCGGACGCCCACAATTGAGACGTTCGCGACGTGCTGTCAATCCTAAATTCAATCAAATTGAATCAATCAATAATGATGTTGTTGTTGCCACAAATAACGTGCAAACACGTTCGATTCCAGTTGAGGAACAAGAACAAATTGAATCGGATATTTTGGATATTGATGCCAGTTTGGATGATGCCATTGTATTACGTGAGCGACGTGCAGCTGAACCGGGCCAAGGTTCTTCACAAGAACAACAAACTGGTACATCACGTGGCATAAATAATGGTAGTAATAATGGTGGTAATGGTAATAACAATGGTGGTGGTGGAAGTGGTGGAGGCGGCAATGGTGGTGGTAGTGGCGGTGGTGGCAATAATCGTCGAAACCAACAACAACAACGCCGTAAACAACAACAACAAAATCGCCGTAAGAATAATAACAAAGATAATGATGATGAGGATAGCGATTATAATGATCGGAATCCAGTTCTTGATAAATTGGTACGCGATATACGTCAACGTGTCAAGGATTATAAGAAATTCTGGACAAATCTACCACATCAAATATGCAGCAATGAAGAGATCTCATCATCATCTGATGTTGATGGCATGTGCTGGAATGGGCACACAATTGATAGGTTAGTTACTTTACTTTATAATGATAATGGATTTTATAGAGACGAATTACTGACAATTTTCTATATTAAGATATATGCATTCTGTAACAACGGAACATGGCTCAAATCCTGAATTCTCTGGCAATCCGGCATCGACACGTCAAACGGCTCAAGTTTCTACGCAATTGTATTACCTTAAGAATGCCATCAATCATCTACGTAATGCCTACAATGGACAGGATGTGGATTGGAGTGAGCAAGGTAAGTTCATTATAGGAGTTTTTTGTTCGTCAATATTGATAATTTTCTCTTCTAGTAGAACCTTATTATGGCAGTGGAGCTGGCTCTGGATCTGGTTCTGAAGATGATGAGGATGATGATGAAGGCTCCGGCCTCAGTCCATTCACACCAAATCATAAACCCGAATTAACGGAACGACCATCAGTTGGAGGGGTTAATAATGTCGATGATGAAGATGATGCCGATGTTGATGATACGCACACAACGAGACCTAAATATACACCTGGCATTGGTGTTGGTGGCGCCGGTGTCAGTGTACCCACCCATGTTCATGAAACAAATGTTTTGGGTGAACACGAACACGGTGGCAATAATGATGGTGATGATGATGATATCGAAGAGGAAGGTGATGATATCGATCAAAATGGTGCAGAATCGAAATCATCGAGTGGAAGTGTTACCGAGAAAGTATCGTTGCGTCAGGCATTGCTTGTTTATCTGGTGCCATTGTATATGGCGTGGTTCGGTGGTGTTTGTGCCGATTTGCTGTGATTTGTTAATGAATTTGTCTTGCATCCAACGGCACCATAGTCAGTCAGCCAGAATTAGGCATAGGAATGAAGAGAGACGAGACGATGAGAAGAGAAGAGAAGAGAATGTGATGTTAAATGAAGGTGTTCAAATGTGGATGTGATGATGATAAATGGAGCAACCGAATATATAAAATTTTCCAAAACTTCAACATGGCAACCAATGTCGTTTAATTAGTCAAAATATTTAAAAAACAAAAAAAAAAGATCAAATGAACAAGGATTAGGATAGAATTTAAGAGAAAAGAAAACAAAGTGACAACACAGAGACATTTAAAAGAATATTTTATGTCAGGATTGAACAATCAATCAATTGATGAATTATAAGAGCGAACAACAAAAACTACAAGAAGAACAACACAACAATTTCGATATACGTAAACGACAAAAAGTTATAAAACTTTTAGATTTTAAGTGAGGTGCGCACGATTATCAATTTTATTTATAATGATGTAAAATGAACTCATTTTGAATGCCGCGCAATTGGTATGAATGAATCCTTTAGATGTATGAATCCTTTATGTGTGTGTGTGTTGGTGTATGTATTGTATGAATTGGTGTGTAAGGATAATAATAGTATAAATGTGATTGTTTGATTGAGTGTGTATGTATGTGCATGTATGTATCTATTGTGATCATTTAGAAAAGTGAAAGAATATAAATATATTATTAATTTAATTATAATAAATAATAATATTATTTTATTTTATAAATAATAAATTAATTATTAAATTTAAAAATTATTGTATTGTATTATGTAAATAAAAAAAAAGAAAAGAAAACAAAACAAAAACAAAATATTTAAATAACACTAATTTAGAATTTTAGATGAACAAAAAAAGTATCTTAAATTATATATAGTATATAACAAAAAATGAATTATATATACAAAAGAAAAATAAAAATAATAATAAATTGCATTTAAATTATATACAAACGAAACACAGAAAAATTATTGCATTTGAAGAAACTTTGACAAGTCAAATTTAGGGAACGAAATTTCGAAAAAAAAGAACAAATTAAAATTATAATAATAACGTTTTGTATAACAACAACAACAAAGAATATAATGGCAACATTGCCTATTTTTCTAAACCAAGAAACAAATAAAAGAAGAAAAATAAAATAAAGAAAATTAATTGAAATAATAATAACAATTTTAATTTAGAAACAAATCGTAAAGAATTAAAATGAATAGTTTGTATGTGCGTATATATATTATTGTTTTAGATATTTGCACATCATTTACATAAATAAAAACCAAGACAGAACATTAACTTCGGTTCAACAAAGCTTCCATAGTACCTTTCACACCTCAACTTCAACACATGATCATCCTCTTACAGAAATTAATTATTTTTATTTGTTAAAATATACAATGAAAGATTTTTAGATTAAAAAAAATCAAAAATCCAAAGATTTATATGGCAAATATACGTAGTATGTACCTACACCCAACCATAAAAAATCGGGGCAGGTAGTATCGATACACTACCGTAATTGTTTTTGCTTGAAAACGTTTTTCATGAACCATTATTATTAAAGCAAAGTCGAGAGTCCAGATTTTTTCGATATTAGTCTTTATACATATGTATGTACAATATATGTTTAGTCAACTAATACAGTAATTTGTAAACAGTAAAAATTAGTAGTAGTTCAACTTCCGGATATCGATTCTGTCCATAACATATTATGCAACTTACACCAAAGTACATCACGTTGATGGGGTTTTCCGTTTACACCGGATATTTTGCATCACGAACAGGTGTTTTTTGTTTTGGTTATACACACACGTGGAACTTGCGAGCACGTTGGTTAAATAAAAACTAAAAGTTTGTGAAAAATACATGATTTAGAACATTTTGCAACATATGCGAATAATTCTTGCAATTCCCTTTTCCATTCCTGATACTTATTTTATTAAATTCTTTTAAAAAAATTGACAATTTATTGTTTACTTAACAATGTTTTGAGCCATTAGCTGCTGTTTAGTGATGCGACAGGTGGAAAACACAAAAAAAAAACTTGGCAGCACTGCAGAAAATGTCTAGAGAGACCATTATTAATTTTCATATCAAGGCACATCAGTTCTTGATGCGACTATTGATCCCCATCACATTCTACAACAACAACCCCTGAATGACGTCATTTTCCTTGAGTTGTTGTCGAATCTGATACGTATCAGTAGGCACATCAATGTTGATGTTGATGTGCTTTGGTGTAAATTGCATATATTATGTTTACATATACGTATCAACCAAGTCGTTTTTTGTAAAACATATATTTTTGTTAATTCTTTGTGCGTCAATATTAAATCGATTTTCTTTTAAATTGTTGCGCAATATACTACAAAGTTTGTTTTGCATAAATGAAAGTAAAAATGTTTAAATCAATTATGTACATACACCAAGAATAAGAAACGCAAACAGACATTGTTTGCTTCAGAATGATGAAACTGATTAAGAAAAGAAAATGTTAATTGGCTGTCAGGTGTTACATTTAACACAGGCTAATGATGGGAGAAATATGACATGTAAGGTTTGCATGTCGCGCGCGTAGGTTAGATCTAGACAGAGGTCCCGACGCGATCATTGAAAATGTCTATACACACACTCACACATACGCCTGAACTTATGTCTGATTGGACAATTTCATTCCTCCCTTTTCCAAACATCCCTACCCCATCCCTTGCAATTACTCAAACTAACTAGCAAACGATGCTTGACCATACACATACTCATATATACACCTTAAATTATGTCTGCTTCATTCTTTTATTTTTCCTCTTCTTCCTCTTGCACGTCTTACATTTTATGACACTGATCGTATCCAATTTTTTCTAAATAACAATAAGTCGAAATTTCCTACTTTCCCGGTGGATTTTCCAAAAATCAGCCAAATAGGGCAGACCTTTTTCAAGCAATACGCTTAGAAAGAAGAAATTTTCTTGTATTTATTCAGTTTTTAATACAAGAAATCGAAATTCCACATTTTCCAGGTGGATTTTCCAAAAATTTTCTTCCATATTCTTCTAATTAGCCTATAACGAACACAACAAAATCAGTCAAATAGGACAATCCCTTCTCAAGCAATACACTTCCAAAAAAAGTGCATTTTCCGTTTTAGTCACCTCTTTGACCGCCCCTCCCCCTTGTTGACATAAGCGCACCAAAACAAAATTCCTCCTACACGCTGCAGCACAAACCATTTTTTCAGAATATACAAATTACTTGGCGCTACGACTTTTGAGTCACGAGATATTAAAAACACATCTTCGGATAGTGACTATTCTTGTTTTATAAAATTCGTATTTACATTACATAAAAGTTTTGTCTTTAAGACTCAACAAAATACATACAATTGTTTCCCTATACATCATGAAAGATATTCGTGTTATGGAACAATTCAAAATAATGAAATACATAGATAAAAATGTGAAATAAATATTGTAAGTATAATACAATAAATGAATAAAAAACATGTGATTTGTAATTGATATAACTAAACTATGTTTAAAAAATATCAATGAAACCTGCAATTACAATTTCTCTTTCTTTGATTATACATATTTTGATCTTTCATCTCCAATTCTCTTGAAACATAACAAGGTGTTTTGTTTTATATTATTATATTTCGGTTTTGAAATACATATTTGAAATATCATTTAAGGCGCGCTAAAGTTTTGTGAGTCTTGTAACTTTTCAACACTGCACAGTGCAGTCACTCACCACAGTTAATGCAACCCTGAAAACTGCAACGATTCTTATGCGAGTGGTTGTACAATTAAATATCGAATCTTTTTGATTATTCATACAACAATCGAGCGATGGCAAAATTGAATTGTACAATCGATCGCATAATATGTGCGCCACATATAGTGCACCACACACACAATTGAAAAATCGCTACAATAAATCGTAGCTTATGTTTTGTTCTAATTTGGTTTATACCAAATTGCCTACAACTTGTTGACGTCGCATGCTTTGACAAAGCGCATAAACACTTGGCACACGCACTTGCCACTTGACAATTTCTATTGCAAACAAAAACACGTCAGCAGCAATAGCAGCATCAAAATTGAAAGATTATTAATTTTATAATGTAAGTTTAATTTAAACAAAACAAATTATAGAAAAATTTCGACAAAGTAAAATTGTGCCTTGCTGTTTTTTTTGTATCTTTTATTTTCTTTTGTGCTTTTTCTGTGCTCAACGTGGTGGTGTAGAGAGAAAGAATTGTTTTTAATTCTGCAAAATGCGTCAACTTAAAGGTAAAGTGAAGGAAACACGCAAACAGCGTAAGGAACGTAAATTGGAGAATGCGGCTATACAAAGTCAAATAACGACAATAGTTTTACCGGCACTTGTTGTTCTGGTGTTACTAATTTGCGTATTTGTTTATCTAAAGACGCGACCAAGTGCAATAACTGCTTAGATTCGTCATACGCCCCCACCATAAACAAACAACAAAGAAACTTCAAAGTAAGTGCGGTACATTGCTTGAACTTACAATCGATTCGATGCTGCTGGTGGCGCTTAGATTAAATAAATATGTATCTATTTATATAAATAGAAGTTAACGTGGGTGAAGTTTATGTGCAATCAATATGACAACTAATTTTATTTTGAATTACAAGAAATCATTTTATTTTTTGTACAAACTTATATTATATCAGTCAAAATGAAATGAGAGAAAACATTCATTGATTGATTGATGGATGATGCATTAATTGATCAGTGAAAAATAATTAATTTACAATTCTTAGATGATTGAAAAAAGGAGTAAAGTAAAAAAAAAGTGTGTTACGTTAGTTCAAATTAAATAAGAAAATATAATTAATAAATATAATGAAAAAAAATTATCTCTTTATTCGAATTCAAATTCGAAGCCACGTTCTACATAGCTTAGTCCACGTTCACCATTCGGCGGAAAGTCTTTAGTGAGGCGTATATAATTGTGTTGTTGGCGCCAAAAATTCAACTTACGATCTACATCATCTTCGAATCCAGAAAGTACATAATGAATGATTAATGGTGGTTGCGTCGTTTGCTGACCCTGCAATTGTTGTTGCTGTTGCTGTGCCTTGCGTATATCCAAAGCACGCAATACTAACTTTTCTGTAAGGGTCTTACAATAAGATACATCAAGATGTTGCAACTGATGGCAATTCTCAATAAATTCCAAGACTATGTCATCTGTTAGTTGAGTCCAATATCGACAGCAAAGCATCTTAAGCTTTGTCATTTTTGAATAACGTACTAAGGAGTCTGGGGGTTCGATCCAACTGCATATAACTAGTTTTTCCAATTTATTATAGTTAAGCACACTGATATCTTTATCCCAACCATTATCAAGTGGCATATAATAGGTGTCAATGGCCATGCTGACAATTGTGGATCCCTTTACTTCGAGTATTTTAAAGAACTCTTGTGTCTCATAGATTTTATGATCGTATGTATCGATGTTCGTGATATTAGTCACATTAAAATCATTGTCCATTAGCACGGTAAGCTTACGCAGACGTGGCAACAACAGAACATTAGCCAATACCGGTTTTAGTGTAGCTAAATTTAATTTTAACACTGTTAGATTCGTGAGATTCCCAATGCAACTTTGCAGGCGTAATTCACTTATTGAATCGTAGGTGCGTATATCCAAAACACGTAGATGCTTCAAATTTAAACAAATCTCTTCCAAATACATTTGTTGTAATTCGAAGTCCTTGTGTTGGTCATCGTACAGATGCAACTCATTCAATTGCTTAAAATTAGCAATGTGACAACCGCGTATGGGTTGCGTTAAACGTAATTTACGTAGATTTGGCACTAACTTGGTTAATGTCTTGATATTGTTATCTGTGGGATAACAATCAACTTCCTCTGAATCATAAGAGAAACCCAAGACACCTGGCAGCTTAGTTATGCGCATATGCTTGAGATCCTTGAGAAATGCCGATAGGCAACCGCTGTTAATTATCAACCAATTGAAGTTTTCTCGCATTAGATGTAAAAAATATACGAGATCATCTTGTTCCGGCAACAAATCACGTAACCACTCGAGTTCTAGGACATCATAACGATGACATGTCTGCCATTTGCGTAGAAGCATAGATTGAAAACGCCTACAGCTGCGTGACGCTTGTATTTCCGAACGCAGATTTGGTAACCAATCGAAAATGTGATATAAGCAGTCATCATTTAAAAGTAGAATTGATGGGGGTGACTCTAATTCAACCGATGGTAAAATGGTGGCAGGCTCTGTGGCAAACAAAAAATTTTCAATTTCTATTTTTATAAGTAGTAACTCATCTTACCATTTTTTGTGTTTGTACTTGTTACTGCTTCTGTTGTATTATTTGCCATAACGATCGTGTGCTCTATTATGATTTAGTATTGGGATATTTTGTTACTAATATTATTTTTATTTGTTGTACTTTTCTACTGCGTTTCTATTTTGTAAGCAATCAGCTGCTGATGCTACTGACCAGTGCTGCCAAATTTCGTTCTGCGTTACCTGCGCCTGTGAATGAATGCTTTATTGTTTAATTACTTGAAATACTGGCATATGTATGTATAGGTGTGTATGTGTGTGAGCAATGTTTATAAATAAATTAATGTATCTTTTAGCGGCCTAAATATCTAAATTAGCATAACAAACCAACCACACAACATTTGATTTTCTACGAATAAACACGTTCACTTTGATATTGGCATTGCCATTGCCAACTCTTAAATTAATTTAAAAGTTTTAACATTTCTACACAAGTAAATAATTTTACAATTTGGTTGAGTATTTTTTAATGTTTTCAAATCTTATATTTTTATACATTTCTTTTCAAGGCTAAGTGAATTTTAGTAAATATACGTTTATATATATTAAGTGAGTGAGTGATTTGTTATTACCTAATCTCAAGTGAGAAAATATAGGAAGACAAAAAAAAAAAACAAAACAAAAGATTCTGCAAAGTACTGAAAAACATTGCATTCGCTTCATCAGCTGTTGCTTTTTCTTCTTTTTCCATCAGCATCTTTATTTACAGTCTTTACCAACACTACATCAAACTGGCGCCATCAGCTGACAAAAACAATTCGTCTTCATCGACGCTATTTACAATGCTGAAATTTCTGGTAAGCTGCGTAATAAATCAATTTTATGAATTATATTTTTCTCTTATATTTATGCAATATATTAAGTGTCTTATATAGATTTTATTTAAAATATACTATAAAGAGTGCAGAGAAAGTGAATTATAAGAAATTTTTTCAATATTTATCTGTTATCAACCAGCAAGTTGCTGATATTTATGGCGATGATTTAATGATTAATGGATTTGTTTGTGTTGTTGCCTTGTTTTCCTTGAAACGTAGTAAGTGTTTCTTTGTTCTTTGTCTTTTACTGACAACATAAAAGTAAAAGAAATTATTAAATTCATGGTCGAATCATAATAATAAGTGAATCATTTGTCACATGACTTATATAAGTTTTGTTTGGTCACATCCCTTCCATTTTAATGTGTGATGCTTGTAATCCTCGTATATTGTTTGTTGTGAGACCACCATAAAACTTGCAAATTTTCCAAAATATCAATGATATATTGCTTCCTCATGATTATAAACAGGCTAATGCGAACACTTTGAACATCGACCTAACCCACGCTAAGGAATTTACTAGACTCACACTTACATCTCCGTATGTTTCTAGGGTGTAAGGAAGGCCCTTGTGTCGAGAGATTTTTGAAAAATGTCGCTATTGCCGCATTCTGTATTCCAAAGTTCTTAAGCCTTTCGCTGCAAATGAAACGCAAACTAAAAGCTACCCATTTGCAACTATTTCTTAATTCCTTAAAAAATGTAAATGACCCGTGACTTTCACTGCCTTTGGCTTAATTCGGCTTTGATGTGCCGCAAAATTGTTCAAAAATTAAATGTGTACTGTGATGAGTAAAATGATGTTTGAGCCAAGTAGGCTGTTTTGATTCCATTCAAATTTTATACCTTTTTAGTTGTCACATTTGTGTGCTCATTTTAAAATAAATTTTTATATATAACACAACACCAACACAAAATTGGTGACTAAAATCTACAAAATTATTCTCTAAAGATGTCCGGGCCTTCATACGATTCCTTTAATACGTGCCCCACATGCAGTGGCGGCCCCCCAAAGGCCCGATTCGTTGTTAAAATGATTAAATTTTTGGTAGAAGTTTAAGATATTATAATTGTTTAAACTAATACAAGAAAAATAATCTCTTTTTTTGACTATTGCAGTTTACCTTTGGAGCCGGTGTTTACACAGGCATTTACGTATCTCAAAACTATGAAGTAAGTTGATCTATCTATTATTATTATTCATCAAAATGATTTAATTGCAATGATATTCCATTTTCATCCAGGTACCCCGTGTTGATGATCCCCCGAAGTTGGTTGAGCGAGTTAATCAGAAGATAAGAGAATGGACCGACGAAGCCAAGAAAAAGTAAACTTTTTTCTTTTCTTTTTATTTTGTTTTTAAATCCGCTATCATCATATCGCGATATAATTTTTTGCTTTAAGCCACAAAAAGTTAGTTAGACTTGATGCTTTTTGCCGAGCCAACAATTTTTTTTATCGTGATCTTGTTCTTTAAATGAATATACATATGTATTTATAACTATGTAGTTTTGGCTCGAACAAACAACAAGCGCATGCAACAAAGTATGAAGATCAAGATATATTGAAGAGAAATCAAAAGAGAAATGATAGAAATTAAGAATTATATGGGTCCAGTTCGGATTTGGCTTCAGTTTGGATATAAGAAAAATACACAAACACAAAGTTAATTTAGGTGCCATTTGAGCAGCCTTTTCGTTTAACCATTGTCAAAATTCGCAGTATAAAAGTAAAGTCTACTTGAATGTCATGAAAATCAAAATTACAAACTTCTGAAACAAATTGAAATGGACTTTTTTCATTTAATTAATTGATTTTTTTTTGGGAATTGGTCTAACTTAACCTATAAAAATGAATTTGTATTTAAAGGAAATGTTCATTTACTTTCCAGAAATGCTGCAGAGCAAATAATACATGATGTTAAGAAAACCGCCAAGAAGATTATCGATGATTGATTGATTGATTGGTCATAGACAAAAGAAGAGAATGTGAATACTCAACGAACTTTTCATTATAAATTACAACACAACACAAAGCACAATAAATTTAAATTTTGTTCAGATTTTACGTTTTTTTTCTTCTTCTTATTTTCCTTTTTGTTCAAATAAAATAGTTTACAAATACCATATGAAAACCAATTGCTCTAACCAACCAATGTATCTTAAGTATTATATTATACTGTAAAAAGTCATTCATCATCATTCCTCTAAAGTTATGCCCGCCTGCCATCATCCTGCCTAAATAAACGATACACCGCCTCCATAATACTCGAGTCGTGTTTGCGGCTCAACAAATGCCAACCAGTCAGAAGCGTGTGTCGGCAGCAGTGCCATGCTATGGCATTTGTAAAGCGCCAATGCCACATTAGCCAGGTTGCCAAGGAAATAGATGAATTTTTGGCCATTACCTTGTGCACCATCAGCCATTTTTGATGTTACTTGTGTGGAGAACATTGCTTTAATTGGTCGTATAAGCATCATGCCAACCATCATTATAGGGAAAATTGATATTGAATTGCCCGACATGTACATAATGAAAAGATTCATTGGTATCTAAAAGCAAAGAACAAAATCAATGTAAGTACCACATACATAGTATATTTTAATACTGCACAATAAAGACAGTAGCTGGTCAGTTGGATTACCTGTTTAAGTGGTCCCAATGCTAGATCCCATGATTTTTTGATAACCAAACGATGATCACGCACTACTTCTGTTTGATTAACCAAAGCAGTTGGATTGTAACCGGGTGGCGATGGCACTTCCGTGCTTTTGTTACTAAAATAAAATGATTATAAAAATGCAATCCAATAAGCAAAATATGCAAATGTGTGCTACTTACTTGACGTTGAAATCTAAAGACCATTTGCATTTCTTTGACAATTGTTTAGCAGACATTTTGTGTGTGTGAATGAAATCTAATGATTTTTTTAATTTAATAAATATTTTTGATAGTGTCACTGGAACAAAACAACACTAAAATTAACCCAATAAATATTATCTAGTGTTGTAGACGCATGCACACCACAAATCAATAAGCAATTTCAAACACTAGAAAACTCATAGTTGTGGTACTAGTTAGTCAACACTTTAATCTATTTAAGCTTAAAAGCTCGTTGGTTTGGCAGAGAAATATTTGCGAAAAATTGTAATTGTGACATGTGACAGATTATTACCGGCAATACTTGAAAGTAAAAAGCTGTTAGTGCTGGTTCGAATCTCGATTGAATGTAGTTTTATCGTATTTGTCGTTTATTCGCAAGCACAGAATTTTATCAATTCTATTCGCTTTTCATAGTTCAAGAAAAGCTCTGGTGTAGTGGTTTATGTATATGGTACTAGTACAGGGTGTTTCATTCATTATTTTTCGACACAAAATTAATACCGAGCTTATATCGGTGCATTTGCTTTGAACCTCAGTTGGACGTTGATGGTCTAGGTGGACAAATCACCGGCTCGTGATGCATATGCAAAATTTCTGCATCGCGGGTTCAATTCCCAGCCGCGGAACTTTGGAAATCTTTCCAGCATACAAAATAAAACACAATTAAAATACTTGTTGTTATTGTGGCGCTCACAATATAATACCAACTCCTCTCTACTCCTAAAAATTACTCATAAAACAACGATAAATAGATAAATCATATCAAATTCTCGGAAACAACTAATAAAAAAATAACAGTGTGAAATCTGGAACAAAGGAGCATAATTCGAAATTAACAGTGCATGATCTCTAATGGTGGGGGGGAAAGGGGTTGGGTTGTGTGTTATATATAATGTTATATTAACAGTTTCTCTCACATAACATTGTTGCAAAGTGTAAGGACGTCAAAGTTAACAGAACCAAAATATAATATTGGGTTACTTAACAGTTTTCATGCTCTGCTTGCTCAACAACGCGCCGTTGTTTGACTCGGAGATTGCTTAGAGAGAGAATGTTGTTGTTTAGGTTGGTTTTTGGTTTGTTTGGTGGGTGTTGGGTTCTGTGTTTGTGTTGGTTTTGAGCAACACAATTAACGGCACAATTTTTTTTGTTTTCAAAATTTCTCGTTCGCATTAAAAATTTTACCAGCTACTAACTAGGCCAACAGAAATGCGCAGTAGGTCATTTATCTCGGGAAGGACTAAACCCATTTCAATGAAAGTAATACCATATGAAAGGTAATGAGGAGGACTATATTTTAAAGTCAGCTTTATCTCGAATTTTTACCGGATAGTATGTTAAAACGTTGCAAATGCAAAAAACAGGTCTATTTTGGTCTTTCCAGTAGTAGAAATCAACAAAATTTGATTATTTCACATTGAAGAAGCCATAATCTTTCTGGTGACACAATTTCATTCTGAGTGGATCAGTCATTCCGAAGATTTGGTCCATTTCATTTAAGATCATATTGCTATACATTTTTTTGTTTTACGCAATACACTTTTGCTCAACTGGTACCATATTTGTTTAAATTTGTTAACTAGAGAACGATTTGACCGATTTTCATCCATGAAATTTAAATACATACATACATATACGATGAATCCCGTCCGTCATCGTCTTTGCTTCCCCAACTCAGACAGAGATGTGAAACTGTTAATAACATAACACTGGCTCCGGTTATCTTTGAATTTTGTTCTGTTCTATGGTTTACCTGGTACCAGATGAGCAAAATTGTATTGCATATTTTGTTTACAAAAAATAAAAAATAATTTGGCTATAACTTCAGATCCAATCAGAATGATTATGGCTGCCTTTATATAAAATAGTCGAATTTTGTCAATTTCCACACTGGAAAGACCAAACTCTGACCTGTTTTTCGCATTTTCTTCGTTTTAAAACACTCTGGCAAAAAATCGGGATAAAGATGACTAAAATATAGTCCTCCTCATTACCTTTCAAATGGTATTACTTCCTTTGAAATAGGTTCAGTCCTTCCCGAGATATGTATATGCCAATAAGCATATCTGAAGAATGATATCCACCTACTGCGCATTTCTTTTGGTCTAGTTAGTACCTGGTAAAATATTTACTGCGAGCGAGAATTTAAAAAAAAAAACAAATTGTTCGTTTATTTTTTGCTGGTTGTGCCTGTGTGTGCGCGCGCGTGGATGTCTCCTCCCTCCACCGTTGTGAAAAAACACGTTGAAACCAGAGCGTGACAGACAAACTGCTCTATAAGTAACATTCTATTGTCTGTTAAATTTGTAATCCATCCAACAACTGTATGTTTACGTGAAACTGTTAATAACATAACCAGCCACGTTACGTCAAACTGTTACTAACATAACCAGCCACGTTACGTCAACTGTTACTAACATAAGCAGCCAACCATGTGTAATGTGAGAGAAACTGTTAATAACATTAACCTTCGGCTATTGTCAAGCTTTATAATATTGTTCTTTCTTTCCCCACCGACTGTTATAGTTAATTATTATTATTTAATTTCGTTAGTGCTTCCCATATATGTTAACATGATCATTTGTGGTGCGCGAGGAGGGGTATTTATATTTCATACATTACACCACAAAATCGTACTGATTTTGTAATTTGGAAAAGTTTTCTTTATTATATATAACAATTCCGCGACTGGGAATTGAACCCGGCGCGATCGTCTGATCACGTGTGCGAATAATGTTGCAATTGCAAACAGGGGCTTTGCCCGACTGGACTATCAAGGTGCTACTAAGGACGTTATCGAATGAACCAATATAAGCTTGGTACTAATTTTGTGATGAATAATAATGAAACACCCAGTAGTACCATATACATAAACCAATTAGGAAAAGCTGCACAGCAAACAGAAAGCTTTGAAAGCTTGTCAAAAGTATCATTTTTTTGGGTATGTGTTTATAACTTTGAATTTTGTTCTGTTTTACTGTTTCATTAAAGCTTTCTATCGTGCATTTGTTAAAAAGCACCTAAAATGTATTTATTACTAAATATTAGTAATAGTTTTCGAACTCGAATTGTCCAGTCTATTTAGATTTATAGTCTCTGATTGTAATTGTGATAGAAATTGGTTCTCCTCTAACATACGTTTTTCGTTACCAACCAAGGTACACGGTAATAATTTACAAGTTTTGCCGCACAACAGAGCTCGATTAAGGCAAAGGCCCTAAGAAAGTGAATCTATTGGGGCACTACAAAATTCTGGAAATGAAATGCTGCATACTATAAGGATTTGTATTTGATTTCATTTGCAACTAGTCTCTTACACTAATAGTACATTTTCAATCCGGAGCTCAGGGCAACCTAGGCACTTTGGTTCACTGTTAAACAGTACCATCACTTTTCAAGAATCTTACGGCAGCCTATATTACGGGTTGAAAATCACTGATCCATCGGATCAAGTCGGGTAATTTGTGTTTATCAAAATATTCTATTCTTTTAATCATGAAGTTTTGAGTTATTTTCAGATCAAACCAACACATTTCTGTTTTGAACAAAAGCCAATAAACTTTTTAATATAAAAATTATGGAATTTTTAATGATCCAATTCATATTCAACTCAACCTCAGATTTATTTAGCATAAATAATTATTTGACTTATATGATTGGATTTAATGAAAGTCAATTAAACTTTCAGTTAGTATTTCCATTTCCTTAAAAAATAAATACCCAGGAGTGGTGGTTGTGGTTGATGTTCTTTATTCACTCTTCTTTTCAATTAACATAATTTTTATTAAGAAAGAAATTTAACACTTTCCTTCTTTTTGTATAGATGGAAATCTTCAATTATGGTTGTGCTGCTGCTGCTGGTGCCGGTGTTTTAACTTCATCTGGAACCGGTTTGTTACAGCGTCATTACGCAATTCATTCCTTAGAGTACGCGAAATGCAAACAGCTGCAAATTCTCCGGGTGCGAATAATCATTTGATGCTGCAGGGCCAAACTGGTTCTTTGTTAAATTTAGAATCAGAACTGAAATGAGATGAGCAGAGCATAGCAGAACAAAATTTGGACACGCTTATCTTTGTGGGACATTTGAATTTGTATAAAAACTTAGCGGTTTGCAATGGAGGACATCAAATCGCAAGCGTTCATCAAAGTGTAAACAACATGAAGTTTTTAGTTATATGGACCACAGGTAAACGCATTTGAGTTTTGAGATGTAAAATGTGATATCACTAAGAATGGTGGATTTCTTCTATTTACAGTGCTGCTGTGTACAGTCACAGCGCAGGTGGTGCCGGGTACGGAAATTGGCAAAGTAACAATTACGGTGCCATTGCCCATGAATGAAGATGAGAAGTTATTGATGTCATCAACATCGGAACCATTGGTTGTAGCGGAGGTGGTTGAAATGTCAACTCCAATGCCCCGTGTACAAAATCCTTTGCCTGGTGTTGTAACCACAGTTAAACCTGTCGATGCTTTAACGACTCGGAGAGCTATGGGTTTGGTAAAGGAATCAATGGCAGTAAATGATACCGTTAAAGTACGAAAAACGCGAGCTGTTAAAGTGATTGATGATGGTATGATGAACAAGGGTGTACCAAATACCGGATGGCCAAATCCCGGAGTACCAAATGCAGGCGTTCAAAATACCGGATGGCCCATTTCCGGAGTACAAAATGAAGGACTTCCAAATGCTGGACTTCCAAATCCAGGACTTCCAAATGCAGGTCTCCCAAATGCAGGACTTCCAAATGCAGGTCTTCCGAATGCAGGAGTACCTAATGCAGGACTTCCAAATGCGGGATTACCAAACGCAGGAATACCAAATAAGGGAGTTCCGTCCCTTGTGCGCAAAACTCGCGCTATTCATGGAAATCCAGGAATTCCTAACAATTATTTACCAAATCCAGGTATTCCTAACAAAGGAATTCCTAATCCTGGCATCCCTAACCATGGCATCCCAAATAGAGGCATTCCAAATGAAGGTATTCCAAATCCAGGCATTCCAAATCATGGTATTCCCAACCGAGGAATTCCCAATCCAGGCATTCCTAACCCCGGAATTCCTAATGATGGCATCCCAAACCGAGGCATTCCTAACCCTGGTATTCCAAATCCAGGCATTCCAAATCACGGTATCCCGAACAGAGGCATTCCCAATCCAGGCATTCCTAACCCCGGAATTCCTAATGATGGCATCCCAAACCGAGGCATTCCAAATCACGGTATCCCGAACAGAGGCATTCCCAACCCAGGCATTCCAAATCCAGGTATTCCCAATCACGGCATCCCTAATCCCGGCATTCCAAATCATGGTATTCCCAACAAAGGTATTCCGAATCCGGACATTCCCAACAAAGGTATACCACGCCGAGTAATGAGCCGAAAGACGCGTGCCATTGTGGAAACAAACCGAGGCATTCCAAATCCAGGCATGCCAAATGAAGGAATACCAAATCCAGGTATGCCAAACCGAGGAATACCAAATCCAGGCATGCCAAATGAAGGAATACCAAATCCTGGTATGCCAAATCAAGGAATACCAAATCCGGGTTTGCCAAATGAAGGAATACCAAATCCAGGAATGCCTAACGAAGGAATACCAAATCCAGGAATGCCTAACGAAGGTATACCGAACCCAGGCATGCCCAATCCAGGTATTCCAAATCCGGGCAAGCCCAACCCAGGTATACCACACACCGCCGCATCCGAAATCTCTGAAACAATTGTTGAAGCACCAACAAATGTTACGGACGCAGCTAAGGAAGCAAAATCAGCTAATGTAACAACAGAAAGCTCAGAGATGTCAACGACAACAATGTTAATCGAAACCACCACATTAATACCATCGGATGAAGATTGTGATAGGCTTTGCACAAAATTCGACTTTAATCCGATTTGCGCCACCAATGGTATCTGCACACATGAGTTTCCCAATCAATGCGTGATGGACACATTCAATTGCAAGCATCGTGATCTGGCCTTTAAGACAATTAAAGAGGAAATGTGTCGTGATGGCACTAATAAGATTCATCGATGCACAGAACAGGATTTGAAAAATTAATTTTAAGTAAGGTTTATGGGTTAAAACATAACTAAATGTAAATACAAATTAAATTGAAAGCAATAAAAGAAATACAAAGAGAAAACAATAATAAAGTGTTATTTTTTGACATGATCTATATGATCAAATTTATATTGCTTGTTTTCGCCATATTCCCTTGATCCGTCTTAGGTTATTTGATGAGGAAAATTAGTAGATCTCTTTAGCATTCCAATGGTACCACTTTCTTCGAAATCGGTCCACCAGTTTTGGAGATATCGGGTGAATTAATGTGTTTCCCCATCATCATCTGATATTGATCTGATCGTCGGCACTTTAAAAAAAAAAATTCTGCTCACTTCAAGTATTTCGAAAAAGCATTTGCAAATTATAAATTTTCTGGAAAAATACCAGGCGAACAGAAATGCACAGCAGGTCGATAACTGTTACCAAAAATGTTTTGACGTGAATATCTCGAGAACGGCTAAACCAATTTGGCCAAGAGTTATGTCATTGTAGAGCTAAAGAGTTGGACTTTCTATTGAGGTTATTTTTTTCTACTAAAGAAAGCAGGCATGTTTTTCTGTTTCTTCTCGAATGTTGTGGCGTTCTTATGCACTTTGTTTCAATGATTTTTAACAGAACAAGATTTTTTTTTTTATTTTTTTGACATTTTTATGAGTTTTGTAGCAATGATAGGACGTTGTAGATAGGAGATCCACAGCGCCATATGTTACCAATTTCTGGAACAATCAAAAATAAAAATATTAAACTCATTAATCGCGATAAAAACTATCCTATCTATCAAGTTGGACCAAATGACATACATACATATAAAAAATTTCATCAAGATCGGTTCAGTAGTTTCGGAGTCCCATAAATGACAAACTCTGTGACACGAGATTTTTATATATGTATATAGAGATTATTATGTGAGAATTTGATTTTGCTTTTTCTGTCAAATTTAGTAAACAGTTAGGCTTGAATCAAAAAAAAAAAAAAAAATACAGCAAACAAAAAAAAACACACACACACACATCAGGCATCAAAATTTTGGTTAAAATGTTTTCTTTTTTGAATGTTATACACGTAACACCTTTACCCTTAAACACACTGCATTCGAATCCTTTAATGTTAGATCTTAATGCTTTTAGCATTGTACCAGTTCCTGACTACGATGCAAAGGATCTACGAGTCCTGACCGCAGTTTGTAAAGTGCGTAGCAAGAAAATTGAAGAAGCCCTGAATATATTAGAAGAAGAAACCAGGAAAGTCGAAAACAAATTAAAAAAGGACAAAATCATATTCATCATAATAAAATCAATGATCTCCGAACGGAACAAAAAGGGTCTGCCACCAACATCAGGGATTAGCGCAGCCGATATGCGGACAATAAATCATCTTGATAATTGCGTCATGGACATAGACAGAACCAAAATGACGTTGGAAGATGTTCTTAATATGTGGAGAGTCCGTTTAATCGATCATACAATTGATAATTTGAAAATCAAAGCAGACGTCAATATGCTGATCGCAGTAGAATCAAATATGAGAATAAACTTAAACCTGATGAAGGATTGCCTACGTAGGAGGAGGTGGATTTTCTAAACATTCTATGCATTGTTACATAAGCATGTATATGCATACAATGCAAGACAATGTTAACTTGGTAAATACATTATAAACTGATGATGATTGAGAAAACTGTCTAAATTTAAATTAAATGTAAAATACTCATGGCAATTCTAAGTTCTATTCATTAAATCTAATGGTAAAACACTTACAATTTTGAAGAACAAATAAAGTGATAAATTGTCAGAAAGCATAAAGAATGTCTAAAGTTGTTTGTTTCCTTCCCTTTCCTTTAGAGCTCTTCTTATCCTTAGGTGTCCATAGAATCACGTTCACTCAATTGGTATTCGTTTTGTCTAACGCCAATCTTCCTGGCCTTGTTCATTCCATTCATCTGAGGTATGCATGGTTGCATTCAAATGCCATTTACAAACTTTTAACCTAAACGTTCCAGGGACAAGCATCATAGCGATCGGCAAGTGCAGTCAAGGTTCTGACAGAACTCCTCCACATAAAGGTAGTAACCATATCAGGCTTTGGTATACTTGTTAAAAAAGTTGCAGTTCCCAGGCAAACATGAAATAACCTAATTCAGTCAACATATGATGAAATTCGTTGAGGCAATTTGCCAAGAACTTCTGATATCTTCTAGTTCACTCTTGATGGATTGCCACTTTGTCTTGATTCGAGGTGTCAGAAGGTGTGCTTTTATCAAATACACATTTCTAGTACAATTGTCCTGAACTGTAAGCCGAAATGTCTTAATGCGCGCTGAAGATGAAGCTGAAGACGAAAAAGCGTACACAAGGAAACATATGAAAACGCTTCGCCTGCAGTATGCACACTTTCGATCGTTTTCATATGTTTGCTTGTGCCGAAGCTGAAGACGAATTGCTTGCGAATCAGGCGTCAACAAGGCGCCCAAAAAGAGAATAGGAAAAAAGAAAATAACAACAAATTTATAACTGATAAAAATCGAGATCATTTACAAAGTTGTTGTTGTTTTCTTTTTCTCTTCTCATGTGTTCGTTCTTAAAATTATTGTTGTCTTTGGTCGAATGCAAAGTAATACAAGAAATAATTATAAAGAAAACAAAAAAAAAAACAACAAAATCTGCACTGAACAGCAAACGATTCATCTTCAAAATTAGTACCGCACAGTGTGAAGCTTAAAGCTTGCGTTTCGGTTTCACCTTCATCTTCGGCTTTGCCTCCACTGTGCACAGTTTCGAGCGTTTTCATATGTTTCTTTGTGCAAGCATTTTTGTCTTCAGCTTCAGAGTGCACTATGATTAAGGGTACCTTATGAAAAGATGATATAAGTATACGCATCATGACCCTTGATGGCAAGTGTGTAGATAACTTGGGAATGATGTTGCAAACTTGCTTTAACAAAACCCTTCTCACGTAGTTCAATGAGTGTATGCTTGGCCAACGAACCAGAAGTTTTTAAATGTTCAGAAACCACTAAAGTCATAATGACTTGTTTCTACTGAGAAATTTCATTGTACAATTTTTCGTACCTGCCTTTATCAAACAAAAACTGGTTGTTTAATTTAAACGTAATCCAAATCAAGCATAATAATGGGCCGTGAGGCAGCCAGTCTATCATATCCTACTACTGAATCCTTTCAAGTGGTTGTTTCCAAGTTGATTATCAATCCATTATCTCTAGATGACAAAATTCTCACATTTATCACTGAAATAATTTACTATTGTATATCAATTACATATTTACCCTTTCTCCTTGTGATTCCTCCCGGTGTCTATGCGATAGTTGAATCCACTTAACTCTTAAGGCTAATACCAGAGTGCACGCGACAAGCGAAGCGATAATACTAAGCGACAACGTGCTACAAGGCTGTGTATTCATTTTTATATGTAAAAGCTTAAAAGCTGCCAGAGTGAGAGAGCAAAGCTCTAAGCAAGGGGAAGCATTGCTCGTAGCACAAAATAGTATTGCTTATCGCATTGCATCGCTTGTCGCGCGTTCACAATACCATCCATATGTAATATTGAATATAACAGTACTACTTATACTTATTATTTTTTATACACTTTTATTTAATTTTTTGTTTGTTTTTTTTTTATTGATTTCTTTATTTTATTTTAATTTGTTGGTTTTATTTTTTTTTTATTTATTTTACTGTTTTGTTTTGTTTTGTATTTTTATTTATATTTTTAACATCTCTGAGATGAAGAAACATTTTATTATTTTAATTAAACATAAAGAACATAATAATCAATTAAATTTACATATATTGTAGGTAATTTCATTAATTCATTAATTAATTATTTACGTAAAATTAGGTAGTTTTGTTTTTGTATTTGTTTTTATATTTTAAATAAATGATTTTCTTAATTCTTTTTCTTTTGATTTTGTTGAATTTTTCTTTTATTTTATTTTATTTTATTTTGAACATTTTGAAACTTAGAATTTCATAAATGTTTTTATCTGTGTGTATGTGTGTGAGTGTTGATATAATAATTTTAATATAATTACAATTATTAATTAATTAATTTTATATTTACTTTTTGTTTTGTTTTTTATATATAGAATTGTTTTTATTATATTTTTATTTAATTTCTTTCTTTTATATTGTACATACATACATACACATATAATATGCCTGTGTGTGTGTGTCTGTATATATATTTAACATTATATATAATTATGTATGTATATATATATATATATTTTTTAATAATTTTTTCTTAAACATTAAAATCACTTTTCATTTGCAATAGCAGGTTCACATCTTCGCTTTATCTTTGTCATCATCATAATCATTATCATCATCACCATAATCATGGTCATTGAATGCTTTTTTATTTTTTGTATATTTAAACACAACACAACACATGTCTTCATGTACGGACATGTCTCAGCAAAAACCACACTCTACATTTGTAACATATATATGTACGAGTAAGTCTAAGACCTTAAATCTTTCCACACAACTGTGTGGCAGTGAGTGTTTTTGTATCTAGTATTGTGTGTGCCTATTTATATAAACATTTCCTTTATTTTTCAAACCTTTCATTTTTCATGATTTTTAACAAATTTATTTTCTTTTATTTTTTTTTATATATTTAATTTCATTAATTTCTTTTTCTTTTTATTTTGTAAACACATTTTTTTTTTTCGTTAGACGATCGATAACAATTCTCTTTAAATTTTCTTTTGTTTTTCTTTTATTATATCTTTTTTATATATATATTTTACAACACATTTACATTTTACACCACATAATACAGAGAGATACCCGAACACAAATCTACTAGAAACCTAAAACCTAGGCAACCTATGCTGCTGCTGCTGCTTCTTTCTTTTATTTTTCCTTATTTTTTCATTCTACTTCCATGTTCCTAACTTTCTTTTTTCATTTTCCTGCTAAACATTTTTTTCATTTTATTATTTCTTTCCAATTTCTCAATTTTGTTTTCATGATTTTTATATATATTTTATTTATTATAATTTGTTAAGAAATTTAAAATTTTTATATTTTCTTTTATTTTTTTTTTTTAATATTTTTTACAATTTGTTGAAATTTATAATTGAATTAAAATTTATATATTTTTATATGTATGTATATGTATGTATTTTTACATTTTGAAATTTGCCTGCGTTCAATTGCTATAATGTTTTTTTTTTCCTTTTTCTTTATTTTTACACTTTAATAAATTTTATTGTGTTTTACGTTTTTCTTATTGAAATTTTCTTAAAAAAAAAAATATGATGAAAATTTGAAATATTAATTTTTGCATTAATGTTTTTATACCCTTCACAATATATTGGGCGGTGCCACAGAAAACTCTAGTGCTTTCGTCATATGGAGTTTTGCATTCCACTCGGCCACTCGGTGATTTTATCGAATAACAGCATATAAAAACACAAAAGGAGGAATCAAACACTCCCAAAAGAGTTTTCTGTAGAACCTAAAATCGAAAATCTGGTGGAATAGAGGAGGAACAGTTTTCTGTGGCACCCCTGATTATTCATATTTGATAACTTTATTCAAACATATTGTTAACTATCAACATCTATCTATGTATATATAAAATCGTAAGCCATTTCTTGTCTGTGCACACTAATCTCAGAAACGGCTTAACCTATTTGAATGCGGTTTTGACTGGTGTATTGTAGCAAGCTTCGTGTGACATTTAGCGTTTATTTTATCGAAATCGACCTACTAAATCAAAAGATATTCATATTTTCAATTCTGTTGCCTACTTTTTGACTGATTTTCGAATGTTTTCCTCTTTAGCTGCGGGACAACATTAAAGATCTGATAATTAGGGAAAAAGATAACAAAATACACAAACATATTTCGAATACCACGCGTACGAAGTCGGGGGCACAGCTAGTATTAACGATTTCCTTTCCCTTCCTTTTTCTGTTTATTTATATAAATATTTCGGGACATTTTCGTAAATTAACTCACAACAAATGACAGTCAAATAGAGGTTTCATATTACACCACAAAAAAAATCCGTTGTCTCGCTTGCAAGTCAAATGCTGACGCGTTTAGACAGAAGTCAACCCAATTTTAATCACTTACAAATTGACTGCCTAAAAGGGCCGATACAAGTCATCTTTCACCCCACTTGTTATGCTCTTTACAGCTATGCATTGTCAACTAATTGGAAACAAGCACCTTGCTTTTGTTTTAACTGCATTTAGAATGATATCAATTGACCTAACGGTTTATGATTTTGCTTTTTGTATTCCTACGTTATTCTTCTTTAAAAATATCATGTAATATCATTTTGTGTTTGTATCGTTTTTGAATAGTTATGATTAGTGACAGCTAATTGGAAACAAATTCGACTTTGTACAATTTTTATGTATGTCAATTTCTATCATTCTTTGCTGCTCAACTCGTAAATTTCTTTCGTATGGATTATTGAATTTTATGTTATCTTAGTGACTTAAAATAAAACAAAGACAAAACATTCCTTTTACTCATATGAAATAATATATTCGATCATTAAAAAGGTGACACAACAACAGTCATTAAAGGCCTATTGACACAGTGTGTGTTTAGTATTTAGAAACTTCAAAAGACACCTAAACCATGGTGCGCTTTCATTAAAGAATATGATTCATTTGATTTATACTCGTATCAGAGTACCGAAATACTCACTCGCGAGCAAGAGCGTTTTGTTTTATTGTCTTTTGCTCATATTCACATATGAAAATATTAAAAATATCATTCCCTTCTCACATACGATCTTGTTCATAAATGAAGTGCTCTTTCATGAAGCGTTAATTTTCGAACAAAAGCATTCTGCACAGAAACTGGACAGATAAAACAATAATAAATGCACATAAATGAAATGTGTTATCAGCAATGAGTTGAGAGCATTCTTTTCGTTTGTTTATCGCTTGCGTATGAAGAAAGAGCAAAATGAATGCAAGACCATGCTCGCAAGCAAGAGCAAGAACGCAACCCTGCATTATGCTTGTTGGCAAAAGTCTCCGTTTCGATAGTAATTCACTACCTTCTTTTCTTATTACCTGGTGGGTATTGCATTCGCCATTCAAAGGTAATGGAAAAGCTCACCAGCATGTGAGAAAAATTGAGAGGTTAGTATTAATGTCTCGTTATGAATGAGAGAATAATGCATTCGGTGGCAATAACTGATGACATGACTGGCGAACGGTAATGACCACTGCCAATGCTATCGCCATATTAAATTCGCCAGTTTTTTGCGTGTAAAAGTGATACAAATGGATGGCTGATTCCAAAGGGACAAGCCACGAAACAGTTTTGGACCAGTGATTCATACTGCAGGGAATTATCAAAACGTTCTTATATGTACGCAAGCAAAAACAAGAAATCTTCATTTATGCAATATTTCATAAATGAGCGCTCATGAGCGTTCACACGTGAAGATTTTTGTACTCTGATTTATAATGATCAAATTAATTCCAAATTTTTTGTTTGTTAACTTTAAAGGTCATATATATCATCTGATGGACAACAATCTACGAAACATAATATGTCATAACTGAATAACAAACAATCTTACCCACTAGGATTCCCATAGGCCACCATGTCACCATAATATCTTATCATATGGTGAGATAATTGATTGATTGATTAATGCCTGCCTTCTGTTATACTTTGTGTTTTTTTTAAATTGCCAGAATTTTGTATGTGTTTTAGAAGTTGAATGATGATGAATGTATGGATCTATTTTCAATGTAATAAACTGAAATTGAATCATTTTTATGGTTTTCTGAAAATAGAAAAGTAAAATATTAATTGTATTCATTTCAATGAATTTGGAATAAACTCAATCACCACAAGGAACGCATCTGTATCACCCATCACTAGTATACAATGATTTGAAATGTATTACATTCTTGATCTATATAAGTACTATATTGTATCTATGCATATATCCTTCTTGTTTATACATACATACATATATGTATAATATGCAAATATATCTGTATAATTTTCTTCTGTATGATCAATTTAGATCGATTAAAGTCAATCAAATACCATAATAAACTTAAACTTTTGAAGGATAAAATATGTACAAGTATGTCCTCTTAAATACAATAAAATATACTATAGTACATAGATTTTTAACAGATTATAGTTCCTATAAACTCAATAGAGAATGATCCATTTTTCTTTTTATTTCGTACAAAAAATGTTTTATAATATTGATGAACTTGATGGAGAATTTTGTATTTATAGTTTTTCTACTAAGATTTCAAGACAAAAATGTCATTGAGGAGTTTAATTAATTAATTAGTAATGTAATTATTTCATTGGTTTTTGTTGAACATTTTTTGAAAGTTTTAACTTTCACAATTCACCATTCTTCTAATAGAATAATTCGATTTATTCGAATCATCAAATTTGTTATCTACATCATCATTGTGTCATCATCATTTTAAAGAATATTATTTAGGAATGTAACAATTCAATATTTTGCCATTACAATACCGATTCTGATTGTTATTACATATTTGTTACGCAAATAATTTTGTATGAAACCTGAAAAGACCAGACTCTTGATCAAGTATTTTCAAGTTTAGAAATTTCTCTTCATGAAGCCAATGCTTTGAATCTGTTCTTTGGACATTTCAAAGAAGACTCCATCTCTACTTGCTCAAAAAGAGTATTAATGTGTGATAAAGGTTCCTCAAATACCTGTGTTAATAAAAAATTTGTCTCCCCATTTATAATAAATTCTGTCATTGATTGCTTTTGACATCCGCGATCTCTTGATCCTTTATTTATGCTAAAACTTTTCAAAAATCTGTTAATTAAAAGTATAGCCGGACCTCGTAATCCATTGGATTTTAAAGTCTAAGGACAACCACTTGCTGAATGGAGTTGCTATTATCCAGGATTTTTATCTTTGTATATACTAGTTCATGTGCCATTTTGAAAGTATTCATGCATCATTCCTATTTATATGACATTATTTTCTACCATAAGGCATTTACATCGAAATGACGTATTTTTTGCCATGTGGTGTGACACGGTGTAATCCAAAGCACGTTGTTCAAGCGCTGCGTTAAACAAAGTTGGGACAAGTAAGCAGACCATTAACTTAAAGATTTTTTAGTTTCTTTGCTTACACACATATATTGGCCGATGTATCGATATATGAATCGTTACATCATTCCAAAAATCATTCTATATACTGACAAATGTTACAATTCAAAACATTAATTATTAATTATTTTATTATGAATATAAGAATTTTCAACTGCACAGAAAAGGAAAATACACAACACAATTATTTATCACTCACACTATCCTATGCACTTCAGATCTTGTGAAGGGTATTTAAAATCTTCGATTTGATTCCGAAGTTAAATTATATATTTTATTTGTTTTATCATATTTAATTTGTTGTTGTTATTATTATTATTATTTATATATACATACATGCATATATTTTTTAATTAATTAATTTTAATTTATAAGGTACGCTTTGCTTATGATTTAATTGGTTTATTATATTTATTTATATTTTTTTAAATCATTTTCTGTTGGTTGTTTTTCTTTCTTTCTTTACACTTTACTTTAATTTATGTGAAAAAAAAAACACATTATATTTTTTGTTGTTGTTGTTGCACTTTTATAATTAATTAAACAATAAAATATTTATGATAATTTGCTTCCTTTAAAGATGATAATCATCTTCATAATAAATTTCTAACAATTTTTTTTTTCACATTTATGCTTAATGTTTCTAAGTTTTAAGGTAGTTGTTTTCTTTGTTTTAAAACTTTACAGCTTTTCTTTTTTCTTCACTTCTAATCACTTAACATTTCTTTTCTATTTTTTTTTATACATTAAACATTAATTAATTAATTATACATACTAGTTTTTTATATAATTATAATTATAATAATAATAATAGAAAAAACACATTTAGTCTTAAAATAAAAATTATAATTACTATTTTTTTTTCTTGATTCTTTTTTGATTAGACAAAGAAAATTACAGAAAAAACAAACAAAATATTTAAAAAAAACCAAAAACGAAAAAAAGGAAAAACACAAATGATTTTTAAATTATGGTAAATAAAATTTAAAATTGTTTTATATATAAAAATTTAGTATGTAAACATTTAAATTTAATTAGACAATAAATTTTTAAAACTTAAAACTTTTACACAAAAACAAAAAAAATAATAATCAAGTGTCTCTCTCTCTATTGCAATGTTGTGTGTGTGTGCATAATTAAAATAATTAATTAATTGTCTCCTGATAAACCCAAATTTGTGATTAAAAAAAAGAAATTTTAAATAAATCTTGTTTAAACAAAAAATGAATAAAAAATTTTAATAAAAAACACAGAATTTTTTAATAAAGAAAAAAAGAACACATTTGTATGAATAAACCCAAATGATTAAACAAAATATATAAAAACACAAGACGCAAGATGCAATACACAAGACATATACAAATTTTTTAAATTTTCTTAATCATTTCTTTTTCCCTTTTCTTTCTATTTTTTTGCTTTTAAACTTAATTTCTAAAAATATTTTATCAATTAATTTTATATAGAAAAAATTATCATTTAAGAAGTGAATTCATTCATTCATTATTACAATAAAATTGTCAATAATAATAATAATAGTTAATTAATTAATGAATAATCAACAAAATATATATATTTAATTTGATATATATATATTTATTATATTTATATATATATTTATATACTCGTAATATGATTGATTGGTGGTGTTGGTGGTTGGTAGTGATGATGGTTGGTTTCTTTTTTTCTTTCTTTCTTTCATTCCTTCATACTTTCTTTTATCATTTGGCAGAGCATTTCTTTGCTTTCATTCATTCACATCTCTGCCTTTCTTTATTTCTTTTTTTACTCTCACATTTCTCTGTTTCTTTATTGCAATCTTTTTAATTTTTCTTTCTTTTATTTAAAATCACTCATTTGCATTTTTTGCGTGTTTATTTTGTTTTGTTTTTTGATTTGATTTTTTCTTTATCCTTTAAGCCATTTCTTTTGCAATGTTGTCTTTTATTTTCATTGAATGTAATAATCTTCACGCAGTTAAAAGTATAATGGGTTTGTCATGAAGTTTGTAACACACAGATTGAAGGCTGGAACAGAATGGTGAAGCTGAAGACCCCACAAAGTATATATGATATGATCATGAGATCAGTTGTGAAGGCGATTCAATTGGAGTTTCTCCTTGCATAGGTCATGGGAATAATAGTGGTATCTGTCTGGACCTTCTAAATTGAATTTCTTTTCGTCCGAAAAGACAACGTTGCGCCATTCATGTGCACTCGTGCAAAATTTAAGAGCATTTTCTTACGACCCACGTTAAGTGGTAGTTTTTTCTTCAATTTTAGTCTTTGCAAATGTGGAGTATTCCTAATCACTCTTTGAATAGTGCGTACGGTCACTTTATCACCAACATTTGTCTTGATCTTCGCGACCGTGTCATGGGAATTGAATGCTTCTCTTAAAATAGCTCTCTTTTCAGTGTTTGAAATCATGCTATTATTGCCGCCTTTATAATTTTTACCTTATCCCGACTTATTGCGCAGAAATACAGATATAACTTTATGACTCCTTCCGATTTTGAATTATTCACAACCCTGCTTATAGGCTTCAATTTTGAATTCTCTTCCAAAGGTAGTGATTTCCCTTTACCCATATTAAAGGTAATAGATTACTTGACCAGAAAAATAATTTGGTTGTCATAAGTGTCTAAATAATCAACTAAATAGAATTTGCATGTGCTAACCTGTTGTCGCAAAAACAAATCACTTTTTTATAAGGGATCTTTCCAGTGCATGCATTCTTTACCAGTGAGAGCACATACGAAAATAAGTAAAATAGAATACACAGAAATAGCTGTATGTTAACAAAAACAACAAGAGCAATTGTTTTAAACTAATGAGGGGTGTGCTAACCTAATGTCGCGCAGTGTACATATTGTAAATTTTTGATCAGCTCGACGAGATGAGTTGATTTAGCCATGTCCGTCTGTCTGTCTGTATGTATGCAAACTAGTCCACTTAGAAAGCTGAAATTTTGAAATCATACACTGCATACATTTGTCGGAATCAGCAAAATCGGACCACTAGGAGGGGTGCCTCGCAAACAAACCCAAACATAAGTCACATCAATAATACTTATAAACATATTTCTCTATGCTCATTGACAGGAGCGCGTGAAGGGTATTACAACTTTGGCATAGCCAAAGATAGTTAAGCTTCTTTTTTGTTTGAATATTTGATTTGCTTAAATTTGTTTGTTGTTTTTATGTTGTTAAATTTTGTTTGTTTGTTGTTGTCATATTTTAATAATTGTTGTTTTTTAATAAATTTTCTTTAAAAATATATATTTCTTTTTTTTTCCTTTTCTTTTTATATGCAGTGATTTTGTAATTTTGAAAGTTGAATTTTTTTTCTTTCTTTTGTTATTTTTTAAATTTTGTTTTCGATGCACTTCCAATTTTGCAAATTATTGACATTTTGTTTTCTGTTTCGTTTTCTTTCCCTTTTCATTCACTTCTCCAACTGTTTTTGCTTTTGTTTTCGTTTTCTTATCTTTTACACTTTCCTTTTGGCATGCAACATTTCCATGAGTAACGTTTGTGTGGGCGCACTTCCAGCGCAATGTTTGGAATAAAGATGCTCCTCACCCCGAGATGCCATCGCATGAATATCAGGCAAAATATTCAAAAGACGTCGGAATTTATCCTAAAAAACAATAATATTAGTTCCTTAGGTCTTTTAAATAATATAATAGATAATATTAGAAATTACCGTCACTGATGGATAACATGTGAGTGTATAATCCAAAAGTGCTGCCTGCACATTTTCATGTCCTTCCACAACCGTCTTTTTATTTATAATGCCACGCACATCTATTAGGAAATTTGCAAGATATTTTTGTTTAGTTTTTATTTTCATAGATCATTCTTTTGCTGTTGTATTTTTTGTACCTGGATTTAATAATATTAGGAATTTCATACACACATAGTCGCCCATATCGAATTTTAGATCTTGTAATTTATTTTGCAATTCATTAAAGAAATCACCCAATTGCGGAACACCCAATAGTCCAAGACTTAATAAATCAAATACTTGTCCATTATTGAGTTGCGTTTCATCGGGCAAACCATTATGTAATCGATGATGCAAATGATCCAAGACAAGCATATCAGACCATGAATGTTGTAATAACTTCATTTGATCATCAACCTGAGAGAAATTTTGTGATATGAACAGACATAAGAACACATATATAGTATTTATTAAAATTACATTTATATAGAAAATCATTGAAAAATTGAAGTTTTCCTATAGAACTGAAGGGAATAAAGGTTTAAAAAAAAACTGATTCCTCATTAATTTTGGTTGTGCCTTTCTCGGCACATGTCATACGATGGATATAAACTTTAAAATCAGATTGTGACTTTACTTCCGAACAGAACATAAAAGTAATCGATTATATTTAATTGACCATATTTCTACTTGAAATACCGACAAGAACGGTCGCAAGTCAGCTTGACTTTCTTATGGGACTAATGACTTTAGCCAGACTTGCGAAACAGGCACTGAACAGATCATAGGCATGACATCTCGACTTTCAAATGAGAACATATACATACTTGACTTTATACAGACTTCTTTGTAATTTTATTAAAAAAGACACCGACAAAATTGGTCGCAAGTCAACTCAATTATCTTATGAGAAGGTGTACGTGTAATTTATCCAGACTTATAGACGTATATACATATGTATAATTGATAATGATATTTCGTCTCACTAAGAATTTTTTCATTATTTTCGGGTAGTTTTCATATTCAAAAAAAAAAAATATTTATATTGTTGGTTTCTATGATAGCTAATCTGGGTACTTGATCATTCTGGTTTTTTAGGTAACGAGATAGCTGATGAGCCAATTTTTTTAGCGGTTATTGATATTCGTAGACCTCTAAAAGACATCCTTTCAGACCTGGAAGTGAAAGCCAGGGAGTGGGAAAAGAATAGGATTCTGATGATAACGGGAGTCCCAATGGGGCACAGCGCAATCGGGTTAATGGCCCAAAGGAAGCAACTATGATGATGAGGAAGAATCAGTAAGTATTCAACCTCCTATGTGAGTGCCTGGGTCTTCTTGAAAGATGGACCAGTCTTCTCGGAAAACTTATCTTCGATGATTTTGCCACTGTGCCACCTGCTTTTTCGAGTTGGTTCCTGAGGATGAGAGTATACCCTACCGTAATCTCCCCTAAACTCCTTTTGATTCAATTGTTTTATTTGAAAAGATTATTGGAAAAGAAGTTGTGTTAGGCTAGAGCCACGCATTCAATGATTAGTGATGAGTGACGTCACTCAGCAATTCAATTGGTTTTAATTCTTATGCATCTCTCAGTCAAACCTATTGAGTTGCTGAGCGGCGCCTCTAAGTCGCTAATCGCACAATGCGTGGCCCTAGCCTTATGTTCTGTTAAGGTTAAGGAAGCATGCCATAACTAAAAAGAGAGGCTGCTTGCAAAAGACTGGCAACAAATAACGCCCATTTAGATGGAAAATTTAGTTGTGTCAATGCCCAGATGCTTGCAGGTAGTTGTGGTGCATCAAATATTAATTTAAGATTGGAATCTAACTTATAGTGTCATATTTTAGGTGTTTATGGTTATTTTTAAACCAAAGGTAGACATTCATATGTATAAATGGAGGCTTTATACTTAGCGTGGTTATATTCTATTGTACAGTGGTTCTATTTGTTTACAATTATTTAACGTCCTTTCATGAAACACCTTTCTTTAAACACTCAACACTAATTAAAGCAAATTGTTACTCATTTAGGCATTCTAAACATAGCTGGGAACTCAATTGGGTACTATAATTCCCAGTAATCGAAGAACTTTGACTTGAACAAACTGAGGGCCTATTAGGCAAACTTATGTATATTGTATATCTTCAATGTTATGTTATTATGAAATAAAATTAGTAGGTAAAAGTGCCTCTCTCTAGAGGAGAAATCATTTTTAATACGTATCATTTCTTGTAGTTTGCTCTTTGCGCTTTCAATCTCGATCTCTCGAATGAATTGAATGAATATAGGGACTAGGAGAGACCAACATCAGCCGCACATTCAGTTTCGGCTCAGCTTAGTGATATGGTGTGATATGTTTCACTATGTAGACTTTATTTCAAGCTCTTTTGTTAGCTTTGTGACAGAAGACAGAAGACTCGACTCTTTAGCAGTAAAATGTTTTAGCTTTCAAAACAAAGAGTGCAACCACAGTCCAAAGTTTCGATTCGATCGCTCACTTGATACACACTCACTCTCTATACTCTCTTTATATTGTGTTATAGTGTAGTGTATGTGACTAACATCATGTACTTCATCACTCCACTACACTTTATTGTATTTCGGCAATGTTATCGTTGTCGTCGTCGTCGTCGTTGTTGGCATATTGTTGCGTCACAAGCAATGAGTATTTAGAGTAGTCTCTGCGCTTCAGTCAGTCGATCGGGTCTTTCATTCCATTGCTTCGGATTGCTTTGTTGGTTCATTTGTTGTTCACTCGCTCGCTTGCTCGCTCAGCTCTGTTCGCTGCTTTTAGTTGTTGTTGTTGCTGTTGGTTCAGCTTTGCTTGTTAAGTAGGTCAGACAAGACACCAAATGAAATCGAAATTCAATGCAGATTTTGTATTGCCGCCAGCGCCATTGACTGACTGACTGACTGAGTGACTGACTAAGAGCGACCAGACCAGACCAGACTGGACAATTAATCGAAGTCATGATACAAAAGCATAGGTAAAGCAGCAAGCAGAAGGAGGAAAGAGTTGATTTTGCCGGATCGCCGCTGAATATTTAAAACTGAATTTCTGATTGAAATGAGGTTTACATAATATCCAAGCCTTCTTCTCCTCCTCCTCTTGACCTGCCTCTACACCATGCTTGACCAAATGACTGAGCGTTGTGAGATTGAATTGAATGAATGAGCAAACATTGCGTGCTCCATGATGATGATGTCGTTGCTCTTGTTGTTGTTGTCGTCATTGGTGGCTCATGGTGTCATGTGTATGTGTGTGTGTGTGCGTATTAGAGTCGGCCCCTAGTTTAAAAACTGGTTTTTGGCATTTATGAAGTAGAAATATTTTGCGTTTTCATTTCATTTCATTTTTAAAATATTTCTTTTACTCATTTTTGACCTCTTTGGTGAGGTTTTTGCTTTTTTTTGTGTATTAATTGCTAGTTGTACTTACCTTTAAATCCTTGAAAAAGACAGTATTCCTTGCCCAATCCACTTGTGAGAATAAGTTCTGATCAAGTACTTTACACATTAATTCAAAGAGATCCACCTCAACCTGATTATAAGTTTGTTTTTGAAGTAACGCAAACAATTGTGTTTGCCATTCTCTATCATCGATTGACTGCACAAAGTCCCGGATCATAGGTGATACCCTATACACACGATTTAGAGAAAAATGAAATGAAATTCAATCTCTTGATCCAATTGATCGAAAAAAAAACTCACCTCAGTGGCTCAATGAGTGAATCGGCGGTACTTGATGGATGCGTTCCAGAATCGAAACTTTTAGGAAATAGAAAAATCATAATATTAGTAAAATATTTAGAATGCTATCAGAAAAAACTAAAAGGGAATCACAATTAATAATTTAGAAATAAGTCAATTGATCATCAACTAAGGGATACTCTAAGTCTTTGTAAACTGATAATGATTTAATGATTTCCCTTAGTTGATGATGATGATGTCAGTATTTCAACAACACGTTCCTTTCACCCGTCCACATGTCAACCAAATATGAATAGTATGGTAGGTAAGTGGTGTGTTGGAAAACAATAGACTTGTGACTTGTGATGGTAGTAGTAGTAGTGGATGTTGAGAATGTTGAGTAGTAGAGGAAATTTTGTAGAGCAATTTCTGTTTTTTTTCTGATTCTGTTTAAATTTTGGTATCATTTTGTTTGGGTTCGAGATTTCATATATTGTTTTGGTTTGTTTTTGGTTTGGTTTTTTTGTTTTGATTGAATTGAAGAAAAAATACCACAATTTCGATTCGCCTGTGTTTTGTAGAGATCCAGTGCCAGCATCGTGGCAACTATTACCGCCACTGCCTCGATTTATGATGTCGCTATTGTTGCTGTTGCCTCCATTGCCATTACCACCGCCGCCTCCTCCTCCACCACCGCCACCATTACCTCCGCCACTACCAGTTCCACTAGCAGAACTATTATTGCCATTCATTGGCGTCGTTAAAACACCAGAATTGGCATTTACTTGACCCAACGCTATAGCTATGGGGCTAGGCGATGAATCTGGCGATTGTGTGAGTGAGGATACCTAAAAAACAAAAAATGAATAGTAAAAGTTAAATGATTGATTGATTGTTTGATTGGAGAGAGAGAGAGAGAGAGAAGTACCGACCTGAGGTATTTGAATTTCTTGTTTAATATTCATATTTGGATATGCTTGTTGATAGCCCGGTGATAATGGTGTCGGTTTCATGTCCGTCGTACCCATTGAGGTACGCAGCGCTTGCAGAGCCAATTGTCGTTGTCGCATCACTTGCAGTTTTCGCGCCCGATCACGTTTGTACATAGGTCCAAATTTATTGCGTCCACCACGCATTCGATCCGCTCTCACAGCTAAAAAGATAGAAAATAATAAAGAAGACATAAGTATTATAATTATAATTTTGATTGATAATCACGTGATTCTTAGATTTATACGCTAATTAATACAGTTTTCTATTCATTCAACAGTTCAGAGGACCTTGGGTTGAAAGTATTAGATAATTCGTGAATTCAACAAAACAAAATGTTGTTCCCTTTTAAATGTTTCACACTCAAAATCAAGTTCAAGCTTTAATCAAGGAGAACATTTGTGATGTCTGCCTTTTCTGAACAAAAGCATGTGTGGCATTATACATAGCTTCCCTGCAGTATGTATCAGTGGTCCAACACTGATTCGTGGCTAGTTGCTTTGGAACCAGTACTAGTTCCCACTATCTCCTTTTACATGTATTGAACTGGTGCATTTAACAATGCGATGTCTTTGGAAGGGGTCAGTTGTCACCGCCTACATTTCTCTACGACTACTGAATTCATTAGCCATCAGTGATGCGAGTAGGTGTTGCTGACTTACTATGGAAACGCACACCTACTGATTCACCCCTACATAACCTGTGACTAGTGAATTCACTGAATTACTATTGAAACGGAGACTATTGCCACCAAGCATTCTGCAGGATTGTACAAGTTTCAATTCCAAGAATTTCAATGTGTTTTGCAAACTGACCAGCATAAAATATATTACTTAATCCTTTTTAGGGCTAAAAGAAGAATGACTAGAAAATTGTAGACCTTAATCAAAAGACGTAGTCCTCACACACTCTCAATACAAAAAAGACTTAAATCTAACCAAAAGACCGGGATCCAGTCTAAGTTTCAAACACAACCTTGATAATAATATTAAAACCGAAATTCAAAATCACAGTAGATTTCTTATATGTTTTTATGACTTTATGAAAAGGAAGTATGAAAAGATGAAGAAAGTTAGTATCAAAGAGTGATAATACTTAAATTTTGTATCCGAAACTAAAATATGAGAAGGGACCGTCATCTTCACAAGTTTCAGATGCATTAACTAGGAAAATGTGAAAGAATAAAACGGCAATTTTACATATAAGCTTTTTATACTCTTCACAGGAGTGAATAGTATTATAAGTTTGTCATGAAGTTTGTAATACACAGAAGGAGACATCGCAGACCACATAAAGTATATACATATATTTGTCATCAGCTCGATGAGACGGGTTGATTTAGCCATGCCCGTCTGTCCGTGTGTATGTATGCAAACTAGTGCCTCAATTTTTGGCTAGAGAACTGAAATTTTGCACGTCGGAATCAGCCGAATCAGACTACTAAGAGGGGTACCTCCCATACGAACCCAAATTCAAATTTAAGTTCTTATTAGACAAAAATTTTTGTTTTCTGACTTATCGAACAGATATTTGTACACTATAAGTTTCTAATCTATCTTCATCAACCATGTAAATTTCCAGATCCTGGGATTATCAGGAGGGGTACCTCCCATACAAACAAAAATTCAAATTAATGTTCTTATTAGATATACATTTTTGTTATTTGTCTTATCCAACTGAAATTTGACTGATACATATGCACCAAACAACGAACTTATTCACAGGAGCGTGAAGGGTATTACAACTTTGGCATAGCCAATGATAAACTTTTTTCTGGTATTGTTTAAGTATGGGGAGACCTCTTAAAGTTCCTCCATGCTGAATTGCTACCTTGTCCAGGTATGGTGGCTCAGTAGTCATAAAGACCCATAAGCCGAAACTTCATATAACGTGTTACGATGACGGCATTTGACGTGTCCTATGCTTTCTACTTGTTTCAACGGCACCAGATCCACAACACGATTCATCTTCTTTTAATCATTTTTAATTAGAAAACAGCTGTTTTGAAATACTGAAATTACCCCACACTCGCAACGTAACCATCACTAAAACATTCACCAGCTAGTTGCTGTCGAAACATCAGAGAAAAGTAGCTCAATTATTTGGTTATGCAGTTTGCTTCATAAGAATGAATGCATTCAACTTTCATACCCGAAGAGCATTACGCCAAAAAGCCTGTAACATTTGGTGTTTCACCTTTAGAGCGATGTCGTTAGAAACTAAGAATAAACTAAACCAGGTAAGACAATATAAGGCTTCTTGGCGAAATCGCCGTTCTTTAATCGGAGTTCTCCAATTCCGATATATCATCTGAATCATCTGATCTCAACTCTTTTTGATGCGTCATATGCAACACAATACCTCACAACACCAATCACACTAATCAAAATCACAATTATTGTATTTGAAACGCTACAGGTTTCTCTCTACAATTCTACAAAAGATTTCCTATCTGTAATAGCTCAATAATTAAGCAATCATCATATCACCTACAATAACATATAACAACAGAACCTACCTCAACATTCATTTCTTTCTTTACTGATTATATAAGATTTGTTGTCGTTCGCTCGTTTATCAGGAAAATTTAAACAAAAAACCAAACAAAACACAAAACAAAATTTCGTAAGTTCATAATTGCGTCGTAAAAATAAATTTTTAAAAATATAAAAATAATTTATATGCTTTTAATGAGTAGGTAAGTCAAGTCAACAAACAACACAACACATAAAAAATACTTAAAATGAAGTACTAAAATCCAAAACGCAGTCAACAATAATAAAATAGAAACAATAATAGTACAATAGTAATAACAACAACTGAAACGCAATTAAAAAACAACAAGTATAATGGAAAAATATCACTGGGGAAGACACACACACACACACAGACGCACAGAAAACATTTGTAGATGTTCATATGCAATAATATAAAAAAGAAAAAAAGCTAATGCAAGTGATAAAGGCGATACAAGCTCATCAAGAAGATGAAAAAAAAAATAAAGACGAAGATAATGATGATGACTACGACGATGATACTGATGATGATGATGATAATGTTGATAATTAAATGCAATACAAAAGTATCTTTACTCAAAGTATATATAGTACACATGCACGTTTGTATATAATAACGAGTATATAAGACATTATATGTATGTAAGTATATGGTATGAGAGCAGCAAATAGAAAGTGGGTGGGTGGTTGGTTGTTTGTTAAGTTAATAGGTGTGTGTGTGGTATGTGTAAGTGGGTGACCCAGCAGGTGGCATTAGAAGGTGGTGGCAGCTGGTTCAGTTCAGTGCATAATTACGACCGCCGACTGTAAGTAACAACGCAATACAAAATTTTCAAATAGAAAAAGAAAAAAAAAAATATAAACGAAATAAAAAACACACTCACACTCATACTGACAGTGAGAATAAGAGAAACATTGTCGACTGCAATAACTAACTGCATCAAGTTGAGTTTGTTTCATTTTGTTTTGTATTTTGAGGTTTTTACGTGTTTTTTTTTTGTCATTTTTGTTTTACTCAAACAAGTAACTGTAATTTAGGTCAAGCGTATTGTTTACAAATAATCCAACACACACTGTCAAAATACACACATAAACACAGATACAGAGGCATGGAAATGTATGAATAGGCTAACATTTACTCATGAGAGAGCATCGCGCAATACTTAAAAGTTTCGTTTGCCATACAAATTCATTTAATGCATTATGCAGAGAGAGAGAGAGAATGAACTAAGAGAATAAGAAATGATATTGTCTCATAATTATGTTATTTGTATTTGCTTACGCACAATTTTTTTGTTGTTGCCCTACTCACTAATGAAAAAACAAAAAGCTTTCTTTTCATCTAATACTCTTCAAGCTCTTCTCAATACAAATCACTCACACATTGAATTGCTCCCATAAATCCCTACTCAACTCACTCAGTCATCATCATCTACTCACCCAACTCACTCACTCACTTTTGTTGTTTGTTTGCTACTCTCACTCAACTCAACTCAACCACAACGCATTTGCTTTTATTATTACGAAATATTTTTATTTTATATTTCTCCTTATTGTCCATAGAAATTAAGCTTTCGCTTCTTCGTTAGACAACAACGAAGGCAATGTGCGATGGCGATGGTGGTAAAAACCAGCATGCGGCAAGCATGGCAGCAGCAGCATAAAACTTTGAAGTGAGTTAGGTCGCTTGTGTTGCTTGGCTGCTTTTGCTTTTGCTTGTTTAGTTGGTTCGTCGTTTGTTGATTGAGTAAGTGAGTGAGTGAATGAGTGAGTGTGTTGAGTTGTTGGTTGAGTTGGTTGTTCGTTCCTATTTAAGTGTGGAGTAGGTCAAGGACAGTGAGAAAACTGGGACACACCACAAATACAGAGAAAACGTGCCAAAGCCGAAACGGAAATGAAATAAAGTCGAAGCAAAAGCAGAAAAAGAAAAACCATTCACTCTCACTCTCAACCAACCACTCTCTCTTATTTTCACTCTCACTTGCTGCTAGCTAGTCTTTGTTGTTTCTTTGATTTCTTTTCTTTTTGTTTGTGTTTTTTGCACATTTGAAAGTTTTGTTAGTTTTATTATTGAGTGATTGAGTAAATGAATGAGTGAATGAATGAATGAATGAGGAGATTGTGTGAATATTGAAATATGCTGGTTGTTGTTGGAACTGTGCGTTTGATTTGCCGCTTTTCTTGTCTTGGCCTTTTGTTGTCAGCCGCTTTTATTATTGGTTTTTTTCTTTTGTTTTGCTGTTATTGTTTTTGTTGTTGTTGTTGTTTGCTCTACTTTTTCTTTAATATTTTTTAGGCCCACCATCATCATTACCACCACAATGTCGACTAACCAAATGCTTCCCTCTTTCTCCCTCCTACTCCTTTCTCTAATGCTTTGCCTCTCTCTGGGGTGTGAGAGCTTAGGATAATCTAATTTGTATTGAGCCTACACGGCTCACAGCACATCATCACAACCAGAGTATCAAAGGAAAATATAGTAGTATCTATGCCAGGGTTTCTTTTTCTTTTATACAATATTTTTTTCGTATCTTAGGCATTTTTCATTCAATTGTTTCTTTTGTTGAATGTTTTTACTTTTAGTACTTATGTATATTTACTGTTTTGTGATGTTGTTACTTTTGTTATTGCTGTGAATTGAGTTTTTCTTTTTTATATTTTTTATGATTGTGTTAGATTCTTCACAGATTTTGCCAAATATCAAAATCAGGCCAAGCGCATGAGACGATGTTTTTTGTTTTCTATTTCTTTTCATATTCATAGAATGAGTATCTAATACAATAAGAAAAAAAAACAACTAAGAAATACCGTATGGCAACAACACAACAAAAAAACACAGATAACATAAAAAAGTGAAAACTGCAATATCCGCATGACATCGGAAATCTAAGTATCTAAGTGTGTATAACTTGTATATATAAGTAATGCTGGGGGATCTGAATGAGTGTATGTGTGTGTGTGTAATATGCAAATGTTGTAGTAGCACGTGTCTGCTTTTGTATATAAATTACATACCATGGGTATATGAGTATTTAAATGTATTGGTTTTTGTTATTATTTCTTTTGCCGTCTTGTTGGTAATAGTTAGTTTTGTTGTTGTTGTTGCTACTATTGTAGTTCAATTGTGCAGCACACAAACACTCATAAAAATACATTTAATATGTACATATGTAGATACATATGTATGTACATTCAAAAGGCTCATTCATCATCATTGTTTATATGCACTTTACTATTCTTTTTCCATTTCTTCCGTTCGTTTATTCTTATAACTATTGAATCTTTCCTTTTGCCTTTCCCTTTTCCTTTTGAACTAAGTATGTATGTACAAAGTAAAAGTATAAGTTGTTTCTGCTTCCTTTCACTGCCTTCTTATTTTGCGTCCAAACATGACTTTTGTTGTCATCATCTACCGTCGTCGACGACCGGTAAGGTAAAGCAAATGTGGCAACAACAATGTAAAGAAAAAACCCACTTCACATTACTTACACACATGTAAGCGAGTATGAGTATCTATGTGTGTGTATATGAATGAGTGATTTTGTATTTGTGAGTAGCTTCTTGCATAACCGCTTTTTTTTATTCATTTTGTTTGTTGTTGTTGTTGTTGTATTAAGGTTAGTTGACATTCTTTTTTTATTTATTTTTGTTTGTTGTTGTTCATTTCACTTTCATGTTGTGTTTTATTGAATAAAAAAAGGGAATTGTCTTTAGTCTTTATATTTTTACTTTTGTTTTGATTTCTTTCTTTCTTTTATTTTAATTATTTAATTCATTAGTAAATCAGAAACACACATGCCATAGATACACTCAGAAATATATGCATCCATACATAACAAACATATTTAATTAAATTCTTAGATATATTTCTTTTATAATTACAAAAAAAAAAATCAATAGCAACAAAAATTTGAAATTTTATTGAGACACGACATGGGCAGGTGGTGCGTATACATAATAATTTATTCTAAACAATTATAAAAGTAACATACATATGTTCATATTCACTTTATATGTTGCTCTCATGAAATTCTACATACAATTATTAAGGAGTTGAGTTTGTTTTTAGTAAAATTGTCGAATTACTTGAAATTTTTCTGAAGAAGGTGGTTAATTTTAAAATAATTCTAACAGCAAGGATTTCAAGCAGAGTTATTTCACTGATCCCCTATTAGAAACTTGAAGCGCCTATGCTTTGGGATTGGGTTTGCAATTCTTAATAAAAGGTCGGCAGACTCAGTTACAAGGATTATGAAAGGGTATGTAACCATTCAAGCCAATCCTTATATGCTTGCCACTTATGCATATAAGGCTATCCATATAAAGTGATCTTTCACCGAGACAATGCACCGTGACACAATTAAAGATTTGCTACGATGCCAAAATTGCATCAATTACACTTCGAATTGCTTACGCAACGACTCAATTCCCCAGTGACTTTTATCTATTCGCAGACGTAAAAAAAACTTGCTCGCTGGAAAAAGATTTGGCTCAAATGAGGAGGTGATCGCAGTAACAATTTCATAATTTAAGGTCAAAGATAAATCGTTCTTTAAGAAAGCTATTGAAATACCAGAGAAGCGTTGGAATGATTGTATATTTTTGAAGAAGTCTTTGATGAATAAAATTGAATTTGACCAAAAAAAAAGTTGTGTTTTCTTCATTAAACTTATCAGCCGACATAATAGTCTCTTTCATTTGTAATGTTGGGAACAATATATTGACATATTAAGTATACGACTCTCTTCACATTTTAAATAAAAATAGGAATTTGTATTAATAACATAAAGATTAATAGACTGATTAATTAACCATCATTCTTATAATCCTTAAAAGAGAGCAATCAATCAATCAATTCTATACCAAAAACCCATTAACTTTTATTTCGGGAAAGATTACAATATAAGAAACAAGAAATAGGAAAAATGGTTATACGGTTTTTATACAAAAAAATTACATGGAACATGGAAGCCATGGAAGTTATGGCAATCTGATAGTTTTCTCATTGAAATAAATAAATGTTATGCTGCTGTTTGTATCCATCATAGAATTTTAATGATTCATGTTCGACAAAATCAGGTCCTTTTGTGGCATAGACCAGAGTGCTACGAAAATGTGAAACTTTAAGGGTAGGAACACACCGTCTTTCTATGTCTGATGAATTAACAGTACATTGTGGCAGCACACACCAAAGCAGACAAGACAAAATACAAGTCTTTGTCTGAATGGTCATGAAAGACATGTTTTGTTGTCGATACCTGGCTTGCTGTCTTTTGAAGACAACATTTTACAATGTCATGTTCGGTTATGAATACATTTTTAAATGATTTCTTTCCTTATTGTCCAATCTGGTGTGTGTGTGTTTGTTTCCGGTTCAACAAATAAAAGATTTGTCTAAAATCTGAAGAAAATTTGTGAATACCATTTGTAGGAAATATTGATTTGATGGGTTAAATAATACTTATGTTAAAGATTATTCAAGAAGGTTTAAGATTTAAGGTTTTGATTATGTTACTTAAGAAGTGTATAAGAGGATATTTGACATACTATATTCCAAACAACTACACTTTTTAGTTAAGAAAGTGTCTTAATAATCAATCGATATCTTTCGACTCAACATGATTTCGAATCCTATGTTTAAAAAGGAGAGAAGCGCTTTCTTTTTCTGTAATAGCACAATTCTGACTAAAATAGATTCGAGTAACATGCGTTTGTACAAGTGAAGAAAAGAGGACTTTGTACACAAATATCTCAACTAAGAGTCTAAGCAACATAGATAGACAGAGCGACAGACATGGTTAAATAATTCCATAATTGCTTCAGTATTTTCTTATATAAAAACAACCACCCATTAATATCTTTAAATTAGGAAAAGGAGATACTTATAGCGACTTATATCATATAAAATTTGATAATCCTATTGTTATATACCATAGATGGTGACAATCGCAATGCGATTTCATTATAATAATAGCAACAACAAAGCCCCCAACTATGAACTACACATGTACACCTTCATATGAATGAATGAATGAATGAATAAACAATGTTAATGAATGAATAAATTCATTTCCCTTTCAAAAAACAGAAAAAACCTTTTTCAAATAAAAAAAAAAAAAAAAAACTTATAAATGTTTAACAAACAAACAAAAATAAATATAAAAAAAGCCAAGGAACGAATGTACAATAGTTAATCTCTTTCAGTTATGTAGTACATGCATATTACATGTAGACACATACATACGAGTATAAATGAGTATGTGTATCTATGCTTTCTGTACATAGATATGTATGCAAACAGCACCAACAAAAAACAACTAAAAATGCCGCAATTATAAATAAGCATTGCCGACGCATATGTAACTAAGTCGAGCTTAGTAGTTCAGCTCAACTTAAGTTAGATTTGTTGCCATAGTTGCCGCCGCTGCTGTTGCTGAACATTTGCCGCTATTGTTGAGACGGATACTGTTGTTGCTGTTGTTACTTACTGATTGACTGACGAAAGCGTCATCATGCGAATGAAAGAATGAGGAGAAGACAAAGATATATATACATATGTACGGATGAATGGATGAATGAACAAAATGAATCAATTGATAGTGGATGGAATAAATATAAAAATGACCATTAAAATAAAGATCCACAGATGCAATATACACACAGCTAAAGTAACCACCAAGCAACAACAATATTACAAATTGATTTCATGATGAAAAGGCGGCAAATCTCGTAGAATACGGAAAAACTTGACCAACAACGGAGCGAGTGAGCGCGAATGAGCAAAATTTAATGGAAATGGAAATGAGAAGTAAAAAATAAACAGAATAACGTGCGAACAATAATAACAACAACAACAACAACAACAACTATGACAGCATATACAACACAATACAATTACAACAACAAGAATGTGTAAAAATAAAAAGATACACAAACAGACAGACACACACAACATACAAAGATACTTTACGAAGTATACAAAATACACATGTATCCATACATACATGTGTGTCTGTGTTTGTATAGTATGTAAGTATATAAAAGCTCTCTACATGTTGCATTGATTACAGTCGACACACAGATACAGTAACTTGTCTCTTGTATGTATGTACATGTGTATATATCACGTGTGCATATTTAATAACAACAACAAAAATAAAGTCACAACATACACACACACACACACACGCGAGTACTTATACATTGACGCTTGATGGAATCTAGGTCATGAGCGCAAGAGACAACGCTATAGGCCAAGTGCGCAAAAGCGGAAATGAGATGGAGATACTCACTCACTCGTACATACATTAAACAGAAAAATAATAAATAAATACAAAAAAAAGGAATGTGTACATACTTTTTGTTGCTACTGTTGTCTGTGTACGTAGTACGTAATTATATATGTATATGTATCTATGACAGTGTATGTAAGAGTATCTATGAGTTTGTAATGAGCTAAAAGTGTATACAAAACAAAAACTACTTATTCTGACTTAACTTTTTATCTGATTTTATTTATTTATTATTGTGTTTTATTAGAAACAAAAAAAAACAGGGTGAGAAAATACAATACGTATTAATAAGTATAATATTTAACAAAATATGGTAATAGTAGAAACAAATTGGGAAGATAATAAATAAATAATAATAAATGAAGGTGCAATGGATGATTGATCTACTTGTATAAAAAATCAAATGATCCAACTATAAAACCTTCTTCATGGCAACAAAATTTGTTCCTTCAATCAAAGACTATTAAAATATATAGACTGGACAAATGTCTCTTTTTATGGATTCTTTCTCTTTAATAATCTTTTTCACATATCCCATATTGTGTGTAATCTCGGGATATGTAACAGCAAAATTACACACATGCCAAAATTGAAAATAAGAAGAGCTCCCTTTTTAAGAGCTTTAATAGCCCCGAGCTTTACAGATTACAAGTAATGTTAAGATAGAAGCAAAATACATATTTCTTTAATTCAGAAAAATAGGTCTCAAAATGCTTTCTACAATTACTTAGGGAGAATGAATGCATCTACGATCATCCTTACGGGATAACTAACCGATCACTGGCATCAGCTTTAGATCTTTTCGGTTCCAGTGCGCAACTAAATCAGTAAGGTACTGATAACTAACCGATCATTGCCATCACCATCTGACCTTTTCGGGTTCAGTGCGTAAGTAAGTAAAGTAAATCACTAAGGTAGTTAAAAGAAATTGAGAATTTGTTGTAAATAGAGTCAATAATAACGTAGGAGCTAAAGAGCGCTTCTACATAGAGGTACATAGTCAATAATGAAGTTTCCTACATTTAATGTTAATCAAATAATCCAACTGGCTTGCGATCGATCTTGTCGTCGTTTGTCAAGGAAATAAGACACTGAGAACAGTCAATTCTAAAATCGTAATATTGAAACACAACAGTGCAGATTCTTTGTGAAATCGACAAAAAAAAAAAGAGTATCAATCATTATGGAATTTTAAAATTATAAACCCAACCAACAACTTAAGATCAATAAAATCATGGGGGCGCAAGGCTATAATGGTCAAAGTTAATAATAAATAATACGATGGTTAGGTTATGTTGTGCAGGCCGCTCGCGATTATTCGCGAGTCCACCCAGAAGCATTAAGGCCCATTGTGGTGCCTGATAAAAAGTAAAAGGGTATAGGAATAGTGAGGGGTAATCCACTACCCAGAGATTACCCTCTTTCTCTAAAACCAGCCTGAGGAGTCCACGAACAGAGCCAGGTCCCCCAAAGGACATTTAGCCAGACTACTCAACTCCTCGAAGAACGGTTTCCCGAGAATGATACGATAGACCCCATCAAAATATAGTACAATATTAATGCTTCTTTAAGAAAAGTTATATAAAAAAATAATTTGGATGGGGTTTATAAGTTCAATAAAATAGTAAGAAATAATAATAAAAATGGTCGAGTTATTTCTATAGTGAGTGAATTATAAGTTTGTCATGAAGTTAGTAACACACAGAAGACGACCTCGCAGACCACATAGAGTATATATATTTGTAATCAGCTCGGTAAACGAGTTGATTTAGCCATGTCCGTCTGGCAGCAAACTAGTCCCTCAGTTTTTAAGCTAGAGAGCTGAAATTTTGCATATAGGTTTCTTTTTACCATACACTGCACGAAATCACTAATCGGACCACTAGAGGGGGTACCTCCCATATAAATCACCTTTTAAATTAATGTTCTTATTAGAAAAAGTTTATTGTTTTTTAACGTATCGAACTGAAATTTGGACACTATAAGTTTCTGTTCCATCAACCATGAATATTTCATGATCCCAGGGTTACCAGGAGGGGTACCTCCCATACAAACAAAATTAAATGACAAACTTATAAAGGGAAAAAGTACAATAAAAGTGCCACTCAAACTGTGCGTATATTTGATACTCAAACTGTGTTCTTTGTTGATATTCAAACTGTAACAGAGAGAATATAGCGATGCTAAGAAAGGAAGGTTGGATGCAACCCGGAGGAGCGTGAAGAGTATTACATCTTTGGCATAGCCAATGATAGTTTTCTTTCTGTTTTTTTTATTTATTTAATCGATACCTACATTAATCAGCTGTATGGTAAACTATTAAATATTGTTGTAAGGACTGTTTAAGTTTACGGGGATTGATCAGTTTACAAAAATGAAGGAGAATTTTATATTTTGAAATCACAGTCATGGTTTTTTTTTATTCGATTCTGCGTGTGAATTTGGGTGGCAATGAAGTCTGTCTGTTTTATCGGCTGCCTTGAAAATTTATTTGCTGAATAACTGTAGGTAATACATAGGTCGTTGTGAAGCGTCGAGTACCTGACAAACCAGAGAGCATTGGAAATTGATCTTGATTTTAAAGAAATCAGTATTTTCTTGCGATTTTAGGGTCGTGTAGGTTTGCTTCTATCAACCAGAATGCAGTTCATCCTTTTCACTTTGTTTGGAAACAAAATCGAACAATGGCTGTAGTAGGTACGTTATTTTCTATGTTAGGTGTTTCTCAAGCCCAAGTATTTCACAACTGAGGACAGTATAACCAGACCACCAAACGTGGCATTTCTTCTGATAGTGAACGAACACAGTTGTGATTATTTCGATTTCTATTTAGACATTTATTAATGATATTTTCAAACAATATATCATGATAGAAGGGTTGCCTTTAGATATATAATAATATGTTTAAGGTGGTCAGTCTGGATAGAAATTTCCTCTATGAAATTTTAAATGCTTAAACTTCTATACAGCCTTCAGTAATTTTTGTATATTCTTAGGGTCCTTATATTGTCTTTTGTATAATGAATAAAATGCTGAAAAATTGGAAATTTGTATTTAATACAAATTATGAGAAACAAGTGGATTTCCTAATATGTTACCTCTTTTGTACCCTTCCACTGTCCCTTTTCTACCACTTTCATTTATTACATTACATTACACTTGGGTCGCACACTCAATAGTCATGATCATGAATAATAATGTGGCTGTCGGCTTACGCATTTTAAAATTAAAATTTTTAATTACATTTGTTGCTGACTGCTGTTGTTGCTGGTTGGCCTATTTAACAAATGAGCGTATAAACTATTAACAACACAGCAACAGCAACAAAAATAACTAACAAATAGTAAAAATAAAAAAAAAAATTATTACAAAATTCAAACAATGTTAAAAGAGCGAATGAATAAAGCTAAACAAATACCCACACACATACATATACATACGTAATAATAATAATACGTAATGTAATGTTTTGTGCTTGAACGGTCTCTGATGGCGATGATGACGATGCTACGAAAACGAAAGCGAAATGCGTTCGTTAGTTAGTTTAACCGCTCTCTGTCTCTGTGAATTGGCTGGCATCTGATGCCTCTCTGTGTACTCTCTTAACAGCTTAGTGAGTTTCTCTCTTCTGTCTTTTGAGCTGCTTATGAAGTTAGCTTCATATTGTGTAAGTCAAATAATGTTGTCGGCGGCAATTGTATGGTAAATCGGAGGAACGCAATTGCAATACTTTGCTTCTCTAAACTTTAACAGAAGGCGACTTGCACATGGGGTCGAACGACCGACCAGTACTACATATATAGAGAAAAAAGAAATAAAATCAAGTGAAATAAAAACGCGCGCATTTTGTATTTGATAATTTTTGTTCTAGATTCGTTTGAAAAGAAACAAGAGCACAATGAGTGTAAGAAGAGAAGGGGGGGAAGTAGAAATAAAAGAAAGAAAACTTACATCAAGACAAATAAAATTTATAAGAAATAAATAACAAACAATTTATTAAAATCAATAAAAAATAAAAATAGAAAAATATTGTATATAGAAACAAATCTAATGAAGTTAAGTTTCATTATTAAATAATAATAGAAAATATAATGACATACGTCATACATTCATATGCAAATATCTAAACACACAGATAGATAGATACTTTATTCAAGTCAATTCATTTCAATGTATGCGTGGGTATCTGTTGTGGTTTTTTTTTTTTATGGAAATATTTTCATAAACTCAAGAAATCTATAGAATGAAATGAAATTCATAAACACACGCACACTCACGCAATACACGCACTCACCCACACTTATAAACAAATAACCACATAACACACGCACTCACTCATACATACATACATATGTATATCAAGTATTAAGCAAACAGTTAAAGCGCTCTGCTTATACTGCTGCCACCGCAACTGCTGCTGCTGCTGCTGCTAACTAAGTGACACAGTAGTCTACATTTTTGGGTCTTGGGATAGGTCGCAATACAGAGATGCGGAAGAAGAAGATGATATAAAAATAAATAAATAAATAAATAAAAAAGACAAATATAAGCAAAAAAAAAAACAAATAAGAACGAAAAATGTGTCAAAATAAAATAAAATAGAATGAGATACAATATCGAACTGTATGTAGTACGATGATGACGACGACGAGTTGGGTTTTTTTTTTTTTTTTTTGATGTACTATGTTTCTTTAATACTCGTATGAATAATTTTTTGGGGTAAAGAGTTAATTTAGTTATTATTATGATAAAAAAAAATAATGTAAAATAAATAAAATTCTTAAATCGTGGAGAGTCTTATTCGACATTTAAATAAAGTTTCTGACATACAATCATAATGGAAAAAAAATTATAGAATGATAAGATGTTAATGATTAATGATTGTTCAATTTTGTTTAAAATAATTGGATTTTGATATTTTTTTTAGATTAAAAATGGAAAATAAATGGATATGATCATAATACTTTGAAAATATTCTTGTGCTTAGGCTACTTTTGTCCAAAGAAAATTAAATTTCAAATGGTTCTTTATATAAACACCAGCGTCTTTCTTTCCATGGGGCACATTGCAACAAGACAATGTGATTCGGACCCCTTCAACTATGGTATATGAGCTCAGCTAGGTAAAAAAGTCTTTGGCAGTGTAGCTGAGCGATGAGCTTTGCAATTTTAGTAACATTAAATACTGTTGGGCCTTCCCTGATATAAACTATTGTTTTTTTGTTTTTTTTTTTTTAAATATTTTTCATGAATTAAAAACAGTTTATGTTCAAATTTTTACTTCCTATATTTCTTATTGGATCCGTTTTTTCTCTGTGGCGGCTGTGCTAAGTCAAATATGCACACACATACACACTATAAACGCCTCAAAATAGAATTATTTTATTTTTCTGAATGAATAAACAAAATATTTTTCATTTATTGAATAAACAAATTTTTACTCACATCAAAATAGGTCAAGTAGTTGTTAAGTAGTTCAAGTTTTATTTAAAATTTCATCCAAGATATTTTCTGTTCCCAATTTATCCTTACAATAACATAATTATTAAATCTCTAATATCAAAGACTATGAAATTATATAGACTTGACAAATCGGATCACAAAAAGAATAGCTCTTCATCTTATTTCAAATTTTGGAATATGTGTAACCAAAAGAAGCTCTTGTTTAAAGAGCCATCTGTCCAGGCTATAAAATTTCATAGTCTTTGCTAATATATAGTGTATATGTTACATTGTTATTTCAGTTGCTCACTCCGTATATGGTATAAGAAAATATCTATTAGTAACTGTTCGCTTTTTTATGTACCTATGGTATAAGGAAAATACATAAGTAAGTAACAAATAAAGTTTGAATATCCATAAAATAAGTTTAATATGTATTGCCACCTATTATTTTGATATCCCCTGTCTCCTTCTTAAGTCATAACACTTCTCAATGATCTTCAAAAAAAATATACAATACTATTACTTCAGGGAAACTAAACAGTTCACTCATCAATGCACCATTTAAGCCAATCCTTGGCAATTATAAGAATATGGTTGATCCTAGCAATCTTTTTAATCTTTAGTTTTGATATTTAAAAATGATATGAATATTGTCCTCCTTCATCTGTTCATTTTTTATTTATTATTATAAACAACTAACATAAAACTTAGTGCACTAGCTACGAAGGCCTTTGATTTCATCTGTTTTGTTATAGAAAACATAATTATAAATCTTTTGCAATTTTTCTGAAAATAACAGAACTTTTTTGAAGAATTTCCATTAATTTTTGATTAAAATGAAGTAATGAATTGTTAATAAAATTAATTATGTTTTTAAGGAGCATCTAAAGTTTTTATATAAATTATTTAGTGAGGTAAAGTAATTTTCTTTTATTAATATTATTAATTTGTTTAAGATCTGTTTCATTGAACATATACTGAGAGAATATAATAGGAAAGAAAATTATGCTAAATAAGTTAATACACAGTACAACATGGAAAAATCCGCAATAAGTTGGGTCGCTAGTGTGGTTCAGTGGAGAGCAAAAAAAAAGTAGCAAAGCAGCGAGCCAAAGAAATTATTGTTTCTTTCGTGTTATCACTTGGGCATCATGTGGGCCACATTGAGCTACATGGAAACTTTACTTGGGCCACAGGTTGGACAGCCCTGTCAGTCATGAGGGGGAGATACTGTGTTTAAGTCTACTTGGATCACTGCTTATGTCTAAAAGTTTGCATTCTAATACATATGTATTGTAATTTTAACAAAACCTAACGATTTCTTCTATCATTGATGGTATCCGACAAGTCTTCTGATTAGCATGGAATGAATTATTTGCAATATTTCAAAATTTGATTATGCTACTGTGCCTCAAAGTTGAATTTCATAAGTCCACGCTGGTTTTATGATTGATGAGGTAAAGTTAACAACAAATGGAATATTAAAAAAGAATAAAAAACCTCAAGTACAGTTTAACTCCTTTACTATTTATGTGTCTAGCAGTTGCACTCTATTTAATTGTTGGAAATTAACTTAAAAGGGGTTCCTCACTTATTCTTTTTACAAAATTTATTTCATTCTACGACCATACAACAAACAAGACAAACAACTAATCAAAGAGAAGCAATTGACATCATGACGAAAGAAAGTGCAGCAGTTGATTTCATTTTAGCAAATAAATAAATAATAAACATGAAGAATAATATCGATTTAACTTAAGTCACAACACAGAGACACAGAGTAGTACTCATACACGACTGTAGAGAATAAAAAAAGGGGAGGAAAAAAAATACACGCAACAGTAGTCAGTTAGTCAGTCAATACAATAACTAAAGATGCAAAATGGCATGTCAACCTAATAAGCTCAGAAAAATCAGTCTAACAAAAGCAGCACTTAGAAAGTAAGGACAGAGATGAAGAGGGTTCGACCCCGTGAGAAATAACGTTTGGTTTGTTTTTTTGTATGTATTATATCTATAAAAACAATTTGTTTTAAAAATATTTCACAATAAGAACTTCATGGTCAAATCGTTTACAAATCAAGTACTACACGCAGCCAAAGTATAAACTATAGAACGATAAAAACAAAACAAATGTAGACAAAAATTTAATCAACAAACAAAAAAAAAAAATAAATTTAAATAACAGACAAATGTTGGAACCAAAAATCATTCAAATTTTGGTATGTGAAAAATGTGTTTTTTTTATTGTTCTATCAAAAAGAATGTAAATTTTGTATCATATTAATCATACGCAGTGTGGTCTTCTAGTACAAATTCAAAGGAATTCTCAAACAAAAGTTCTGTTCTTTTTTCTCAATAAATCTTATTTCTATAATTAATAAATTTAAATATAGCACTTACCTTCCAATTTCATTCCAACTTCCAGACATTTCTGAAATCTACAGTAGGGACAACGTTTACGTTGCGTTTTATCGATGTGACATGAACGCTCAGCGACACATGTGTAAACCTTTTTATTTTGTACTGTACGCTTGAAGAAACCCTTGCAGGATTCACATGTCAGCAAACCATAATGATAGCCACTGACTTTGTCACCACAAACAGGGCACAGCTCTTCGAAGAGATGTTTGAAATCGATTGCCTCACCAGAATGACCAGCTGAAGCACTGGTGCCACTACTATTGCCACCACCAATGCCACCAGGGCCACCACCATTGCCGCCAAGATGAACACTGGAGCCATTGCCACCATTACCAGGTGGCAATAATGACATATAACCGCCAGTATTGCCACCAACTGCATTGCCACCATTGTTGCCGCCATTCAGCAATGAAGAGGAGGAGGTATTATTCATGCCACTAGCACTGCCACCACCGCCGCCTCCACCACCACCAGTGCCACCACTTTGTTGAGAATGTGATGACGTAGTATCCTGATAGCCTGTTGGAAATATGTACTGTGAGTCGAAATTATAAATGTACGAGTACGAGAAATTTGAATTATTGGCAATATTTTGTTGTTGCTGTTGCTGCTGATAATGTTGTTGCTGCTGCTGCTGCTGTTGTTGTGGATGATGATGATGATGTTGATGATGCTGTGGATGGTGATTTGAACTACTTCCACCACCAGCACCACCACCAGCACTGCTACTACTATTGCCTGTTGCTAATTGTAGTGTATATGATCCATAATCATTATCAGAATTACTCAAAGCATTTGAATCATTATCATTGTTACTATTATTATTATTATTATTGGTGTTGTTGTTATTATTATTGTTTGTATTCGAATTTCCACTTGGATTTTGATTTGTTGCTAATGCTGGACTTGCTGGTTGTTGTTGTTGTTGTTCCATTTGCAATGAAAATGGGGACATATTCAATGAAGATATAAACGAGACTGTCCCCTGTTGTTGCTCCATTTCTAATAACATTTTATTTATAAACAATGATGAACACGTTTTGTGGAAACAATTTTTTTTTTTTTGAATATTTTTTATTATTATTAATTTTATTTAATTTTTTTTTATATAGTTTATTGGTTAAGTAAAATGAAGACTTTTTTCCAATTAAAAAGGACGAAAATATAATGTAATTTTATATATTAATTTTTTGAATATTTTTCTTATTTTTAATTATATTTTATTTATATATTTTAGGTGAGAAGAAAGACACACTTTTGGGTTTCACGAAAAGCACTTAAGGGTATTTTTTTATTATTATTTTTATTTTTATTAAATTGATTTATTTAATTCTTTTTTTTTATAGAAAGATATATGTTTCTTTAACTTCTTGACAACACTTTTCTTGAATTTTTTTTATATGTTTTGTGGACGGCACTAGGCACTTCTGCACTTCTCCTCCTTTTTTCTTTTTCTTTTCTTTTTTTCAAATTTTTGTATTTCTTTTTTGTTAATTTAAAATTGTTGTAATTTTATTTATTTATTAATATTATCATTTAAATTGTATTTAATGGGTTTGTTTGTTTAATTTGCTTTAAATATGATTATAAAATAGATTTTTAATTCAAACGGTGGTCTTCCCTTTACACTTAACATATTCAAATTCAAATAATGAAAATGATGATTTAAGTTCAACATTTTTCTCTTTTCTTTTGTGTAATCCAATAAAAATTATAATTATAGAAGAGGAAAATAAGGAAATTCATCAATTGTATAAATTATGAATGACAATATCCATTCATTAAATCAAATCCTTGTTTATTTCTTAATTTATATATGATTTTTATTTTATTTATATTCATTTTTTTTTATTAAATGTTTATCATCATTTGTTTGCTTGAATTTTTTGTTGTGTTGCAGTTGTTGTGTGGTTTTTGGTTGGTTCTTGAGGTGTTTCACAAATCAAAAGAATAAGAAGAGCATATGAAGATTTGTTTTTTGTTTTTTTGTTGTTGTTGCAGGTACTTTTTATTGAGGTGAGAAGAGAATCCCGATCGTTGTTTGATTTGTTTTGATTTGTATTTTTTTTTTTCTTAATTTATTTGTAAAGTGCGAAAACAGTGAAGACAGACAGCTACATACATTTGTTGGTGTTGTTGATTATTTGATTGATTGTAACAAGAATATTAGATCATCATCTTATCTCATTTATCCGAGTGTTTGAGTGACTGAGTGCGTGAGCTTTGCATTCGTGCATTTGGTTACAACACTTAACACATTTTATTTATTTATTTATTTGACATGAAACGATGCTTATTTTATTATATATACATATATCTATTTTTGTTATATAAAATATATCGGTACAAGTATTAATTTTTTTTTTAATAATTTAAATTTAAATTTTTTAAAATTTGTTTTTTTTTTTTTTTTTTGTGTTTCCTTGAGGATTTTACTTTTTGTTTTGTGGGTTGCTTGCTTGATTTGTTTTGGATTTTTTTTATTTTAATTTATTTTTTTTTTTTAACACTTAAACACATTTATTTTTCTCTATATATATATATATTTTGATTATTTTTAGATGTGATTTCTTTTTATTTTATATTCATTTGTGTCACACTTAGAAATCTTGATCTTGAAGAATATCTAGATGATAAATATAGACAGATATTTTTATATACAATAATAATATTTTAATGAAATTATATTACAATATTTGAACACAATGAACATAATCCTTGGGCTGTTCTGTTGTGCTAAATATATGTAATTGGAAAAATCTTTTGAATTTTTATTTGATTTTTTTAATATTATTTTTTTATTTTTTGAATTTTTTTTGAAGACAAAAAACGTACGTTAGACAAGGCGTATGTGTAATAAGAAATGTTATTTTTCTTTGATTCCATTTATTTTTTTTTTTTGTATTTATTTACTGCTATTGCTGGTGCTGCTGCTCCTTCCTGCTGTTGTTGTTGTTGATATTATTATTGCACGTGTCAATTTTATTGATTTTAACATTTTATTTCTTTTATTTCTCTTGTGTGTGTTGTTATTTCTTTTCAATGCATAAATTTATTTATTTATTTATATATTTTTTTTTAGATATTTTTTACAAATTTATTTTGTTGTTTGCTGTTGTAATACACATCATAGGTTGCCTAGTATAGATTTTGTAATAATTTTTTGACTGCTGTTGTTTCTCTAGTATGCGTATATATGATGTATTGTATGTGTGTGTGTGTGTGTGTATGTATATTGTTGTATATATATATATATATTTATGTGCTTTTATTTTAATTGCCGAAAAACACGACCAACATCAACCACGTATCTCGATTGACTAAACCCAAGTAAACGTTGAGGATACAGATACCAGCCGCAATAGTGCGCTGCTGCTGCCGCAGTCACAGCTACAGCAACGTTAACAATGAACGACAAAGTTAAAGTTAACAGCGAAGCTGACGACGCTGTTAGCAGATAAAAACAAATCGACAATCGACGCGAACGGAACAAACGACAAACAGACAGACGGACATACATACATATATTTTTTATATTCGGCTTTTGGTGCTGGTGCTGGTGCTAGTGCTAGTAGTGTCGTCAGTTGCTGTTGCTGCCTGCCTGCATGCATTCGCTTTACGCTTTACAAAAACAAATAAAACACAGAAATTTAACTCTCGCTCTCGTTTGAATTATTACGAATACGTAATAACAACAACAGCAGTAACAACAGAAATAGTCTCAGTTCAAAAGAAACACAGAGAGAAACAACAATTCAATGAGTGTTCTCTCCAATGTATGCGAATGTAGTGACTCTCTTGTCTTCATTATTATCATCAAAACAGTTTTACTTTCAAGCTCATTTATGCATGCACCTTGCTCTCTTTTGCTTTGCTCTTCTTTTGTAAAGACCTCTCTGTCTCTCTGTGTATTACCCTCTCTCTCTCTCTCTCTCTCTTTTTTCTCCAATATTTTGTTGATTTTGTGTTATGACTCAAATATATTATTGCGCTGCTGACTTACTGCCCCCCTTTTTGGGTAATGCTGCGCTGCATTGTGTGTGCTACTTTTGGCGACGACTGTAACAGTAGCAACAACAACAACAATGACAACACAACTGCCGCCCTCGTCGCACCAACACACCGGACCCACTTTTGCTTTGGTGTTGTTGTTGCTTTTTGCCCTCTTTGCATAGAAAACAAATACAAAAAACAAAAGCAGCAAAAGCAAAGAAAAAAACGACACTCAAAAAATTTAAACTGAAAGCGAAAGTGAAACTCAAAAAAGTTTCGCTTTTAGTTTTTTCCTCTTCTTCTTCTTTTTCTTCTTGTGATGTTCGTTCCGTTCCACCTTCCGTTCGTCGTTCATTTGTTCGTTCATTCGTTTGTTCGTTCGTTCATTTGTTTGTTCGTTCGTTCGTTGGTTTATTTGTGCATTTTGTTGTTCTTGTTGTTGGTTTGTTTGTTTGTTTGCTCGCCTGCCGTGTTTGAGCTTACGCTTTGTTGCTCGTCATCGTCATCATCAGTTTTTTTTTTTGTTGTTTTTATTATTTTTTCCATTGTAATTTATTGTTGTTGCTGCTCATTTCAGTTTGTTGCTGTAATATTTAGAGTGAGTTACCAATATTATGAAAGCGTTAGCGTTAAAATAAAATGTATCTCTTCTGTGTCATATAAATAATAAGAAAAAGATACAATTTTGTCTGTGATTTTGGATTTTTGGCTTTGCCTTGTTTCCGAAAGATTTTTGCTGATGTTTGTTGATTTTGAAATCTTCAGTTTAAAGTGGGAAATAAATATTTCATATGATGTTATTTATTTATTATTATTATTTTGAGTTTTATTTGTTACTAAGAGATGACGTTTGATTTTTTGGCTATTTGGTTTTTTATATTTTTCTCCATCTTCATCGTAGATTTTATTGTTGTTGCGCAGCAGCAGTAGCAGCAGCATCAGCAGCAGTATTTTTATTGGTCTCAATAAGTTGTTGGTATTTTATTGTTGTTATTAGTTTCATAGTTTTTTGTTTCTACTTGTAGTTGTTTTTATTGTTGCATTTGTTCATGACATCGTTTCTTCTCAACAACAATAACAGCAACAACCTACCGTGGAATGCGTTTTTATTTCCTATTTAATAATTTTTGATTTTGATGCGATTTTGTTTTTTTTTTTTATTATGATGATTTATTAATTTCGTTTTGATTTTGTTTCTTTTTTTATTATTATTTATTTATTTTTTTAACTTTATTTTAAATTTTTGGTTTAATATTTTTTTTTTTTTTTTTTTTTTAATTTATGTATTTTTATTATATTAAATTATTTTCTGTCTGTTTGTTTATTTTAAATATTTAAGTATTTTGTAATAAATTTAAAATTAAAATAAGTATGCATCTTGAGTGAATAAAAGGGCCTCTGGCGTATGAGTGATATTAATACACATATTGAAATCAAGTCATTTAGTACAAAATACATAATTTGTTTCATCTCTTAAAATTGTGTAATTTTCTCCCACTTCTTAAGATATGAGAGAAAAAAACCAGAACTAGAAAAATGAAGACCCAATGCAAAATTTTATCTCCAAATCTTTGCGAACGCCAGTTTCTTGAAAACTATGAAAGCTAAAGAGTAGGGATATAACCAGCCTATTTTAAGGGGGGCGACCCGGGCAATCGCATCTCGAACGAACCATTACAATATCTCCTTTGTTACCACACCACAACATTCTTCTTAACAAATTACGAGAAACTACTCAATTAACTTCTTTTATTATCTAATATATAAAAATCTCTTTTTCATATATAATTATAAATAAGCTTGACTCGCCCGGGGAACCTGGGTGGTTAAGGCCATTACTGGATGTAACGATATAACATTTTCCCGATACGATTCCGATATATACAAGTAGCTTATTAAAGGCCCTTTTATTTAGACGGTTAGTTCAGTCTCAGTTCATTATAGCCTTTCTACAGTGAGTTGTGAGTTCTGGTTTTGCGTCTGCGTCCACAGTGAGCTCTGGTGTGTTCTGAATAGCTGTTTTTTGTTTTTGTTATACACATACGTGCAACTTTGTGCGCACGTTGGGAAAATTTAAAACTGAAAATTTGTGAAAAATACATGATTGCAGCTCGTGGATCATCAGTATCGTATACAACACTTTTTCGAAACTGTGTTCTAACTAATTACTTGTGTTTTAGTTTGCAGGCCACTGTCGGTCGTTGTGCAACTCTTTTTCCTTATAACGCTTTAAGTATGTCCAAATGTTTGCTGTCGTGTAGCTTTTGTGTCATCATCCTGTTTTATTTCAAAATTTTTGCAGATGGAACTTGTACACTTTAAACAATTGTTTTCTTATTAATGTTGTCACTCAGCTGCTTTTTTAACTTAGTGTTTTAAGGCGCTTATTCACTGTTTCTAAGCTTGCCAACTTGGGAGAAATAGTCGGATTCAAAAGAAAATTAAAAACTACGACTAAATGGACTTTTAGGCGGTCAGTTCAGACTCAGACTCAGTCTCAGTCCATTATTGACTCGATATCCATTTCAATTTTTGAAGCGGTAGCATGGACTGAGACTGAACTGACCGTCTAAAAGACCTTTATGTTGGGAAGCCTGGCTGTTTCATATCGGTCAATAGACAATCGGCGATTCCGATATATCGGCTGATATATTGGGATCGGGATCGGAATCGTTACATCCCTACTAAAGAGCTTATATTCTTATAATACGACTATTTCCAATTAAAGCGCGATCGCCAATAGATTGCCATATTAAAAAGTCATTTGTAACTTTTATAGATTTGAAATACTCTCAAGATTTTCTATCAAATAATATATAAGATAATGAAATGCCATATCCACAATCCCCATTTATTAAACCCAATAGAATGTGGGGTATCATATGCAATATCAAACCAAAAATTATTTTACTTATTTTAATGAGAATTTATGAATTCATTTTTGTGTTCTTCGGGCTAATATTTTTCATGTTCCCTTTTTTAGATATATAAGCCATAAAAAGCAATCCAATAATATAAGTAGATCAGAAATGACGAAATTCACCTGGAATTCCGATCTTCTGAATTCATGGCAGAGTTAGCATTTTAATAAAAGATATTGACAAGGTGTATTTTATTAATTTTATAGATGAAATACTAACATGTAATACATGTAAATCGCTCTACAATCAAACATTCAATTAAATTAAATGAGTGTAATTTTTCTTTTTTCAATTTTCATTTAAAATTGTATCTCATTAATACTACTAAAAATGTTAGCCCTGCTTTCAAGAAAAGAAACCCACAATTGCCGTGGAAATACCCTTTTTGAATAATGAAGAACTTTCCTTTTTTGTTTTAATTATGTAAAGGACTCATCTCCTCTTTTATAATTTTAATGATCAATTTTATGTCCCAAAAAAATTGGAAACCATTAAAATTATTCACGAAAAACTTTCTCCCTTAATTTTTTTACGTACAAATTTCATACATAGAAAAAGATACACAAGAAACACAAATACAATATACAGAAAGAAATACGAGCATCAGCAGCAGAAACAGCAACACTAAACTACTTTAAATGATGCTCCATAAATCTCTTTCGACTTGGTTATCGAAATAACTTGAAATGCGCTTTTGAGTTCCGTCTACGGTGGTTATGTCGTGTCAATGGTTGGTGGAACCATAAGAAAAAACATGAATCACAGACCCATGGAATACAAACACACACATTACCCACACTTACAGAGCACAACATTCATGATGTCAATATAGTGATCGAAATGAAAATAACATAAAAGAAACGAATTGAAAAAAAAAAAAAAACGGATAACCCTAAAAATGGTCAAAACACACAAACAAAAAAGTAAATAAAAAAAAAAATGCAACAACAAAAGAAATTACAAGCTTAAAATGCAATAATAATGAACGAACAAATTTGATACACACACGTACAACAATGAGAATGGAAATGATGCAGATGATTATGGTGATGTTGATGGTAAAGTTGATGCAGATGGTTAAGATACAAATAATAAGATGAAGTCATCCTACCACTACAATTGAAACAACATTGTAATGTGTGATGAAATGTGTATGTGTGTGTGTGAGGGAGAATATCTGTGATTATGACACAAAAGCAGGCACAACGACAACGATTCGTTTCCCCAAAGACAGAACAAATCATTGACACAAATATGCAAATAAGAGTTGAGGAAATGAAACGAAGAAGTTGTCCATATGAAAACTGAATGATCTGCTTTAAGTTATAATAAACCAATATTTAAAATTTTAGTTAATAATATATTTCGAAATAAGTTTCAGTGAAGATTGGCATTATCCGCAACTGAGGAAATGATGAAACTTAGTATTTTGAAGGCAATTTATGTGACACATTGATCAGATCATTTTTATTTAATTTTTTATAATTAGACAACATTAAACACCGACAAACCGGCTGTTAAACATTGATTTGACGGAAAAATAAATAATGACAGATGATTTGAAAGTCTAAGTAATTTACACAGGAAATATTTGACAAAGACAACAAATGTCTTCTTTGCCGTCCGTGGGCCTAAAAGTCATTACGGTGATGGCGATTGAGCCTCCTCCTGGAGGTATTTGTTGCCAAAGCGGATCCTCGCCTGTTGACATGAGCCTTCAACCAGTCATTTTACCGGCTTGTATGACATTAGATCTGCTTACAGACCCAGAGGATTCGCAGGTCCCTTGAAATTATATCATTACGCAAGTACTGAACAGAAATTTCTTTTCTCGTTCAGTGTGAGTGAGCCTCAACGACTTGAATAAGAACACTTTTGGTCTTGTTTACTGAGTTTTGATTAATACAGTAAATTGATATCTGTTTCGTACTTAGTTATGGCTGATACTGTTTTATTGATTGAAATTCTACTCTATTTATACTCTTAACCTAATGAGTTTTGGGTTTTTACTTTGTAACAGTTTTCTCTAGAGATGAGCTAAACAGTAACACAGTGATTCTAAACTGTGATTAAGTCACAGTCATTTGAAGGGAGAGACACAGTTTACTTCGGTTCAGTTGCTCCCTTAAGTTTAAACAAAGTAAACTTGTCTCAGTTTAGAATCACTGTGATTTTGAAATCACTGTTTAGCTCATCTCAATTTTTTCGCTATCTTTGGGTTTTTCCTTCTTGTGGAGTTTTTTCTTTTGAAAACCCTATTTAGTAACAGATTAATCATTTATGTAGGTCATAAATGTATATTACCAACCAGACTCCCTGCTCTAGTATCCCATTTCTTCAACTATATTTGTTTTTAGTCTCTATTAAGTATTATTTTAACTATCGCGCCGTCCTGGTCGTCACCATTCTCATAGCAAGCAAACCGTCGCCCTGACACCAGCGCTATCGTAGCAGAAACCATCATCATTCCTGAACAAGTACCAAAGTGCGTTAAGATCTGACAAAGGTTAGTCTTTTTTTTTTTTTTGATGAGATAGACATTGGACTCAGCAACAGTATCCTGTAGGGATCATTATTTTGTTGCTTAGGCTAAGTTGACTGCTAGGCCGTATAAGCCAGTTCTGTTACTCAGTTTTCGGCCACAATTTGTAACAGTTTTCACAAGGTGCTTGCGCTACGTAAGTCTCCTGTCCAAGATCATAGAGTCAGGTAGCGAGATGAGCGCACCTGAGGCATGCTCGAGTTTTGCAATGAGACAATTGGAGATCAGATCAATTAACATTAAATTTACTGTTTTTCTTCTTATTCAATAAATTGAATGTGAAAGTGTTTTCTAAACAAAAACGTCAAACTTTTCTTCATAAAAACCTATATGACTTCATATTGGTTCTATCGGCTCCTGGATTATATCTTTATAGACATTAACTAAGAATTGCAAAAGTATTCCGTACAAAGTTTAATCAATTTTTATATCATTTTTGAAAATGTTGTGCCAGATGTTTTTATTAATCTTATTTTCATCATCATATGAAAATCATGCGACAAAAATTTATAGCTGATAGGTCATAAAATGGGAAGTCTATGAAAACCCCTTAGAGGCTTCAATATGTTGCAAACATCATGTCAAAATTATGATACTTCTGTGTTGTGTGTTGTGACACAATAGTGTTTGCTTACCAAATTTTTGTTGAGTTAAAAAAATAAAAGTGCAACGCATCATGATCATCACATCGTCATCATTAACAACTTGAAATTGTCAGTTTGATTACAATACACTTCAATATTCAATTTTTTGATTGATTTGATGTGTGAACTAAAAAAAAGTGAACGATGGGAAGAATGCTAAGAAAGGTAAGGAGTTAAATATAAAACACAGAAGTGAAAAGAAATCTAAAGTCGCCGGCAGCTTAAATTTATAAATTAGTCATAACCGAACCAAAGGGGAGGATTGAGCAAAAAAAACACATAAGTATCTGAAATAAAACAGCATCAGCAAAAGATACATTTACATATTGCAATAACAACAACAACAACACAAGCATTAACAAATAACAACCACAAGAAAATAATTCATCCACGTTATTTCGTTAAGTTTGAGTTGCGTTGCGTTTGTCGTCTTTTCATGCCAATTTTCATTTCCTCAGAAAATTATAAAAGAAAAAAAAAAACACAATTTGTTCGTGACCGAAACCAAAAACTTCAAATTCAACAACACTTGAAAATACATGTTCTTCTTTATGTAATCTTTCTGTCTCTCTCTAACTCCCTCTCTCTGTATTACGATATATGTATATGTGTATCTGTGTATATATAGATAAACATAGAGAAGCTTAAGAAGGAGTACTAGCAGAAGGAGAAGAAGATAAAAAACATACAAAACATTGAGTACGATAAGTTACGCATCTAAAAATAACCCAAAAAAAATAAGGAGAAGCAGAAACCAACTGCACAACAAGAAGTCACTAGCATCAACAAAGATTGTCTTGGTGTAGTAATCATTAACATGGAACCAAACTTCATGATACTTCAATTAAGCTCCCTCCCTCTTCATCTCTTGCCCTGTCTTCTTCTCTCAAGCCACAAGTCTCTCTCAATTTATCTCTTTGCCATATTTTTTTCTTCATTTCGTTGCTTTGTCATTTTGTAAACTTAAAACTTCTCTTGTTGTTTAAAGTTATTGTCAAGAGTACAGTGAAATCTCGTATATTGCATACTATGTATTTTAGATGCTCTTAATATGTTTTCAAACTAATTTCTCAGATATATGTTTATTATGCTTATCATGCTATATATAGTCACTGTTATGTCTACGTGTGTGGTGTCTCCACTAAACCTCCTTCCTCGTAATCTGGACAGTATGCCTACTCCGGAACTACTTTATGTATTACTTCAGATTAGGCATCCTTTGAGCATTCTTTTATTGTACTTAGATGTCAATCTTCTGTTCACCTACGTCTAGGTTCACCGCATTTGTCGGCATGCGCCACGACTCGGTGAAGGCTGGGTCGTCTGGCCCGTGACTCTAGTCGGGAGTTCCCTTGCCCCTTTAGATTACATCATGTTCCTGAAATTGCCGTCATACCCTTATAAGTTACCTCAGAAGCATTTATTTCAATCTTCTTCGCCTTGAGGACATTTTTGGCGAACGCAGCATTCAAGGTACAGTTGGACACTACAAGTTTCTAATCCATTTTTACCAACAATGTAAATTTCAAGATCCTATGATTACTGGACCGTATATGTGTGCTCAAATCACGCTCCTGTATTACTTCTTTGGCATAGCCAAAGATAACCTTCTTTCTGGTTTTTAATTAATATATTTTAAAAGCAATAGATTTTCATCAAATTGCGTGATTTTCTTAAAGTCTTTATAGGTATGTAGTATGTGTAGGGAGCAGGAATGTAATCCAGGTTAGTCAATTCAAAGTTTTGAAAGTAGCAGCAGCAACAACAAAGTAAAAACTAGACAATGGACAGTAACAATAAATGTAACAACCGTAGGACAATTAACATACACCATGCTTCATATTTATTTATCTTTGAAAAAACTTAAAAGTGTGATATGGACATTGCTACAATAGCAAGCCAAGCGGTCCCCCTTGAAATATCTCTCACATATTGCATTTAACCTGTTGTCTGCTCTTACAACACTCAACAATATGCACATTAAAAAGTGACAATAAATCAATTGACCCCCTCAAAACAGTTTGAAAAACTATAAAAATATAAATATGTTCAGAATCAAAAGATCATAAATACTAAAAACTTTAATGTCTTAATCCTTTTAAAACCTCAATTCTATTAGTCTTCATCCATCCAATTGTATTTACCTGTAGTTATGTAGACTACATCTATACTAAAATTATAAAGAGGTGATGTTTGTTTGGATGTTAGAGGTAATTTTCGAAACTACTCATCCGATTTTAAAAAGTCTTTCACCAGTAGAATGCTACGTTGGCACTGAGTGTCATAATCTACAAAAATAAATAAAATTAAGTCCGGTTATTTTTAGGATTAACTGAAATATTCGAGCCAGATGCCAAAAAAAAAAAAAAAAAAATAGTGCCACTCAATCTGTGCTCACAGCTGATACTCAAACTGTACTAACAGCTGATACTCAAACTGTGGTCACAGCTGATACTCAAACTGTGGTCACAGCTGATACTCAATGTTCAGGATTGAACATGGTTGATTCTACGATGGCGCTGGTGTCAGAGCGACGGCGCGATATCTTGCCGGTGAAAAGAGGTATTCTTTCAGTCTGAGTCCCAATATTGCTCAGCTGAAATAAACTTCTTGTTTTCGACTCTGTGTTTCTTACCTCTGGTGGGGGAAACAACAGATCCGGCTCGAAGGACCAAAATGGATAGAACTCAATTCTATCACGGCTGAGGATCAAGTGAATTCGCACACATGTACTGTTCGTACGGATATTGGCTCGTACAGAGTACAATTTGATACTATTTATTTAAGTAAAAATGTTCTCTTATATACTACCTAAGAATACCTTGTCTACCTTTGGTTCTTCTTTTGAAAACCATAATTAGTGTTACTTAGACTTCGTTTTTTATATGTATTCTTAATCTTAATTATATATATCTTAATTTCATATGTGCCGTCGTCTTGACACCAGCGCCATCGTAGCAGCAACCATGATCATTCCTGAACACTCAAACTGAAACAGGGAATATAGTGATGCTAAGAAAGGCATTTGTCGCCGTTCGGTTGGATGCAACCCATGCAAGGCCGGGTCGAGTTCGTTAGTATTCAATATATTAAATTGATGAATGATTTCAGGAAAGGACTCAATGGAAAAGTGCATTTTATTTCTCATAAAAACAGAGCTTATGTTATTTATCCATAGAATATTATAATTTTTCATCTTTAAAAGTATTCACTGTACAATTAGTTACTGTAATTAGTTAGTTCTCTTTCTCAATTTTTTAGTACTACATGAATGTGTATGCGAGAGTTACGACAAAAGAGTGCACACTAAGTAGTATAGGTAATAACTGGTTTCTGATTTTGATTTTTGGGGAGACCTACATTTTGAATTTTGCGCGCCTCTTCTACTCCATTTAAAGGCAACCACACAACACACAAACATTAACAATAACAACAATAATAGCAACAACATGAACATGAATAGCAGCAATATTAATAAGCAAAAACAACATGGGCAACATGAGGCAACAACAATTGTTGCTGCTGAAGCTCATTTCCGAAAAATCTGTTTGAATTTGAGTGTCGCAGCAGCCAGCAGCATTTATTTTTTTTTTTTTTTGGGTTTTTGGGTTTGTTTTGTTGTTGTTATTGCTATTGGTTGCTTTTGGTTGATCGTTTGCCTTGCTTTGCTTTGCTTAGTTTAGTTTGTGGTAATGTTGTTTTGTTGGAAGAAGTGTTGGTTCTGTTGCTCATTTGACGTTGTTGTCGTCTATCTACACTTCCGTTGCAAAGCGTGGTGTATGTCGATGGTTGGTAGTTGTTGTTGCCGCAACTTGTTGCGCATGCGCAATGAAGTTTTGGTTTTTGGTGCACTTCGACAGACAGTTGTTTGTCAATTGTTGTGAGGCAGCCAAAAAAAATAAAAATAAATAAAATAAGAGCCAAAAGCCAAGTCAGCATCATGGCACAATTCAATTGAATGAGCAGACACAAAATGCTCATACAATGTGTAATTGTTGTTGTCGCTTAAGGCATAAATGTTAATGTCGTGGTACCCAAAACAAAAAGAAAATCAACGAAATAATCATAAGAAACACTATTTCTTGGTTTCTTTTAATCTCCTTTTTTTCGGGGGGATTGAAGTTCTTTGTGTTTCTCTACAGACGACAATAGTCACTCATTCACTCACTCATTCAGGCAGCCAGTCAGTCAGTCAGTCAGTCAGTTAAGTTAGTCAACCAACAGTTCCAATTGTTGTTCTTTGTTGTTGTTGTATCCAATTAAGTATCTTTTGTGTTGTTATTTTAGTGTAATTTTTATAATAAACATTAAATGTATCTACTACTAGTAGTTGAGTAGTTTTATACAATACTTTTGCTTTGTGTGTTGTGTTGTTTTGTGTTGTTTTGTTTTTCTGATCTTGACGTGGCCAGAATACAAATTTATTTTATTTCCATTTCGATATCATACAAAAACACACACGTTGGTCATTAGATTAACTTGAAGGTTTCTTTTTTATTTTTCTTAATTTTATTTTATTTTAATTTTTTCCTCGAGGTTTAGTTTAATTTTAGTTTGATTTCAGTGGTTTTTTCTTTAATATACTAACATATAAACATTTTTTACAAAAGCCCGCATTGTATTTGTCATTTGTTGTTGTTGTTTTTTTGGTTAGTTTTTTTTTTAGATTTTTTGATTGTTTTACGCAATTCCAAAATAAACAAAAAATGAATGAATGAAAAAACACAGTTAAATTTATTTTGTGGCTTAATTCTGGCGATTTTTTTTTTCTTTTTTTGTTATATTACTGTAGTTGCTGTTGTTGTTGTTATTATTTCTATGTATTTCTTTTTGTATCTTGAGACATTTAATTTATTTTCGGTAGTTGCCAAATAATTTCGAACGTTTAATTTCGCAAGAAAATAATTGTAATGTAAAAATTGTTTTTGGCAGTCGAAAATAGAAAAAAAAAAAAAAAAATACAAATGGAATTGTTGAATTTTTTTTAGGCAGCACTTGACTCATATTATTTAAAAGGGGGCTGCGGTGACCTACTTAGAGGTTTGTTTAATCTAGGCATTTCAAAAGCTTAAATACTTTAGTGTTTCTATTAACCAACAAAAAACATTAAAGAAAAGGGAAATAAAGTCTTGAAGTATTTCTAAAGAAAATAATTACATTAAGATTATTTTTTTTTTTTTTGTATTTATTTTTTTATAATTTCAAAACAACCGTATGATTTCTATACATTCTTATCCGCTTATAGGAATCCGAAGTGGACGGACTAGGAAGACTTCTCTAACGCTGTTGGCCAGACACTCCCTAACCCCCCAGTGGTGGAATCTGTGGCTCTTGAAATGTTGAAGACGTCCTCCCAGACCATTGCATAGGTGCTATAGGAGGAGCTTTTCTTAAATCGGAGCTTGGACAAATTAGGCAGGAGGCAAGAAGATTTTTCAATAAAGCAAAATTTAGAAATTGTCAGGAAGATTGAGATCACAGTTTTAAGAAACTAAAGAAACCTAGCAGAAAGGCTAAAAGGGATTCCTGGGCAACGTTCTGCGAGGATATCACTAGCACTACAGAAGCATCCAGACTTCGACGGGTACTAGCCAAAGATCCCGTGAAACCAGGCCTACTGAGAAGTGCAAATGGTGTATACGCTAGTAATAGTGAGGAGTCCCTGGAGTTACTCATGGGCGCACACTTTCCGGGTTGCTCTAATATTGATGGGGAAGATGAGAATATCAATTTCACCATCGGTGGATCATCTTTGGAGAGTACAAGTTACAGAGTAATAGTTACTCTGGGCGATAGGGTCTTTTAAGCCTTACAAATCACCGCGACCAGATTGTATAATACCAGCCATGCTACAGACAACTTCTGCATACCGTGGCTGATGAAGATCTTTAGGGAGTGTCTTCTGAAAGGGTACATCCCTGAGAAATGGGTGGAGGTGAGAGTGACCTTCATCGATTGTTCGCGAGTTCAACCAGAAATCTTAAGGCTCATTGTGATGCCTGATAAAAGTAAGTGTGTAAGTGAGGGGTAAGAGTGAATCCACTTCTGTCCAAGGTTGGTCCCAGAGATCATCCAGATCCCCCAAAGAACGGTTTCCCGAGAAAACGACTTCGTCTACCAAGAGAGCAGGACAGAGTTGCTGGTAACTTTTGAATGTTACAAGAAGCAGTGGCCCCCCATATTTTAATGTCATATTTCCAAACTGGGGCCACTACTTGTTTATATAACATATCATCAATTTGTTGTTTAGTGACAGTTTTCTGTCCGTATGCAGTATCCAGTCCAATTAAGACCTCAAGACATGAAGATATTTTTTTCCAACAAAATTCATATGACTGGATTTCGACATACATACATACATGTCGGATGAGTGTTTTTTTTTCCTTGCGACTAGTTACATTACTTTAAGAACTAAGGACACAATAACAGCGGATTTCGCCTAGCACAAATGGGGTTTAATATTTGCTTGTATATGAGTATTTTGTTTTGAATGAATAACGATGACCCATAAACCGAGAAAAGGTATAATTTTTATCATTATCGATTATTATATTGATTTTTGCAATCAATAACTTTTCAGTCAATTTTGATATCAAACAAACTTCATAACTCTGGATTTCGACATACATGTCGGATGAGAAATAAAAATAAAATGAACTCTTTTTTAATAGTGCTACAAGTAAACCTCTTTTCGTTATCATTAACAAGTGACGGATGGATATTAGGTTTGATGGGAGTTGTCCGATTTCATTCAACTAAGGAGCACTCATCTCAGCTATGAGAATGAAAATACAATCGTATGGTGTGTGGTTTTATTGATAAGAAACGACAACCTAACTTCTGGACTCTTCAATGTCACTTGGCTTACAAACATCTATGTTATATACACAATACTTTATAAACTATTTTATATCATTTCTCTATATTTACCATAATATCATTTCAATGCCTAATGATCTGATATTCCAGTCACCTAATTAAATATCTTAAATTTTAATCAATCTCAAATTTCATTCTTCAAAAGAACAGCAATGAGGCAGGTCATGCTTATTCATACGACCAAGAATTTATCAAGAATAAACAAATAAATAAGAACAAACAAAAAAAACCCCTTTTTACAGTTAATCAAAATTAAAAAAATAGAACCAAACACAAATAAGAAAAGGCAAAAAAAAATTTATTAAATAAAAATAAAATCACATCAAAATACATAAAAACGACGACGACAAATGAAACAACAAATATGAAATAAATGAATAAAAAAAAAAACTCGTCTTAACCTGAAACGAAACCTTGTAACATTTTTCCGTTTGCTGCTTCTCAACTTAATTGACGTTTCATATGTACATACATACTTAAATACATAGAAATACATACACATGCATATATGTATGTAATAAAGACACACATATACAGATGTGCCGGTTTTCAATATACTAAAACAACAAGAAGAAGAACAACAACAACGGCAACATCAGTAACAAAGGTAAACGAAGTGTGCCGAGCGGCAAGAAAGGAGGCAAAAAGCGTTTATGCAAGCTGTACGAAAAATACAAAAAAAAAATATACAACATCAGCAATAACAACAACAACAACCATAATAATAATGCAATCAACACAACACAACCTACAGCAACACTCACACACTGAAACATAACACACATTTGCGGTTTAAGGAAAACACCAAAAGCAAAAGCAAAAATAAAGAGAGATTCATTCAGGAGAGCAAGCGAGAATTCATCTTAAAGAGCTCAAAAAAATTACAATATCCAAAATACAAAATAAGAAGAGCGCACACATAAATGTAAACACGTGAGCTTTGCTTTAATGGCGGCCTCAATACAACATTTGTACTAAATGGATGGACTATGCATGCAAGAGAGAGTTAAAACATTGAGAGAGAGAGATTTTCTGCTTCTGTAATGTGCTGCGCCACTCACAAAACGATCAACAGCAACACCAAGAAGCAGCAATGTAATAATGTTTAAAACGTTTTTACTTTTGCTTTCAATATGAAATAATCGCGAAGTCAACGTTAACGTACCTGCCTGCTTCGCTTCAGCTGCTGCTGCGTACCGCCATTATAAAAACAGCACAGCCACAGCGTCACAGTAGCAGCAAACATACAATAATAATAACAGCGAAATGAAAACGAGAGCTCACGAAGTGGAAAACACGACAACGACGATTCAATGAATTTATTTGTTCGGATCTTTCGTCGTAGAGTTTCTTCTATAAACGAAGCGAGCAAGCAATGTTGGCTGCTGCTGTTACTGCTGTTTATTGTTGTTGTTGTCGCCCACATGCGCTCACGTTTATAGCTTTTTTTTTTTCTTACATTTCTTTAACTTACATAGAGAACAGCAACAGTAGTAGTAGAAGTAGTTACCCAATTGTTGTTGCTGTTACGGAAACATGTCATGAGTGCGAATATACAAGAAAAGGGTGAAGAGCAGGCGTTTGGTTGGTTGGGCGTGCTGTGCTCTGCTCTACTGTAGCAGTGGCAGCGACAGCAGCATTGAATAATGTAATAAGTGAAAGTGTGTGGTATGTTATAGAGGTACGCAAGAGAGCGACGTCAAAAATAACAACAACACCACCAGTGATGATGATGATGATGTTGTTGATGATGACGACTGCGACGACGACGACAATGATGATGAAGCGAACGCGTTATTGCTGACCTACTTTTCATATAATACAGATTCAGGTCTATGTTAGAGAGATTAATTTCGATTTCATTGGTTCGTTCGTTTGTTTGTTTGCTCGTTTTTTTTTTTCGTTTTGTCGTTTATGTTGTGTTTGTTGGCCTACGGATTTTTATGTTGAGTGCGTCAAGTTATCGTTGCTTGTTGTTGTTCATGTTGTTATTCTTCTTCTTCCTCTTATTGTGCGTTTCTTTATTAAAAGCAAAAAAAAAAACAAATGGGAAATGGGTGCGTATGATTATTATCGGTTTTTTTTATTCTCTTTTTTTTCTTTTTATAGATTTCCATATATTTGTTTGTGTGTTTGCGTGTTTGCGTGTGTCCCAATGAAAGTTTTATTAATGGTAATGATAATATGCAAGATGATGATGATGATGAACGCACAAACAGCACAGCACACCAGGAAAGGTATTAGGATAGGTTCAAAGAGAGACGACGACTGTATGTTATGTTATGTATGTATTTGTCAGTTTGTAAAGAGGGGCTAGGCTATGGCTATGGTTATGCTACTCTGTAAGCCTAACACAATTTTTAAATGTTAATAGGTCAATGGGAAATTTATTATGTAATGTATCTATGTGTGTATATACACACTTGTATCTACTGTGTATGTGCAATGGATTAATACGTGAGGTGTCTATATTATTAGAGAGTGTGTGAGTGGGTGGGTGGGTTTGATGTTGGTTTTGCTTGTGTGATTAAGTGGGCGTTCATGTCATGCGTTCATGTATTAGATATTAACTCTCCTCCTTTCTCTTACTCACTCGATTTTCAGGCCTAAATTAAATGAAACCAATAACAACAACAACAGTTCCACAATAAGATTTATTGCCTTTTCACGCTTGATTGACTTTGCCAATCATTAAATTAAGCGTAAAGCAAAGAAAGACTACTTACAAAGATAAAAATAAAAATTGTATAAAAAAATGTATAAAAAAAAAACATAAAAAAATGAAAATTATTTATAAAAATAATACAAAAAATAAATTTAAAAATTATATGAAATTATAGAAATAAATGAATCGAAAATTGTATAGAATATACAATTCAACTAAAATAAGAATAAATAAAATAAATGAATGAATAAGAATAGACTTCAAGTAGCGCAAACGAGCATTATTATAGATAACCCAAAAACTACTGATCTTGATCAAATGTAAACCACATGACAAGCACCAGCTTTCAAATAAAAAAAGAATCATTAAAATCGGTTCACTTAGAAAATAGTTCTGAGGTAACAAACAGATAACTACTGGTTAGATCTTGATCAAATTTATAATGGAAAACATGAAAAGCACCAGCTTTCAAATAAAAAAAGAATCAACAAAATCGGATCACCTAGAAAATAGTTTAGAGGTAACAAACAGATAACTACTGGTCAAATCTTGATCAAATTTATATGGAATCATAAGTAAAGGCAACGCAACGCAAAACAGCAACAAAACAACAAAAGCAAAATCAAAGCCAACAAATGACAGACAAAGAAAAAATAAATAGAAAAAAATTGCGAGGTTTAAAGAAATTCATTGTCTCCTCTCTTTCCCAATTGTTGTTATCGCTGCAGTCATTACAACAATACTTATATGCCAACAACAATGGCAAACAATTGCACATCATCACCATCAACTACAGAAAAAAGAGGAAAACTGAAAAGACAAAGCAACAAACAATCAGCAACCAACAACAGTAACACAACTCATGACTAAGATAAGAGGATGATGATAAAAAGAGAAGAAACTCAAATGAAAAAAGAAAAATTATATAAATAATTGTTGTTGTTGCTGTTGCTTTTGGGGCATCATCATCATCATTATCATCACCAACAACAAAAGTCTATATGGCAACTTCAAACAGCAACAACTCACACAAAAAAGGTGTTACTATTGGGGCCTGAGTGACTGAATGAGTGACTCTATAGTTTTTTTTCTTTTTGTCTCAACTCTTCCGATGCCCGCCTTTATCCATTAACCATTGCTTAAATCATTATAACACACACACACACACACACAAAACAACAATAACAACACAACAGAAAATCGACTGTTGTTGTTAGCTTTTTATGCGGCGTCAGCGTCGTCGTCTGTCTCTCTGTTGTTGTCGACGACGCGGCAATTTTATTCAAAAAACCTTGACACACTTTTGTGCCACACAAGCCCAGGGACGGTTTCGACCGCAATTCATCGTATTCATCGATGTTGTTGTTGTTGTTGTTGCAGTTGTTGCTGCTGTAGTCGTGAGGAGGTCAGTTTTGTATTATTTGTTCGTGTTCGAATAAAATTTTTAAAAAACACACATAAAACACAAAAAACAAGCACTGTAAATTAAATATAAAAATGAAATTCTCATTTTGTGTATTTATTTTTAAAAAAATTCCATAATCATCATCAAATTGCATATTAATTTTAACTCTCCAACAAACAAACAAAACTAAGCCTGCCTGCCTGCCCTGCCTGCTGCCTAATTACATTGCAGCATAAATTAAGTTTACCAATAGTTTTAACAAATTGCCCCACTGTATTCACTCGAATCGCTTGTCATGCGTCGTCAGTCGTCCCGCTGTCCGACGACTAATTTCAATGAAAAATTATTTTATTTTTATTTAATTAAGTGTTTTTTCCTTTTTTCTTATTTTTTACTTAATTAACAAATTATTTGTGTGTAAAATAAATAAATGCATAAATAATTTTTTTGATTTAATTTTCTTTAATTTTGTTTTAAGTATTTTGTATTTAATTTTTTATTCAAATTTAATGAGGTCACCTTACCTATACACAGACACAGTGATTCACTAATTCACCAATTGAATGACTGATTGATTAAATGACTGATTGTATGAATGACTAAGTAAAGGAATGAATGAATGAATGAACAAGTTTATATGTTTGTTGCTGTTTGTTTGTTTGCTTATTTTGTTTGATTTGGCGATGATGAAATTCATCAATTGTCAACTGTGTCAATGAAGGCATTCATAACATTTGTGTGTGAATGTGTGAAAATTTTCTTTCTTTTTCTCTTTGTCGAGGTTTGTCATCATATGGTTGATGGTTGTGGTAGTGGCCTCATTTATCATAAATCAGATGATTTTTTTGATAATTTTTTTTTAATTTGATTAAGAAAACTTATTATTACTAAGTCAATGTGGGGGCCCCCTTCTGAAGATTAAAATATGATAAGTCCACTACTGTACTGTACAATTTAATGTCTCTCAAACATTGAAACAAACTAAATTACATACTAAGAAATGTGCGTGTGTCTGTGTGTGTTTTGTTACTATTTATTGTACTTATTTGTTCTTATTATTGATAAGAAATCTAAATAAAGTTTTATAAGTTTTCTACGCACAATCATATCATCAAGAAATAGTTTAGTACTTTATTTAGATTCTCATTAATAATAAACATTAACTCTGATTATTGGTTTATTTTTATACACATATTGTACTACTACTACTACTACTATTTAGATCTGTTCTAGATTAGAATTTACTATGTCATATGTACCTAGTAGTCTACCTAAATAAGAGCATAAAGAAGATTAAATTTTTCTTCTAATAAAAAAGAAATAAATATATCAATTTTTATATTTATGAGCAAAATACTCAATTTGAGAATTAAATTTTCATTTTAGAATGTGTGCTTTTTCTTGAACTAAGAAAAGCGAAAAGAATTGAAAAAAATCTATGCTTGCAAAAAACGACAATTACGACTTGAGCAAGATTCGAACCTGCACTGTACGAGCGCGTGACCGCCACTCTACCATATGCACTAGAGCTGGAGAAACATCGATGTTTCCATACATACAATCGATGTTTTCCATACAAACAATCGATGTTTTCCATCTCCAACTCTAATATGCACCACTATGAAACGAGTTCGCCAAAAGCAAACAATGTGAAAAAGGGTTTTGAGGAAAAAGTAACATTATATTACATCTATGTACATAAGTATTTATAAATATGAAGGAGATAAAGATGATGCTTTAATTTATAGAGTGGACAAATATTTTTGGAGGATTCCTTTAGTAACTTTGAATATTTATTCAGAGAAATTGGTACAATGCATTTTATTCAATGAATTGTCCATAGTTAACTACAACTCTTACCCATCTTTCAGGTAGGAGAAGTCCATTGGTTTCACGTGGGCACCTGCCAATGATTGAAAGTCCATCAACGTCCCCTTGGATATATCTATATCCGCAGCTACCAATTTCCAAGCCATACTTATTTTAGTCATATGACTCCTACCTTGGTCGGGAATAAGGCCTATCTAAAACCACTGCCGCTCTTTTGTTCATAGCACCCGGTTATATAAATAACACGCAACTCCACGACGAGCGAAACTCTATCCATATTTGGGTGTTAAACCACAGCCATAACGATACTCCCATAAAAGGGCTGTACCTCTGGTCACGACGGAACATGTTCCTTGGGCTGCTGACCACCCTCAGCCTCAGGTCAGATTTCGTACCCGAAGGTACTACCAATTTGCACTCCAAATAGGGGCCCATATTGTATTCACTTAGCCTTGCAGCCTTTGAAACCCAATTTACAGAAGATAGCCCGGATCACAAATGATGATCTTCCTTCTTGAATAAAACTCGTAAAATTCCAGAGGGGAACCCATCTTTCAGGCAGTATACGGATTCCGCATTGGCAAAATTCATTGACCGAGCTATTTTTTTTCGGGAGGAGCAATGTCTGGTGAATATGGCTTAAAGGGCCTCCCATGGTTTCTTGACCAATTTTGCGACTTGTAGCAGAGCGTTGTCGAACTGAAAGATCAGTTTGTCATGTCTTTTGGCACATTGGAGACGTTTGAGCTTCAATGCTAAGCTCAATTGCATCATTTGTTGTTTTTTAACGCTCTCCAGTGATGGTTTCGTTAGGCTGGATAAGCTCATAGTAGATCACACCTATCAGGAACAGAGCATTACCTTGTTGCCGTGAATATACGGTTCTTTTGAAAATACATTACTAATGCTAATTTGGTCCTTTTTTGTCAAACATTTTAAACAGCACATGAGTGGCCTATAGCCAAATGACTTTGTTGCGTTAGATATATGCTTATGATTACATCATCTGCTAACTGGATTATTATGGCTATGTAGATCTTGACGCAGGATCACATGGGAAATGACGTTTGAATCTCCTTGAGAACTTTTTGTTCATAAGCACCGCTGCAAGTGGGTTTGAGTGAACATTCAGCCTGTCATTATAGCGACTGCTGCGCAAATTATTTCCGTCCATAACTGTCTTTGTGAATTGTAGAAATCCGACCGTACCACGGAGCATTCATCATATGAAGCAATGCTTTATTCCGTACAATTTGCCCCAGAGTTGGATACCGTAGGTCCAGGAGAGACATATAATTGAATTTAAAACTACTACTTCGATATCGAAAATCATAGCCATCCACAAACGAACTTTTTGAAGAAGAAAGACGACTTCAAATCAACAAGTTTTTGGATGATATGAAAAAGGACAACAAGAATGTATGCCCGAGAGTAAACTAGCTAGCAACCGTTTAACTTGAAAAGGTATGAAAAAAAAAACTTGGCTAAATGGTTTATAACCAGATTAGCCAGATCAAATTTAATGTTCAAAGTGCATCAATTATAACAATCTTGACTATCTTTAAATCTTTATTGATTCAATTATGAAACAAACCACAAAACCAAAAACATTGAGAATTTTTTATTAAAACTGATAAATGTTGTAAGGAAACTACTGATAAACTCTATGGACTCTTAATGAAAGTGAACACTTAGTATTACAAAATAATTGCATAAGAAATAAATTGAAATTATCTAAAATTATCTGTTTAAATGAAACAGGCTTCTTTAGATTAGATAATAAATATTGAAACACACTTCAATGTTTAATATTTTTTATAAGGTCACAAAATGCTTTGTATATTTATTTATAGAAGATACAATATAAATAAAATGATATTTATTTATTTTGTTTTTTCTTTATTTTTCAATTAAATAAAATTTATGACAAAGTTGCAATTTTTTATTATTGTTGTTATTGTACTTTTTTGTATTATTATATTAAAGTTGAATTTGTTTTATTTATTTTTATATTTTATTTATACATCATCGTTGTCGTCGTCGCTGCAGTCATCGTCGTTGTCGTTGACGCGCTCAAAGCTTGAAACTAGGTCACGAGGCCACAAAAACAATTGCATGCAACAGAAACAGCAGCAGAAGCAGCAACAACAGCAAAAGCAAATGCTGTTGATATACAAAATGCACAGCAGGCGGGTGGATGGGTGATGTAAACGAGGGCGACTGCAAGGGTGTGGGTGCACACATCATGCATAAATGCACTCACACACACACACAGAGACACGCACACATATGTATGTACATTGCGTAGACAAACAACAAACAGCGACAACAGCAGCAGCAACAGCAGTAAAATGTAATCTTGCAACGCTTTATGCCCACCACTTAACAAACTCCTCTTTCTTCCCTCTATTACCCCTGAAAAAACAACACCAAACAAACCCCACGAACTGTCCTCCACCAAAGACCAACCACTACCAACCCATCCAAACTGACTTAAAACAAACAAACCCACAAGCGTCTTGGTTGCTACTGCGCAAATATGTTTAAACGATTTTGATATGGTTCAGTGAGGATAGGAGTAGATTGGGGCAGTGAGTGCAGGGGTGAATTTATACATTTTTGCTAATTGAAATTTAAATGAAAATATAAAAATTAAAAAAGCAAATGCAATTGAATTATTTAATAAAAAAAAAAATAAATAAAAAAAAAATCCTAATTGCATTAGAATCGAAGACAAAGAAAAGAATGATAATTTGTATTTATAAATGCATAAATGTATCTATTGTATATATGTAATTGTGTTGTATTTGTGTGTGCTTGATTAATATTGCTTTGCTTGGATTTTTTTTTACCGATTTGCAAATCAACTTAAGTTGAGTGAAGTTGTGTGCTCAAAACCCCAAATAAAAATATGTGTTTCGTTTGTTTTTTTCTTCTCTTTAGTTGTTCAAGAAAAAAGAAAGAAATAAAAACCATTTAATTAAAATAAAATAAAAATGAAATACATATTTATAATAAAATTATTCTTTGTAGCAGCAAACAAACTAACCAACCAACCAACCAAACAACCAAAGTGACAAGTCAAGGTGTTTTCTGTTTCTGCTGCCTCTAATTGGGCACAATTTTTTAATAATTTAACATTAAAATTTTTTAATTTATTTATTTGTATATACATACATATGTATGCATATGTATTTGTATAATTTTTGTTATTTATGTTTTTATATTTATATGTTTAATTTATTAACATAAAAATCTTAAACATTAAATTCAACACACACAAAAAAAAAACTGACAATGTCAACAATGTTGACTGTGATGATGATGATGATGACGATTAGGCAAGTTTCTTTTTTATTTTTTGGTATCATTGTTGAACAAAAACAAATACATACATAGAAAAGATACAATTGTCTGCACTGAAACGCATCAAAAAACAGTGAAACATGGTAAAGAGGCGTCGAAGAAAATCAAAGGCTCGAAGGGTTAAGGGAAATAAATTTTAAAAAATTAATACATAATAGAAGAATACATGTAATAATAAAATAAATAAAAAATAAATAAATAAAAAAAATAAAATGGGACAGGTACTATCACTACACTACCGTAATTGTTTTTGTGTGAAAACGTTTTTTGTTATGTATCAAGCGATTATACACAATTTGTTGTTTGTTGGGTATGGCAAAATTTGAAATAAAAAAAAGAGATCGCCCTTTGTGAGAGAATTATGCAGTCTAATCTTTGTATATACATACATCATTGATTCAAGAGAATCCAAATATTGGTGTTATCAGAGAAGACAGATTGAAACTGAGTACGCACGTTTTGAATTTATTTCTGTTCTACTGTTTTTAGCTTGGTATTTGATCGTGCGTTCGTTCATAGTGCTGTGTGTCGTCATTAATCACCTTGGTGCATTTATTTAATATTTATTTAAAAAAAAAAACCAGCTCCGCACTGGTATTGAACTCACACTCTCTGTTGTTTTGTACCACGAGCCAGCGCTTAACACAGTAGACTATCAAGGTATTGCTATTTCTAGCAGCGAACGCATGATAAAAACCTGACTTCTGTATTTATTCACATTTGAATAGTCCTAATTACCAATTTTTCGGATTGATTTTCAAAAAATTTTCTTTCATATTCTTTTAATTGGCCAATAATACACAAAAAAAAAAAAAAAAATATCTGCCAAATAGGGCAGCATTTCTCAACCGATAAGCTTAAAAAGAAAAAGAATTTTCACAATTTTTTTTTTAATTTTTGAACTCCCCTCTCTTCTTGATGACATAAGCGTGACAAAATTCCTCTTACAAGCATTTTCGCTTTCTCTGTTTTCAGAATATATAAATTACTTGGCGCTACGGCTTTTGAGTCACCGATATACATATGTACTTATGTTGGCAACATGTTTTTATTACATTTCTGAAGAAGCATCAGATTCTGACATGTGTCCCCTTTCTTAAAAAAATATTTATATTTAGAAAACAAAAAATATATAAACAAATGCAATAAATAAAAAATGAAAATTACTTAAAAAACAAAAGACCCTTTAATCTCCTTCCCTAAAAACAAAATAAAAATAACTAAAATATTACTCCCATAAAAAACTTTTAAGTTATTTTAACTAATCAATTATGCATTAATAAAATTAGAAAAAAAAAAACCGAAAAAATTACAAAAAAATTAACAAATTAATAAATCTTTCAATAATAAAAATAATATGAAAATTATATTATAGAAATGAAAAAAAAAATTAAAAGTTAAAAAGTATTAAATCGAAAAGAAATAAAAAAAAAACATCAAAATTATAAAAATAAAAAAATATTCAGGAAAAAACAAATTTAAAAATAAAAAATTTAAATTAAATTAAAAAAAAAAAACTAGTAAGAAATACAAATACTTAATTATTAAAAAAAAGAAAAAAAATGTAAAAAGAAAATATTTTAAGGAGAATTTAATAAAAGAATTTCATTTCCTTTCTCAAAAAAAAAAAAACGAGGATATGTATTTCATACACAAAACCAACTCCTTCTCCTACTTCTTCCCATCCATTACAAATTCAATAATCCATACATTTATGAATGTTTCACACACACATTATTGTAAATTAAAGCTTCTCTTATTTTAGAAAATCAATTAAATAAGCAAAAAATCAAAGGAAGCACAAAGGAAAAGAAAGAAAAACCAACCATGAGCTTAAAATAAAAATTCCATTTATTTATAAATATTTATTTATTTATGTCCAATATATACACGTCGCAGGCGCCGCCGCCGCCGCCGCCACTGTACAAAACGGTAACAAAGTCTAAAATACAAAAAAAAAATATAAAACAAATAAAAAGAAAATAATCAACTAAAACAACACAACAACTACAATCATACACAAACACATAACAAAAAAAAAAAAAAAACCAACAACAAAATTTAAAAGAAAATGAAAAAAAAAACTAAAAAAAAAAAATTAAATACAAATTTATATTGTTTTTGTTGGTGTTGTTGTTGTTGTTGCTGCTGCTATATTTGTTGTCGTAGTCATCGCCAACAACACCATATAGCTGATGCTTGCTGCTGTTAGATATGGTGACCCACTAACCTACTTTTTCGAAAATATGAAGCTTTTTTCTTCGTATTTCTTTCTGCTTCTTCTTTTATTTCAGTTTTTATTTTATTTTTTTTTTTTATATTTTTTTGCTTCTCTGCTACTTTTTTGATTAAAATTATATAAACAAAGTTGAAATATTCAACAACGCAATCGACATAAAAATATAAAAAGAAAAAAATATCTCACACATATTGTACTTGTATCTGTGGCTGCTTATGCGTGTATCAGTGTTTATTTGCATGTATCTCTGTGTGTGTGTGTGAGTATGCTGAGTGTGAATATTGCTCAGTACTGCGTGTAGATGATACGCAGAGTGAAGCGAACCGAACTAAAGTCAAGTCAAATAACAACAACTATACCATCTATAACAACAACAACTACAAAATGAAGAAACATTCAACACAATCAGCATTGAGCGAGTAACTGAGTTGCTCTCGTCATAAAAGCATGAAATAAAAACACAGTAAAATAAGTATGAGTGAACACAAGTGCGTATGAGTGATATATGTATGTACATATATACCAAACATATGTACGTACCTAAGTAGAAGAGAAACCCCAAAAAGCAAATTATAAAACAACAGAAACAACAAAGAATGACATGACACAAGCAACCGAAAAACAAAAGCATTAAATATGAGTGAGTGAGTTAGTGAGTCTACTAAGTTGTACACGATTGCCTTGAGTAACCGCGACAACAACGACGACGACGATTATCAAACTAACAACAAAAATATATACAACAATAAAGGCAATAACAATAACAACATCAAGTAACCGCAATGAAATTCCCACAAAATCATACACACACAGATACGCCGCTCACTAACAAATATATAGAAAATTATCAAAGAAACGCACGCACGCAAGCACGCATTTTTGCGTAAAGCTCTTTTTGTCTTTTCTTGTTGCTGCTCTGCCTTTAACCATGACTATGCCCCTTTCATACTCCCTCCACTTGTGTCTCCACACTTTATCATGTCTCTCAGTCATAACAACACAGCACACTCTCTCTATGGTACATGTATCTGTAGTATCAAACGGAACGGAACCTAACCCAACATAAAATTCGATGACATGCTGATTTTGACTTTGCGTTGCTTGTCTTGGTTTTTATGTAGGCACCACTACACAAAAATAAAACTCTTTCTTTCATTTCATTCATTCCATTTACACTACACACTCTTTTGCTCGCTCTATCTCTCTTCTTCATTGTTTCTTTAGTTTTAACACCATTTGTTTTTTTTTTTGTTTGCTTTTGTTTTTGGGTATTTTTGGCAGCTTTTTTTTCTTTATTTCTTCTTCTTGCTTATTGTGCGTATAGCAACAACAACAACAATAAAAGACGAAACAGACAAAAAAATATATAATACTACTTCACGATCAAAATCGTTTGCGCAATTTTGCTCATTCATCGCACGCACTTTCGTTTTTATTCAGTTATTATTTTTTTGTTTTAAAAATATTCAGTTTGTTTTATTTTTTGCCAGTTTTAATACCCTTCTTCTTCGAAACAAGAAGGGTATAAGTATGTAATAAGTTGTCCATGCATGACAAGGCGAATCCCTCCAGCCATAACCAAATATCTCTCAGTCAATCTGGGCATCTGTTTCTTGGAAATTGTAAAATCTAAGAAGCTCACTAGTTGGTTAGTTAGTCCACTTATTTTGGGAAAATAGTAATCTCTCTTTGCGGATATCACCCCAAGTTGGAGAATATCTTCCGTGGCTGGACATTTTCTTTGGAACCGTGGAGATTTTGCTGAACATAAATGGTTGTGATAGTATAAAAGTATTAATATTGGTATTTAAAGTACATTGATTCGCAAAAAGTTAATTTCTGTTTACCGGACTCGTTCATAGTTCAATGGTGGTTGTTTAGTAGAGTGACGATCTCGCGGCCTGCATAACGCAGGTACGAACCCCGAGTTGAATGTAGTTTTTTTTTTAGCAATTATAGAATTTATCGTTCCTTCGCTATTAAATAGTTCAAGGAAAAGCTCTAAGACTCAAACTTTTCTTGAATGTTTTTATCGAAAATGAAAATTAATTTCCAAAAATAAAAAAAAAATAAAAAATATTAAAAATTTGAGCATCTTATAAACACAGACTTTTTTCCCCAGAACACCTTCTCCTCTGGAACCCAATAATAGAAAAAGGAAAACAACGATACCACAACACCTGATCTTAAAATACAGATAATTGCTGCATTCTTTTCAAAAATTAATTATATTAATTAATAATTATTTCCTTCCTTCAAAATTGAAATAAGTTGATGGATGATACAGGGTATTCCCATTTCACTAAAGTTGCTTACTAAGTATTGTTTGTACTTACTATTTTTCTTTTTATGTACTTTCAATTTACGTTTTATGTCGAAATTTGCTGTCCTTCCTTTATACACCCGCCGTTTTGTTCAGGTCTGTCTGTTGAATCTTTTAGTTTATTCATTTTGCGTTGGTATTGTGAGTAAGTGCGTGAGTGAGTAAGTGAATGAGTGTGTAAACCCAGCTAAGCTTAGCTTAACAAATTACCAATTAATTTTGTAATATTTTATTTTATTGTTGTACATTGGAAATTGTTCACTCATTGATTTATTAATTATTTTTTTTTAAATTTTTTTTAATTCGGGACTTTCCCATAAATTTTATCATTTTTAATTCAATTTTGTTTAAAAATGAATCAGTTCATTCAATGATTGTATCATTTTTTGGACATTGATTTAAGATTTTTTTATTTTTGATTATTGTAAATCAATTTGAGATATTTCTTTAAAAATTCCAATTCAATTTCGAGAGTTTTTACAAAAAATAAGAATATTTAATAATGTCAATGCATCTGGCAACTCCAATTTAGAGTTTTGTATTCTAAAAACAATAATAAACAGCAACGAGAAATGTTGGCAGTACAATACTATTAATATAACCATAAAGGATCCAGAAAAAGCAATAAGCATTTCAGATATACACAATTGTTATGTACAACTACAATAGATGGTAGAACCTAAATAGACTTATGACATTTAAGTATGGAGCACAGCATTGGCATGCCACATAACCAAACTACGAGTACTGCGAAATGAAACCTTACGCACAATTGTGGGAACCTTTTGGTTCATACGTAACAAAAAAACCCTGCATCATGACCTACTTGTCTCATTTGTAGGCAACGAAATAAACAGACATAGCAGTAGTTATAATGATAGGTTAAGAAGTCACCCAAATCCAGAAGCTATGAATCTGGCAACATATAGGCAAATAAAAAGACCGACTTATGAACTCATTATTGCAATAGAAAGCTTAGTTAAAAGAAATTATTTACATATATTCTTGTGATAAATGTAAAACTCACTGTTGCTTGTCCAATTCAGTTTAGTCAATACACATATTTTACATTTGTCACTGGGCAATCAATCATGTATAGCCCTTATTTGTACAGAATTGATGAATTGTTAAAAGATAAAGTGTGGCAATAAAAAAGGATTAAAATTAGGAAGTTTAATGTAAAGATTCATAAGAATATTGCTTTAATGAAATTAAAAATTTTTCCGAAATATCTCCTCTCCTTAAATTAAATAAAAGGCAGAAGCATTGCCTTAACTCTGAATACCTTTGGGGATCTTCATTCAAAACTGTGGAAGATTGCTAATGTTAGAGACACACAGGTTCAAAGAAATAAATATTAGAAATACTTTCTAGGTTTAAGACTATTCTGGGTAAGTATAGTCTCACGCTAAGCTAACAATATATGGATTGTTTTCGCTAAAAGTACATACACTCCTGCCTCTGCATTTCGGCAGCGTATGAAGGACATGCGGTTTTTTAACTTGGTTCTTAATCTGTTGGAAGATCTACTATTCCAACGGGGGGAGTATGTTTGGTTTTAGCGAACTCGTTTCTCGATCAAGTTGAATTTAGTTTTCTCGTAATTATCGACTTTTCGCTTTTCACAGTTCAAGAAAAAGCTCTTGGACTCAACTTAGGTTACTACTTGAATTAGAAAAATTTTGTCCTCAAAAGACAACAGCAGAGCTAACGACAACGAGACATGTCTGTCAGTTTTGTCGACTTTTTGTTTTGATTTACGCGGTGTAGGTTCCTCCATAAGAAACTATGCATGTATTCGTGACAACTAGTCATAAAATGATTCTGACAAAAACATGTATTTTATCTTGTCTGCTTTGGTGTAATAAGAAATAATGTACTGTATATCAGACAAAGAAAGACGTTTTGTCCAGTGTGCATTCAGACTTATGTAGATTTGCATTACAGAATCTGATACTTCACTTTATGACTGGCGAATATGTAGGGCCACTAATGTGCATGAGGTTTAAATAAAGTGAAACTTCTCATCTAGATTCTTTCAGAATATATGAATTTATTTGCGATGACATTTAAATAAAAAATCTTTTATCTTAAGACCTAAACAGAGGCAAGGCAACGAACTTGACCTTTAATGTTATCATCTTATCTTAATGACGACACTTACCACTCATGATTTTTCAATTAATTTATGGTAAGACTAACTTCGTCATCGTCACATAAAATAAAGCCCTGCAACTTGTTTTTCATTTTCATTTTTCATAGCAAACACATTCATCATAATGTTGTATTGTATAATAGATATTGTATCTAATTGTAATAATATACCATAGAAATTCATTAGCTTAGATATCATAATTAATAATGCATAATTTGGTTTTAGTTTTTATGAGCGTTTGTGTTTTTATTATTTCTACAATATTATTTTTTTATTTCTATTTCATTTGAAAACAAAACGAAAAAAACGCTTAAATTTCTGTTTTAGTGTCAGTTACAGTTTCATAGTTTTAAGTTGCAGCTACAGATACAGATACAACAACAACACCACGGTAGCAATTGCTGCAACTGTCATAACAACAAATACGGTAGTTTGGGTTTTTCCTTTTTTTTTCTTTTTAATTTTTGTTGCTGTTGTTGTTGTTGGTCGGTCGGTAATAATCTAGGTGACCTAAATTAACTTGACCCAGTTATAACAATCCCCCCACCGTTTGACGTCGCTGTCTCTAACTACACTCTACATACTATGTACTTGTAGTACTTGCACACTTGTTTAAGTTGTTGTTTTTATAACTCTTTATACATATGTGTGTGTATATTAAAACACATTGAAAATAATAACCCTCCCAACAACCCAAAACACCACACTGCTGCTACTGCTCACTGAATGCTTAACCAACCGACGACAAAACCAAACCAACCAAACAACTCAACTCAACTAAACCAACCATACGACTGACTGAACGCCCTCGTTTGTTGTTGCCGCACTCTACTCTCTGTATGGTGTCCTTTGAGATCAAATGTTGTAGTGTTCTTGTTCTTCTCTTGTTGCTACTGCTGCTGTTGTTGTTGCTGAGATGCAGAGTGTAAATGGAAAGCAAGAACAACAACAGCCGTATTGCATTTTTCTATATTTTTGTATTACAATTTTATGTGTGTGAGAAAATAGAAAACGAAAAAAAAAATGTTTTTCTTTTTCTTATAATGGAAGAGTTGAGTTTTTTCCTTTTAAACGCATTTTTCTTCTTTGTGCATGAAGGACAAAAAAGAAATAAAGTAGAATTAAAATCAAAACTAAATTGAAATACATTTTATACATACTATCTAGATACATATTCACTCTCAGTCATATGATGACGTGACACTTAAATACCACACAGTGTATTGTAGACAAATAATTGTATATTTTCTATGAATTCAAGAACTTAGGGTGTGCGGGCGCATATCTACTAAATGATATCAGTTAAATGGGCGTGCATAAAGAAAATTTTCAATTTCAATTGAAAGAATAATTTCTAAGAATTCAAGCACACACACCACCACACTTACAATAGATACAGTACTGTCCAAAACAAAAGCAAGAAATCATTCTGGTAGTTGAACCCTTATTTCTTTTAACACCTGAGTGGGATTGTTTAAATTGTAGTTTCTATTTTCATATATTCGAATAGATGTTCATTGCAAGGAAAATGTAAACAGAAAGTATGGTAATGGAATTTAAATCAGGTCTAGCCATGAATCGGAACCGCATTGTTCTTTAAAAAGTCTTTAACTAGCATAAATGTAAGTTTTAGGTTTTTATCATGTTGAAACAACCAACGGGGTGACATATTTCACGCTGCGTATAAGTAACATTTTAGATTCCAATACGGGAGTAAAAAATGTTACTAATACGCAACGTAAAACATGCCACTTCGTTGAGTCTTTGCCTATAACATCGACCCAAAAGTAGCATCTATTCCAGTTAAAGACTACCTTAAAGAAAATGAAGTTCAAATATTTGATTATACTTCCTAATCCTTGACCTGAAAAACCCATTAAAAACCTAACCTCATTGGATTATCAAAGCAAAGCATTTCTGATTACTGAAAGAGAAGTATTTTTTCAAGCTATAAAAATAGAATGGAGGATCGTTAATGATCTGGGCGGCATGTTGTGATGAAGGAAGACTCCAATAAGTTATATTTCGAGAAGAATGAATGCTGAAATGTATGGCAACTTATTAGACGATGAACTTGTGAATTTTGCCGACCAAATTTATAGCAATATTAGGACTTTCCAGTAGGATAATGGGCCGATACATTGTGTACAGCGACGAAACAGTTGTTTACGATCAGATATATTCCGCTGTTGCAATGGCCAGAAAATGGAAATGGAAGGCAGTATGAAATGGCTTAGGAGTTGAAGATGGTAATACAGGGTTAGGCGATTGAACTGTTACCTATTGAAACGACCATTTTTTTTTTGTGTTAAATTATTTTTTATTGATTCAAACTACAAAAATGTGTGGACATGTAATGGATATAAAAGAATCCATTCACTTTAGCTCGATGTGGCCACCCTTTGCCTTGAATATGGCCTTCAAATGGTAAGAAAATGAGTTGAATGTTGCACGAATATTATCTTGCGGTATTTTGGCCCATTCCCGTACAATGGCTTTCTTCAGCGCATCCATACTGGCATATTTTTTAGTCCTCACCTTGCTCTCCAAAATTGCCCAGATGGAATAATCCATTGGATTTTCATCTGGCGAATTCAAAAGCCATTGTGTGGACGAAATGAAGTATGGAACATGGTTTTTTAACCATTCTTGGTTGAGACGGTGCCGAGTCTTGTTGGAACATCCATGGTGTACGACCGAAATGTATGCATGCCCACGGCTTTAAAGCAGCTCCCAAAACATTTTCCCAATAATAAATCGCATTGACTTTGGCACCAGGGTCGATCAAAACGATTGGACAGCGTCCATTGGCGGTCACAGCTGGCCATACCATTACTTGAAATGGAAAATTACTTCGGGTGGCTGTTCGTAGGCTCAAATTTTCGTAAGTGCGTTCAGTTAAGTAAATACGATTATTTTGAGAGTTTATTTTTGGAAATTCGCCACGTTCGTGCAAGCATAGCAACTCCTTTGCTCTTTCAAGTCTAACTTGCTTTGGTGTAAAATCATGTGCCTTTTGGAACTTGTAAGGCTTTAGCTTGAGCTCATTTTGGTGTATGCTGGGATATTTTCAGTTCTTTAGCCATTTGATTACCACTACGACGTGGACATCGTTCAAGTCGAGCCTTCACTTTCCGAACCAATTCAGGTGATGTTGCTGTTTTATTCGTCCATCACCATATCGTTTTGCAATGGTGCCTGTATCATTATAACGATTTATGGTGCGATGCACAAACATTTTATTCACTTTGAGATGCCTGAGCTCACGAACAATAGCTGGTTGTGATTTTCCATTTCGAAGAACTTTTGTTCTACAAAACTTAGACGCAAATGCTTGTGGTAAACAATATAAACAGCTGTCATTGGTATGAATTTGACTTAGTTGGCAAAGTTCCGCTGCCCGATATACCGGTGTGAAGTTGGTAACACTTCAATTGCCTAACCATGCACACCAAGAAAGGCGAAACATCAGCCCAACCACCTTTAAATCCTCGATCAATGCAATGCAATTCCGACTCAGCCAAGTTGTTTTATATAAAGGACAAACTAGAAATTACTAAAATAATTTTTATTATTTAATTTTATCATTTTTACTAAAAAAAAATAAAATCGAAGTGAAGAGCAAATGAAATAAATTTTTGCTATGTTACGTTGCTGTCATGCGCATATAAATATTTGTAAAAGGTATTATCATTAATTATAATATAAAAGCTTCAATTCCAATCAGGTGTCTAATGATTGAGGGAAATATGATTTCAAATACTTAGCTACTGATTTATTGCTTTTATTTTTGCACAGCACTGTAGATATACTAACGAATTGATTAAATTTAATAAGAATTTTTCTTTATACATACTTATAAATTAACCAATCAACCAACCAAACAATTTTCAACTAAGTAGTAGAACCCAAAAGTATGCAGTAAAACATTTTATGTATAAAAGAATAGAATTAACTCCCACACAAAAAGAAACTCTATCTCTCTGTTGTTTTCTGTTGGTTTTAAATTTTTCCATGAGGATAAAAATTCAAGGCAATTTAGCTGAGCGTGTGTGTGTGTCTCGAGACATTCAAATTCTATGAAATTATCTAAATTACAAATCAAACAATAACATAAGGCTAATCTAAACAGTTATAGACAACACAAAACAAATAAAAAATATAACAAATCAGTTATATAATCGAATTAATACCCTTCTATACTTATAATAAATAAAAAATGTGATGATTTTAATCAAAAGAATGACGTCATGCTGCATGCAATTTATTTTAATTTTCAAGATATCAAACTGTAACTTTTCCCATTATCTACTTTTCACCAAACATTTAAACTTAATTAAGATAAATAAAACTACTTCTACTTTAATACATAAAAACCACAGGATCTAACTATTGTAGCACTCAATATGTTAGTAGGTATAAAAATAAATTTAAGTTATTGTATCACATTATTATTATTATTATTTATTATTATATATTATTATAGATTCTACATATTATTGTACAATATGTTAGCTCAAATATTGAAAATTTTTGAGATGAAAACTAGAGTGTAATTGATTCCTGTCCACGATGAGAAGTAAATGTTTTGAATATTTATTTACTAGTTCACTGTGGATATAAATCATTAACATTCGATTCATTTTGGTCCTTCTTCCAGATGGATATCGTGACGCATCCTGTAATGAAAGTGGACTGTATTTTGTGTTGATTTCATGTTCAATCTGAGGCTGCCAAGATGAATTCTTCATTCGACTTTGATGAGTAAATGACTGTAACTATTATACATATATGTTTTTCATATTCATATTCTTGAACAGCATGTTGTGTCGTTTAGTGTGGTATGTTAGCTTAGACCAGGGCTGTCCAACATGCGGGCCGCATGAAACAAGGAAGAAACAGAAATTGCTTTGGCCCGCTGCTCTTCTTTATCTAAGCATACTGTCGACACAACTCACTGCCGATTCATCCACAGTTTGAAAAGCCCTGGCTTAGACACTAGGGAGTAACACATTTCGCTAAAAAATTTTATTCTTTTCAATTTTTTATAGCAATCAATGATTGATTTATTTAATGTACAATAATATTTTATTTTTAATTTTTTTTTTGTAGGGTATAACAAAACACATTGAAACATTGAACATTTGGTTGTGATTATGTAATTCTACGTGAATAAATAAACAACCAACCAACGAGAAATCAAAGTGTAAAGGTGTTTATGCGTTCGTGTCCGTCTGTGTGTGTTTTTTTTTTTTTTTTTATTATTTCATCTACATGTGTTAATACAAACATATGTATGTATATAAGTAAGTATGTAGATATGCAATTACATATTACAATGTTGTACGACTGCCATGATCTAAATTTCTTAACTAATTGTTGCGGCATGTATAGCATATACAACACACTACAATCGAATAGAAGCAACTAACCAACAGCAAAAATAACAATAATGAAAAACCCACAAAAGCATGTTATAGATACGCGCCAATGTATTGTATGAATGTACATATTTACATATACATATTTATATCTATAGCTGCTACTGACATAATACAACTGACAAACAAAAAAAGAAGACCACATTATTAAATCAAAAGCAGAACATATTGTATAATAAAACAATAAAAGTTAGAAAAACCAAATAAATTATTAACTGAAAATTTAAAAAAATATATAATATACATAATTCATTTTGATAAAGAATAAAACAAAAATATGCAAAATGAAAATACAATATGAAAGATCCAAAGAAAAATATTCAAAAGAATTAATAATTTAAAAGAAAATAAGAGAAAATAAATGTAATGACACAATAACATAATCCACAAAACAATTATATTGAAAATTTTAAGAAAATCTTCATAAATAAAATTGAAATTCAAGAAAATAATACAGAAATAAGAAATCATCAGTGTAGACTGCTCCTTTTTCTGGTGGAAAACTGAGAAGAATCACTTCATTTCATGTAGGACAATGCGCATATCCACACAAGTCTTTTTTTTTTAGAAAACTGCTCTGTACAAGTTATGGGTTGGCCAGCTTGTTCGCCGGACTTAAACCCCATAGAAAACATTTGGGGAGTATTAGTTCGATGGATATACGCAGAAAATAACAGATTTCCCAATGTTTTCGAACTAAAACAGTCGATTTTAAGCAAACGGAACAAGCTTGAGCCGGCCTTATTAACTAACCTAATAATAATAAATTCGATGAAAAAACGAATTTTTGATATTGATGAGAAAGTGTCCTATAAATATGATATGCCTGCTGCTTGCTAAAAACGCAAGCATTGTAACTAAAACTAACGGTTCTTTTCCAATTGTATACCAAAAATAGAAATCGTACTGTTTTTTTTTGAGGATTATTCTTGATTTTTATTTCTGTCAAAATATAAAAAATGTAGATTTGGCGAGACTTGGCAGTAAAATTGTAAGCCTTTTCGTGTCTGTGCACGCTAATCTCAGAAACGGCTTAATGTAACATTTAGAGTTTATTTTATCGAAATCGACTTGCTACATCAAAAGATATTCATATTTTTAATTCTGTTGCCTACTATTTGGCTGATTTGCAAAATATTTTCCTCTTTAGCTGTGGGGCAACATTAAAGATCCGATAATTAAGGAAAAAGATAACAAAATACACACTATTACAAACATATTTCAAATACCACGCGTACGAAGTCGGGGGCATAGCTAGTATGTATATAAAATAGGGCGAGAAAAAATGTTTAACGGCTTTTCACTCACACAACGTTTGACCAATCAGCATGAAAAGTGGCATGTACATGTATTTCTTCATGAAGAATGTTTAGATGCTATCCACTTTGTTGCAACTCGCAAGATATTATATATGTATTTTCATATTTTTTTTTTAATTAAGAATTGACTCTACTGTAAGTTCATTATTCCAGAAAACTTTCGACAAAGACATAAAGAAGACCCTGGGCAACTGCTCCCACGAAATTGTGTCCTCTCTCAAAATTATTGTTGGTAAGTCACTGGAGAAAGATTCAACAATTTTGAAAGAGGACACAAATTTCGAGATCGAGTTGTCTGTTGTATGTTAAATAGTTTTTGCTTTCGGTTCCTTGTGATGTCTGAAATTAAAGGGATAGCGAGAGGTTGGGATAAGGTTTTACTGGTTGGGCACAAAGATCGTCCTATAAATTTGAAAACAACATGCAGAATCGACTGAATGAAAAAAAATTAAAATCAAATCTCAAATATTTAAATTAAACAAAATTAATCAAAAACAAAATATTTAAAATAAAAAACAATATGTAAAGTATGAATGGAAAAATTATAAATTATAAAAAAAAAATAAACAAATATCATAAAAAATGTAAATAAAATTAAAGAGCATAACAGATAACAATTGAAAAAAAATTAATAAATATGCATATTCAATAAAAATTAAAAGGCTCTTTGACTTTGTCAGCAGCTATGTAAATATTAAAATTTATTTTATTTTTACTATTTACAATTGACTTCTGTAATATTGCACTAAGTAAGGTCTGTCTATTCTGACACATGCTGACTGACAGAATGTCACTTTACCTAATTGAGGATCAGTATTCATTAAGGCTGGCAGGCAGCTATCAAATCAAATAAATTGAATTGAATTACTTAAGAGTCTCGTGCGCAAGTTGCCAAATCCAAAAAAGACGCACAAGACTTATGCCTTCACTCCACCTTATTCACCTTCGTGCAAAGCTTCTTTTGCTATCTCTATACATATTATGTATATACATACATACATACATAAGTGTAATAACAACGAAATCAACTCACTTATCATCATCAAAACTCAACTCATTGAATAAAGAAAAAGAAAGAAGAAACGAAATAAATATACAAAAATTATTTTTGTTGTTTTTCGTTTGTGCTTCTTTTTTGTATTATTTTTGATGTACTTTTTTGTATGTGCGAGCGAATGAAACGAAAAATTGGCCAAGTGCAGTAGGCCATGCAAATAGTAAAGTGGGTCACAATCAGACATATTACTCTACTCCAATCTACCTAACCTACTAGTATGTATATACTGTATATACTATGTATGACGACGACGACGAGTATCTAGAGCCAAGCCAAGCCAACTGAGATACCGACATTATGGCGTCGCTATACAAACAAACAAACACAGATACTACTCATAGATTCATACATACATATATCAACATCAAACAGCAATAAGACACACACAAAGCAGATAGATGAACGCGAGCGAGTAAAACTATTCGCACAAAGTACTCGGCAACAATAACAAAAAATCAACCAAAAATAATAAGCAATTGTTGCTCGTTTAGTAACAGCAAAAAAACAAAAACAAAAAAAAAAAATACAATAATAAAAGAAAAAATCCACAAAATATATAACAACAATACGAAATAATAAAATTCATTCTCTTTGCCGTAGTATCATAACAGATTTTTATATTTCGGTTTTTTTTTTATTTCTTTCATTTATTTATTCATTCGTTTTATATTTTTTTTTTTGTTTTTTGTTGGTAGTTTTTGTTATTATTATTGTATCAAAAGTTGATTTGTACTTTTTTTCAATATTGTATCTCTTTTCATTGTTTTTATACGTTTAAGTAAAAGGTGTTTTCACTTCGTTATGATGTTTGTAATGCATTCAATTATGAAAAATTGGTCCCATCACTACTTAGTATCCATCAGTAAGTTATTCAATTAAGTATTTCATATCCAGATCTATGTTTTAATCAGAGTTTCTACATTTCTAGAAAATGTAAGACCCAATGCATTGCGGTGTTTATGTGCGATACTTGTTACAATTGGCGCCTTGGCCTATGAAACTTAAACGATATGCATATTAGCCCCTTATAAGTCTGTGGATAAACTTTATTTATTTTTTATAGAACAACGTTTGCGTTTCTGGATTTGTATACCCATATGGTGAAACCATATATATTTTAACCAGAGAAGAAGTTAGAAGATATAGGACCCACATATGCTGATCCAATATTTCAAGCAGAGAGGAAGATAGAAGAAATAGTACCCACATATGCTGATTCTATGTTTTAACCAGAGATATGGGACGCATTTATGCTGATCTTATATTTTTACTAGAGAAGAAGGTAGACGATGTACGATCCACAAGAGAAAAAGGTATAACATATTGGCATCCACATGTGCTGATCCTAAGTTTTAACCAGAGAATAGGCTAGAAAACAAAGGACTCATATATGGTGATAATATTCTTATTCTAGAAGGTATAAGACCAACAGATTACTTGAAGAGGAGGGGCCTATTATATTAGGGAAGGGCTCCAGTTAGTTACAATGCGGCCTTGTTCTAAGACTATTATAACAGAGGGATCCATAAAAACATAAAGATTAGATTGTGTTCATTGCGAAGATAGTTGGAACTACACATAAGGATTATTGTTTCTATTGCTTGATTAGTAAGAGACTATTTAGCCTATCTATGCCAACTAGATCTTGTAAAAGAGCACAGGAATTACTGGGACTGACACAGACAGGGATTACGATCGTCTCATAACCGGACATTGCAAAGTAATGAAACACCTACATCATCGATCAGTCGCTGCGATCAGTGTAGACTATGTAATGAAGAAGAAGAGTCTGCTGAGCACGTGGTATGTGACTGCGAGGACCTAAACTGGACTAGACTCCGTCACATTGAAAACCAGTATTTTGAACCAGTTGAAATTTCAGGTTTGTCTCCGAAGATAATCTTGGAATTCCTAATGAATACCAGAATCAGAAACAGATTACAAGGTTTGCGGCCGCAGTGATGAGGTATACTTGGTTATCGCCCTTTCCCTAATCTAATCTATGACTATTTCAACTTAATGAACATTGCTACAAATTGGAAGCATCTGATTACTTACATACATAAGTATAAGGTCGATTTTGTTTATACAACTTTACTTAATATTTTTATTCTTGTGAAAGGTATAAAACCTTCTATGAAACTGAAGTTTATATTTACCTTTTATTTTTCATTTACGAGTATTTTCTCTTCAACGTAAAACGTAAATTGAAAAAATAAATAAAATACGAAACAGAAAAGAAGAAAAAAAACCCGAAAATTATTTAAATATGCTTCGAAATACAACATAAACAGCAACAACAACAATTACAAAAAATAAAAAAATATGCGTAAAAATTCGTTGTTCATTTGTTTGTTCGGGAAATAATATTGTTACATCATAAGGTAAAACCACCGTAAAGATACAAATACAGATACTACATACAATACAAAATTATCCAAAATAAAATAAATAAATAAATATCAAATAAGAAAATAAACGAAAACAAACACAAATTTTGTAAATTATTTCATTATTATTGCATGAAATTTTGTTATTACTTTGTTTATTTAACAATTCATAATTGTATTTTTCATATTTTTATTTGTTAATACAATACAATTTTTTGCTGTTTATTTGCATATTTGTTAAAAGGATTAAAATTGTATTTAAAAAAAACACACAGTTAAGAGGGTAAGAAAGATACGAGATCTGATTAAAATTTAGTAATAAATTCAGTGTAAACTCCATCATATAAGGTTACTCAATTCAATGAAAAACTCACTAAAACGTCTTAACTTCCGTTTACCTTGTTATCCGTACAATGCTTTTCTTCACTCTATTAAACGACAACTCTTTATACACCGTAAAATGACCAGTTCTTTAAGACTCGCTATATAGTACGTATACGTAATAGTATTCAGATAGATGAAATAACGTATACGTAGATAATAACCATGTGACATTTGAGAGTGGGAGTTATTTCATTTAAGCATTTTATAGCTTATTGTTAAATCCTGTTGTAATTTAAGTTTGTTTAAGTTAATACTGCTTCTACTACTAATACAACTTTCTTAATAAAGTCTTCAACTTCTTTTGTATTCTGCCATGATCAATGATATTCTACCTACTCGTGCTTTTCTACATATATTTTTATTTTACTGAGATTGATTTGCATTTGCATCCTAAGTCACTTGATCTTTATGTTGTCAACTCTGGAATGAATATTTAGAAGTATGTGCGAATGTCGAGTTTGTTTATTGTGAGCTCCTGTCATGAAGACTTAATTTCACAAGAGATATGTATATCCACAGGTATCACATTTGAAGTCATACTTGAATGTTCATATAACTTCAATATAGGTCTGAATTTGAGTCCCATATCAAAGCTCTGCTGCTTTATGGGTGACAGCATTAGATTGTACAACATGACTTCACGTCTAGTTAATACTATACCCGCATCTGGGTAACCACAGCCATCACAATACTCCCATACTCCTACGGGAGTGTTGGAGTACAGTGCAAGGAATCACTTCAGTTGCTTTCCTTTTATCATGTTCTGTTAACATTTTGAACTAGACTGTGCGATCCCTATAACTGAACCTGATTGAAAACTCTGGAGATTACTTGTTCGCAGTATTTTCGCCAAAAATAAGAAGTACAAGAGACTTAAAGAGCTTTAACTGTCATTTTGAGGGAATGGGAAAAATTCGATTTAAAACTTTTCGAAAAACTTAATGAATTCTTTGAAAAAGATGTTTTTGATTTGGTAAAAGCACAATAAAGCCTACATTTTTGAACCATTTATTCAATGATTTATATTAGTTAAAAGCTGTTGTGTAAAAATTTCAGCAAATTAACATTATAAGGATACATCTTGGTCACACTAGACTAAAGGCTGGAACAGAATGGAAAAGCTGAAGCTGAGTCTGAAGCCGGTCAATCACATGTAGCTGTTTGTATGTGAACGAACATAAAGTGAAGCTGTGGCTGAAACTGAAGCCGTGAAGTCGAAGTAGTTTGAATTCACTCGACTTCAAATCATCTGTCTCTCTCTGTCTGCCTCTCAAATGACAAGCACAGCTCATTGATATTTAAAACAAAAGCGATAGTGGATGAACCTCGCATTCTGTTCAATTTTTTCGAGCTTCATCTTCAGACTCAGCTTCACTATTCTGTTCCTGCCTAAACCTGCCTTATAATTGAAACATCATCACTAACATACACCATATTCTTCATTCCAGAAATTCTTAAGTTCCTTAAAACAGCAAATATCATACATCTATTTTTAATCCCCACATTAAGCACTTAACCAACACAGAACACTTAAAGCTTACATTTTGTAAATACATACTTCATTTTTCATTTTTTCCGCAAATAAGATATTATATATGTATGTATTGTATAAGACACTTTAATATATTGTAATTAGTACACTCGTTTACCAGCTAAAGGTCCCAGTAACTATGGATGTTCCTTTTATGTACCTTAATTTAACTACAACCGAATCCCAATAATTCGTTATTGCAAGCGAACAACATAGGTTTTCGATATATCGAGATTTCGATTTAACAAGGTTAAAAAAGAAAAATACGAATTAACGGGGCTTTTATATTTCAGTTGATGCTCACATATTGTTAATCAAATGATATGATAAAATAAATAATAATAAATTCTTTTTTCTTTAGAATTGTAGTGATTGTTGATGGAGCGATTTCGAATAGTTGCGCCACCTCAATTCTTTTTGCTCCATTAACAATTGCTGAAGTTTTTGAAGGGACCAGCAGTTGGTTACGTATTATTGAGGTTTTCGCTTTATCGGGGTACAAATTAACGGGATTCGACTGTATAAACATACAATATGTGTCAATTGATATAAAGCAATGACAACGCGCCCACAACCCATTATAAGACCCGCAAATAAATTTAAAGGACATCAAGATAAGACTTAAACTTTATTTCATCTTAAATCCTACATTAAAAAGAATTTGTGAGTTTTTTAATGAAAAATTTCAATTAAATGATCAAAAACAGACAACAGGGCGTATGTTTAATGTTAAAAAAATTCGTATTCACTAAAAGAAGAAGAAAAAACTCAACGACAATTTAACACAAATCATATTTTTTTTGCTTTTAAAACAAAATTAAAATATAAAAAATCAGCAAACATTATTTTTAAAAATAATCAACAAAGGGAACAACAAAAACCAGAAAATGTTAAAAGTTGAATTGAATTGAATTCAAGACCTGCCACAACAAATTTACAATTTATAAAAATAAATAAATAAACAAAAAGTCGCTGACGTTGACGTTTTAACTTGAATAATAACAAAAAAAAAAATTATGAAAAGAAAAAATTGCATTTTTTTATGAAATTAAGTAACAATTAATAAATACAATAAATATAAAAATAAAAAAAACGCACGACTCAGCAAAAACAAAAGGTAAAAATAATGCAAAAAAAAAAAAAAATATGACAGAGAGAAGTAGAACAAGGGAAAGTGTGTAAAATACAAATACAAAGATAACAAATATGACACAAAAGGCAATATAACACAATAAAACAAAACAAAACAAAAGCTGAGAAAAATCAAATGTAAAGGAAACGACGACGATTGTTTAAGAAAGCCATCGTCAGTGATGATGAGTTTATGCAGATGATAAAGGTTATGTGATGATAATGGTAAAGGAAACTGTAAAGGTGATGAAGATACAGAGATGATAAAGATGGATGGCACAGTAGTGAAAACAAACGTAACAAATTGCAGTATGATGATGCGTCGTTGCAATTGCAAAAAAAGAAAACAAAAAACAAACAAAGGAAGGGCGGAATGAATGAAGAAAAGAATGAATGAGTAAATGAATGATGGTGTTTTTGTTGTTGCGGCTTCAGTCACCACTGACGACCCACTTAGCCGGTGCAGCCGCAAGCACTTCACTGTACACACAGATAGCATACTCATACGTACATAAACACAAGAAGAACTTAAAGTAAGCTTTGTGTTAATATAGCGAATATGATGATGATGATAGCGATGGCGATAATGAATAAGAAGAGAAAAAATCACCATACGAAAAGCTCAAATGAATGCAATAAGAACAACAGCAACAGCAACAAATGGCTTTAGCTTTTCTTATTTAAAAATAAATAAATAAAAAAAAGTGTGCAGTGTTTATAGAATAAAAGGGGAGAAAAGGAGGTTGGATTCATTTATAAGTAGTAGAGAGCATGAAGAGGATGGTTCTTAGATGGATGATATGTTTGCTTAAGATCAGCAAACTAAAGGACTATATGTATCTACTATATCATTGAAAGATCGAGTAGAAACAAAACCAAACGCATGCACACTACTAAAACACTTAGTTCACCTACACTATAGTGCGCTGATTACTTATACTACATACATATGCATTAACGATAGCGAAAGCTTTAAGCTCTTAATATATGTAAGTACTATGAGTTTGTATGTGTGTGTGTTTATAAAGCAATAAATTGCGTTGGCTTTTTTCTTATTTTTTTCCCCATTGTATATATGGAACAACTATTTGTAGTTGTTTCATTTTGTTTCTTTTTTAACAGTACAATAATCAACAGCTTCATAGACTTTTGTATACTCTACACAGCACAAAGTACACCATGAATGTGCGTGCTACTATGCATATCCACACCTAATTTGAACAATAATATAAAATAGTTGGTGATATATAATTCATCTTACTTTAACAACCTTTTATGTATTTATTATTTCTTATTATAAAATACTATTTTATTATTTTTTTAAATATACTATCAGTTATATAAACATTATAGCAAAGATGCCACAAGCATGGAATCTCTAATTTCTAAGATGCCAATCAATCGATTCGTAGTTTCACGATCATTTGAAATGATTGATGTCTAAGAAAAGGGGGGCTTCTAAAAATTCATACAAAATTTTACAAATATGAACAATCAAATTTCCATAGCTCGAATTCCCATAACTCAAAACAGGTTACAGTATCATTCAGATCATAGTTTCCCAAATGGGCGCTGGAAGCTTTCAAGATGGCAGTAGAAGGTTCAAATAAAATAAGGGGACGTTAAGGAAATGGACAATAGCGGACAAATTCTATCTACACAAAAAAAAGATAAATGAGAGTTTTGGGGGGCACTAGACTTTATTTTAAGCTCAAAGTGGGCGGTGGCCGATATAAGATTTGGAACCTATGGTTTAGAGCGCAAATTCTTCAATAATTCAAACAAATTGACATGTGCAACATAACATCGAATTTTTTTGGGGAACTTGTAAATTATGGTGAAAATTTATTATATGGGACATAGTTCACCAGAGTTAAATAATAGTAAATTGTTTCAAAAAACACTGGATGTGATTAACATTCAACATGGTTGCCAGTGGCAATGATTATTAATTTTCTTTATTAATATTGATAAAGATCGAATCTTTATGGAATCTTATTAACTATAGATAAGATTGAAACTTAATATAACTTCCGATAAACTCATTTGACAGCGCCACCTCTTAACGACCTACTAAAACAATAAAAAACACCTGCCTGTCGTGAAATCCACATGTAGAGTGAATCATTAAGGCAACCTTTCGGAACTATTTGTGGGGAATTCCCAACAAGTATTTTAAATGGGAGTTTGTATGGGAGGTACCCCTCCTGGTAACCCTAGGATTGGTTGATGGATCTGGATCAGAAACTTATTGTGTTTAAAACCTGTAACTAGAAATCTTGATGTTAAGGAAATAAAAATGAGTGTAACTCTCCAAAATCCCATGTTCTATAAAGTGGCCATTAGTCGAATTATTTGTGTGCCTTATGGTGACTTGAGTTATGGAAATTCGACTGTATATCATAATTAAGGTTAATATACCATAATTATCTAATGTATAAGATGTTTAGGTGGACGAATTGTTTGAAAAATTACTGATATTTTTTTTCCAACAATACAATATTTTATCGATATAGAAATGATTATATATTTTATTATAGTCTTCATTTCAGACTAGGGAACTATAATTCGAAAACTAGAAGTCATATAAAAACTATCATTCGAAAACAGAAGATTTATTCAAAGTTAAACCACCCTACAAACCATTGAACAAGATAGTCGATCAGGACTATCCACAGTGAAGTCTAAATGCGGCCCAAAGCGGCTGAAGTGGCAAAAAGAAATTTCTTTGGCCCACTGGTCAGTGTTTTTGTTGTTTGCGCGCCAGTCAAGTACACTGGGGAGAAGCCCGCTTTTTTTATCGTCACCTTGTCGGAGGACAAAAATAAAAAAAAAAAAAAATTATTATTGGGCAGCCCAATGAGCCCCAGGGAACCAAAAAGGTTGGACAGTCATGTAGTAGATTAATCATAGTCCCTTGCTTTAAACAAATTTTATTAAGACAAATCGATTCATAGCAATCGGTAATTATTGGCAAGGTGCTGATCGCTGTAATACGTTTCCCTGGAACGTTGAGTTGTATGGCAAGATGAAGACTAGAGGAAGAAAAAGGGAAAAATGCCACTAAACAACAGATTTTTGGGGTTCGTGAAGCAATTGTGTTGTCTGTTGACAACTAAAAAGAAAATGAAAGACAGTCCAGGAATAAATGAAGGAAGTCTGGAGACCAACAGGTATGTGTGAAGTGGAATTGTGATTCTAGTTAGTGATCTCTTGTATTTTTGTCAATATCAACTAGTCAGTAAAAATAAATAATAACTTGTTTAGAACCCACAAAAATCATAACAATATGATGGCTGAAACTATAATGGATTCTAAAAAATACATTATTTTATGCACACATATTCAAACGCTGTAGGATAATAAATTTAAATTTTTCCATTTGACATAATAGAAAAAATTAAAAAATATTGATTTATATCCAAAGAATATAAACTTCGATGTAATAAAACTAAAATACAATCAATACAATTACAAACAAATAAAGTTAAAAATTTACACTTCATCCAATTTTTAGTGAGGCCAAAGTTACGAGATTATTAATTGGTTTTATTTGTTTCGGTACATTTGTACATTTAGTTTTGGTTTATTTAAAAATTCATTAAATTATTAAATCATATTAACACACTTTAACTCAATGTAATTTTCTGAGAAAATACACTTTGATTGCACAATTATGTATTTCATTTTGAATGAAAAAGAAAATATCTCAGATTTATTTAGAAATAAATAACTTGAAATCAGCAATCAACTAAGAAGTAAAGAGATAAGGCAAAGTATTATATACAGAGTTACGCGTATGTTCCTTAAAGATACGTCATCCTACCATACCATATACACATATGTATACGCATTTGTAGGTTGGTAGATGTGTTCATTTTCATACTCTCATGTGAGATTGTGAAAATCAACAACAGCAACAACAACAGTAACAACAAAACTTGTAGACCAAAGAAGAAGCAAAACAAGAAGATGAGCATAAGAAAATTAGTTTTAATTGGCACAAACAAAAGATTGTAACTAGAAAAGTAGGTTATGGCCAGATAAAACAGGTTACAACAAAACAAAACTAAACAAGACAGGTGTGCATGCAAGCAGTGCATCGGGGCTTAACTATTTAATATTATTTATGGAAATTTTTACAACAGAAATATTTAAAAAAAAAAAAAATAATAATAAAATAATACATAAATGTCCAAATTAAAAAAATATAAAATAAAACAAATTCATAGAAAAAAGAATAAAATTATAAATAAAAATAATATGTAATTAAATATTTTAACATTACATATGAATGAATGAATGAATATCTTTGTATTGATGTGTGCCTATTTCTGTGTGCATTTATTTTGTTTAAATGGGTTTACGAGTACACTATTGTGAACAGGTATTATCACTTTGCCTTGATGTTTGTAACGCAAATAAATATTGCGTATGGGAACCCTATAAAGAATATACGGTGTGACAAATACTAAAGTTACATTTACTTAGCAATCAATCATGCCATCTATAGACAGGAGGCGGTGTTATTTTGAAATGTTCAATTGACATGTGTTGATTTTATGACTTTTTGCTAATGAGCCGATAAATTTCAATGTACAAATGTTTTTTTATGGCATAATCTTATTTTTTCAATAGCAGTGTCGCTAGAGAATTATTGATTTCAGAATGCACTCCCAAAATGATTGAAAAAGTTCATGATTTTGTAGGAAATAACTGCATTACTATAATAATAATGATGGAAGAGGTTTTGAATATTAACAAAGAAACAATTCAATTCATTCTTAACGAGAATTTTGATAAAAGAAATGCCTGCGCAAAATTTACTCCACATTCCAGAGATTTCAGAAATGATCAAAACTTCCTAATATCAATTGGGATAACACATACATACACACAATCCAAAAACTAAGCTCCAAAATGTGGACTGGTCATTTTGAAGACCTTGATAACATCGAAATAGCATTGACGTGTACTATATGAATGCTTTTCCACAAAACGAAAAAGATCCAGTATTTGATTAACTATTGCATAGATTTAACAATTGTATTGAAGCGGGAGCAGAATATTAAATTGAAAAACATTCCAGATAAGTGGGTTGATCAATAAGTCTTTAGAAAATCCGAGAGATCGCTCTTAACATCGTTAACTTTTTTTTTTTTTTTAGTCCATTACTAATCAGCTATTAAAGTCTCAGTAATATCGACCAGGTGGTTTTGTTTTTATTGTCAATTGAAGCAACAAACTTTTTTGTATTAGAAAAAATGGAAAAATGTGAGTTAATTAAATACTTGTATTGAAAAGGCGGAGATTGTATTGAAAAATAAAAAGAAAATTTCGGAAAATAATTGTTTTTATCTTTTTCTAAGGACTTATTGATCAACCCAAGTATTTCGTTTTTTCGGTAACGGTAATGATACACCGAACTAGTAATATGAATCAAAGACGTTTTATTGTCGTGTGTGTGTGTGTCAGAACCAGAGTTGTCCGGTTACTGGGGGAGGTAGTGCCAACACAAAGTTCACTTAAAAATCATAATTGATTACAATTGTTTCCTTCTTTCATACAATATGTACTATCGGACTAGAAACATTTGATTTATTAAAATTACGTAAACTTTCAGTATAGTGTCTGGCTACTCAACATGACATTATGCAGTTATAAAGAACTTACGTAATATGCGAATAAGTCTTATGCTGTCTACACATTAAGCGACTGATTGTACAGTCAAAGATCAAAACTTTTTTATTTTTCATACATGACCTTCCCGTGCACACGTTGTGAGAGTCAACAAGCAAAATGATAGTAAACAATCGATCGCATAATGTATGGGCCGCATTAAAGATCAATGTACTATATTATGTTATGAAGAAGAAACAGCAGAGCATTTGTTTGCTAATATAATGCTCTAATCTGGAACATAATCCATTATTTAAACAAACATTACATACGAAGAGCCAACAGGAATTGCAGAAGTATGTGCATTCGAAAGAAATCTTGGAAATGAATGCTAAACTCTTATAGAGGCTTTACTGTAGATCGTGGATCACGAGGATTCGGTTTTGTGCTTTACAGTGCTATTTTAGTATCACGAATAGCTGTTTTTTGATTTGGTTATGTGTGGCGCGCAATAAAAATGGAAGAAGAAGACACCTGACAATCACAAAAAACGACGAAATTATGATAGTCCTGCATCATGGACAAATTGCCCAACACTGTTAAGACTGACCATACGAAAAAAACCGAATTTAAGCATACCAATTTGAAATTAGCATCTTTCAATCGAATCACATCTACAACAACAACCAACTCAATTTTGTCATTTTCCCTGTTGATGTTGTCAAATGGAACTCGAATCAATAGTCGCATGTTCATAGATTCGAATCTTAGCTTACTGTAAAGCCACTATTAGAGCAACTGTTATTATTACAAGAGATAATGGTAGTGATAAGGTGATTAGCTCTCGTACTTGCCTAATCCAATCCAATCTAATCTTATCTAATGTGTAAGCTTAAGACCTTGTCCTAGACAATATGCACAACATATCCAAAAACTGGCTCAATCAAACAAATATTTAATATGCCATATACATAAATCTTTAATAAATTTTTTAAAAATGTAAGTTTTTAAATAAAAAAATTTTTAATATCAATAAAAACTTCATAAAATGATTAGTTATGACAAATTATATGTTACAAAAAGACACAAAATATGCAACAATTTGGGGTTTACAGGGCTTACAGTTGTAATCTTATTCAATTTTATCATGTTTTATCTCTTAGTATTATTATTATTGTTGATGTTTGTTATTATTTAAATTGTTTTTTTGATTATTGTGTGTTCATTTGTTTATTATCTCGCGCAGCACGTTAATGACATTAAATCAAATTTAATTTAATTTGTAGACAAAAACAAATGGGATAAAATGAAGAAAAAAATAAAAATTAAATTATAACAAACAACAGAAAAACGCAACAATTTCCAATGACGCAAATAAAGAGCAATCACAAGAAGAATGACAACACAAAACAAAAGCAACAAAATGCACAAGAAAATAATAAAAATAATTTATGTATAAAACTAAACAAAAAAATACATGCATGCATGCAAACGCACAAACACACTCATAGAAAATATTAAAAAAAAAATAATGTTAAAACAAAATTTATACAATAAAATTGCAATCTTAAATAAAAAATAATAAAAATTAAGACAAAAAAAAACCAACAATAAATAAGAGCAATAATGTATGTAGTAGAAAAAAAAACAAATGTGTAAATACAAAAAATAAAATAAATTGCAACAATATACAAACGCAGACTTGTGTAAAGATACATTTGCAATATTTATTGCAAACACACACATACTCCTTACTCATAATGCATAATATACTAAGAGTATATATAGAAATGTATATGCATCTATGTAAGTACATGCATTTGTATCTATGTATCTATACAATCGCAATCCATATACATAATAAAAAAGAAAAAGTAGAAATAAATGAATAAATGTAACTGGGTCAGGGTGCATCCCCACACACACACGCTCTCTGCCAAGCCATATATGCAACGCAAACAACGTCGCCCGTTTTGGGGGTAGCAATGGGACTTACGACTCACTTATGTGTGTAGTATGTACAAAAATAAAACAACAATCCTAGCCAAAGTTAAGTGCAAGTGAGCGCACATTGCATTTAAGAAGAATTTACTTACATACATATGTGTATAGAGAGAGAGATAGAGAGAGAGTAAATCGCAAACAGCAAAACAAGGAATGAAGAGATTAAATTCTCGCACACTCATTTAGAACTTTTTAGTTTAGAGAGGTAAGGTATGTAAGTGCAATTGCAACTGCTTAAATGCAATTAGTCAAGTTCTCATCATCAAGAGAGAGAGAGAGAAAGAGAGAGAGAAATGAAGAGTATAAAACTAAACCAAAGAGATAAGTACACAATAGGAGAGTACAAACAAAACAGAGAGACATGATAAGCATTGTCGATGCATTGGCACGCAGAATTATTTTCTTTTTTATTTTATACGATGTTATGTATTCTTCTCAACACACCCAATGCAAACCCCCATCACCACCATCACCACACCCATCAATTTAACACATATATATTCAGTATATTCACCATCACCACCACCACCCACTCAGACCCACTCGGCACTTAGCCAATGCATGCGCGCGCAATGCAACAACTGCAATTTCAAATGACTTCGTTTCATTTTTGTTTTTGTTGGTTTTCGTTGTTTTGCTGCCAACGTCAACGGTAACTGCAACGTCTACGACGTTGTCGTCGCTGTTGTTACTAAAGTAGCACAGGGTCATATGGCGACCTATTAGCACACATTTCCACAATGGCGTTTTTCATTGAGTTAAGGTTAAACAATAACAACAACAGCAGAAGCAATAATAGTAGCGGCGGCAGAAATATGTGTATTATAAAATTGCAACAACAATAGCAACAATAATAGCGCCACCACTGAAAAATAATACTCCAATAAAACAACAACAAGCAGCAATCATTAGCATTCTAGAAAACATAAACAAAAAGCACCAACTAAACAATAAAAAAAAAAAATAATGCAATAAACCAACAGATACCTGATAGAAAAAGAAAGCATATTACACCTTACTAAATACCCTGCACATACTTCATTTGTTACTAAAATAAAGCATCTCCCTATTAGCCCTAATTCTGGTGGTCAATTAATGTCATGTTCACACTTACCTATTATTTATATAAAACTAAACTTCCCTTATCGACGACCCCTTTAGCTTTGCCTTAGAAGATGAAAGAAATTGTGTTATACCACCACTTTAGATCCTACACATCATATACTTAACTCAAGTTCCTGACATACCCCACCCCATCTCCCTTAATTCAGACTCTTTTTATAATCAATTGCATATTGCACCTCACTTATATCATGGACACACCTAACTCTTATATAAAACTAAAGCTACTTTTTCGAGGAGATAGAAGAAAGTATATTTCAGCTTCTCCTACCCTATCGACCCTAGTTTTCTCTTTCTCCAACACTTGACCAATTGCATATTACATCTCACAGCTGATATCATTTAATCTTTACATGAAACTAAAGTTCGACGCTAGCTCTGGTAGAAGTTCTCAAACCGCTTAACCCATTTTTCATTCGGTTTGGTGCATTTATTCTTTTTTTAATTTATTGAATCCTTTAAAAAAGTTTAAAAATTGTAGATACTGCTGACCAGAAAAACGCATCTTTTTCCCCTTCATTTTAATTATTAAAATTAATTATACTACATTTAAAATATATTAAAAATAAATATTACCATCGGAGAGTTAGCTTCTATGTCTTAGATTCTATGAATTTATTGTTATATTAGAATAAATCTATGAGATCAGAAGTTTTTAAACTTTCTATATTCTCTTTTGAACTGTGATAAGAAATTGGAGTTAAGAAAGAGGGTATTTCTGGTACTTTAAAGATGATTTCTCCCATTTCTCAAAGATACTTCTTGACCAAATAGATGGGTCAAAATGCCACTAGCTTTGGAATTAATTTTGATAATATGTACTTATTAGAGGTGACAAATTTTTGGATATAAAGTTCATACGTGGACCACCGACAACGAAACCACGATATAAGAGGCGCTGCCTTATACAAAAGTAAAGAAAGCATACTACACGTCACTATCAGTTCTACCCTACACACACTAAACTGAAGTCCCGCTTTTCGTACATACGATGTTTGTTCAAAAAGTATCGCGAATTTTGAATTTAAGTGGGCTACGTATATCTGAGAGTCCCTTCGATCAATTTTTACCATATCACTGTTGCGTTATATATTGAACATGATTGAATATATCCTTTTTTATATGTATTGATATATTTAATGAAGTATGGTAACAATAAAATTCTTGACCTACTATTAAGAGCCCAAGGCATTCAGGTTGTAATATTTTCAAGAAATTTTTGAAGATATTTTACTTAGTTAAGATGAATTTCTGTCTCGTGAGTGGCGTGAAAGAATATGTTCAAAGATTTTTTTAGAAAGAATGCAGATTATTTCATATACATATGTACATATTTGAAGGAAAAGTGGGTACTACATTTATCGAAGAAGAGCGCGTTCTTTTATTCAAACAACGGTCGGGGGGTTAATCAAACATCAACGTTTGAGAGATACGGGATTTACAACAAGAGGCATACGTGTAGGACATTAACAGGGTTTAAGAATTACAATAAATCAATCAATTTGCGAACAACTGATGTATTGATGACTAAACTGAAGCTTCCCTTTCCCCACTCTTAACATTAAACTGGAGCTCTTATTCCTTTCCGCTCCGCTCCTATTAAACGCTACCCTTGACCGACCAATTTATAGTACTTATTTGTTGTCGTCTATTAATAAATCGTAAAAAATATATTAAATAATTAAATACATAAACAAATAACCATAAAAAACGCATTAATCATCAATCATCATAATGAAGTTGTGTGGCATTTTGATGAGGAGCAACAAAAAAAAACTAAAAATACTTACTTGAAACTAAAAGAAAAACACAAAACAACAAACAAACAAAAAAAACATCAAACTAATTTAACAATTTTTTTACACTTCAATTGTTTTTGCATCTATGTATTTTGTTTTTGTATTTATTTATTTATCGCATTAAAAATGCAACAAAAAAACAAGAGTAAAAATAAAAAAAATAGAAAAAAAAAGTATTTGATTTTCTTTTTAGTTTAATTTTATTTTATGTAGTATTTGTTTTTATTTATTTGTTGTTGCTAATCAATTTTGTGGCGTGCAATTTTGAAGGTTCCTTTGAAATGTTTCAATGTTATCCTTGGTTCGTAATTTGTTGTTGTTGTTATTGTGATTATTATTATTATTGTTGTTGTTGTCGTTGCAATTGTTTTTGCATTTATAATTAAATTAGTTTAGAGAATGCGACGCACAACCCATTTTCTTTGATTATATGGTGGTGGTGGTGGTGGTGGTGGTGATGATGATAATGATGATGATGTTGTTATATTGATGGTGGCAGTGGCAAATGACGTTTAGGAATGCTATAGTATTTTAGTAGTTAATTGCATTTGGGACTTTGATTTTTTAACTTAAAGTGGTTTGTTTGCTTATTTAGTAATTAGTTCAAGCAACTAATTTAATTGTTGTTCTTGTTCTTGTGTTTTATTTTTTATTTACATATTTTACTGTGAGTAGAAACAATTGAAATCCTTCAGTTTTAATATGTATTTTAATTAATGTGTCCATCTAGTATTACATTAACCCCAAATTGAATATTTATACATCATAAGTATTCCAATTATTGATTTAAATATGGTTTTGGAAATAAATCCATTCTAATACTCGTACTTACTATTATTTAATACAATGGGGTGTAAAAATTGAATGTAATTTTAATCAATCAACTATTTATAAGTCGGTCAATGTCAGGAACAAAACATTATCATCAAGGTCCTCTACAAGTTAGATTCAGTTAATTTTGAAAAATATTAGAAAAAAAAAAAAATACCAAAAATCGTCGGGTTGGAGAATTATCGAGAACTGGATGTCCAAAGCGGTTTGTTATAATGTTACTCAAGTAAGAACTGTAGTAAGAGAAGTAAAGGACATATCAGGAAAATAAGTAAGCGCTAGTACTGTCAAAAGAGTGCTTCATTAAAATGGCCTACGAATATCCCCGCAAAAAGCGTATGGATGTTGCCAAAAAAAAAAATAAATTAATGAGGCTCTAACTTTATGGAAAAACATTTTTCCTTTACACTGATGAGAGTAAATTTGAAATATTTGGTGCAAAAAGAACATCACAAATATGGCATTCCACCCATGAAGCTTTTAAAGAAAATGATGTAACCACAACACAGTTAAACATGATGGAGAATCAGTTATGGTTTGGGGCTACCTGACGACATTAGTTGTCGATAAATTTATTTTTATTAAATCCACAATCAGAACAATATCATCATTAATCATTTTAAAGGACAAATTCACCCCCAAAATAAAGAGCGAGAAATCATAAGACACTTAAACATCCGACGCAATACCCAACCTCAAACCCATTGAACATTTGTAGGAACACCTTGATCATGATCAGACAGAGGAAGATTTTATAATAGAAGAATGGATCAAAATCTCTCCTGATGTGATATAAAAAAGCTTGTTATATCGATGCCAAGGAGACTTAATGATGTTCTAAAGTCTAGAACATATAAATTTATTAAAATTTATCTCTTGAATCTCTGTATTTTGTATTCATTATTTTATAATCATCATAATATAAATATGGCAACAGGTTTCTTATGATAATTTTTACGCCTAAACTATCTAATCGATTTTGATCAAAAATATAACATTCATCAGGTTTTCATTTGTAGATGTGCCCAATATTGCTATTTTGCAGTACATTTTCTTGCTGTGTTCTTCAATTAAATACTTACGCATATAGCAAATACGATAAACACAAGGGTCGAACTTTATTAAATGATACTTAATAATTGTTTTTCATATCAAACTCTCTTTATAGAAAAAAAATTGAGTTTGTCTCACACGATTAAACACTTTTTGTCTTTCTTCCGGCGGGGTGTTCGAATTTCGAGCACTGGTCGATCCTAGTAATAATAAAACTTTTACCCACTTTCACTAATATAGGCCTTCAAATAACCAATCGGTCAATTACCATAAATTGGAGATTCATTTATATTTAACCCTTTGCACTACGTCTAAATTTCATATGACCTGCCAGCAGCTCTTCTTGAAACATATATGTATGGTAACTTCCTCAAAAAATTTTTATTTATCCATTTTTCAACTTTTCATAATTCAGTTTTATCAATCCAAAACAATTAAAAAACTATTAGCAAATTGGATAGATTACCAACAAAGTGGAAAGAATATTCTATTCTAAGCAATCAAAAACAAATATGTTTCCAACATCATTTTTTTCATAATGTAGAAATCTTGATTATTTACAAGTTTCTGAAACCGACAAATAAACGCACGTTATTTTCACGCTTAGGCGACTGAGTTGCCCTTCTGTCATCTCTCTGTCATTCTAAACAGCGAAACCATGCCCTCAGAAGCACACCGCCAAATACCTGGGGTTCCCCCTGGATATACGGGTATTGAAAGGCTCACATCAAACGCAAGCGCCAACAGCTGTATTTTAAAACAAATAAAAGTCTATCACAAATCAACATTGTCTTTGCTCAACAAGCTTCTGCCATACAAGACCATTTGGAGTCCCATAGGGACAAATGGAATTAGTCTGTGGCCCTCTGCTTTGCATTCGAATTTGAAGATACTCCAGAGATTCCAAACAAAGCTTCCCCGCAGATTAGTGAATGTACCTTGGTATGTCAGAAATACAAAAATTCACAGAGTTATTAATATCCCGTCTCAAAATACACCCTAATGATCTCTCCTCAAGTCTACTTTTCTTTGATATCAACTTCCGCCGACTCAAGAGATCTACCTTTTAGGTTTCCTGAAGGATAGATAAACTGCTATCTACCACTGTGATGTAATTTCTTAATCATCCATTTACTTATGGTTACATTCTAACTGACTTGTTTATAAAACAAAAAAGTTTATAAGTCTATAAAACTATGAGATTAGTTTCTGTTTCTTTCACTTATAATCTTAGATTAGATGCAGATCAATTGTGAGCCATAAAGCTGATTATACTTGGAAAAGTTATAACATTTATTACATATTAGGTCACAATTCCTCAAATTATGTGTCCCAAAAGATACACCATACTACTTCTTTGAGAATATACAACAGTGAAACAATAATTAAATGTCAGCTCCACTGTTACAGTTTTAAGCTTTTCAATTGCAATTAAAGTTTATTGATCATCATCATAGTAAAATTGGAAGTCTTTAAAATAAACTAGAATACAAAAGTCTCAATGTAGTAGAAATTTAACTTCATGCTCAAAATATGAAAATTGTAAAGAAATCTTCCTTAAAGGCAATTATTTATTTTCATAAAATCTCTTATAATTCATATTAAATTCTATGTTAATCTCACTCAATGTCATTTTTAAAGAATATTCCATAAATATGAGAGAGAGAAATATGCAAATTTTATTTTCGAGACCTTGTAGCAAGGACATGCAAATATGCAAAATATGCATAAATGTCCTTGTAAACAGCTCAACAGGGTCTGCGCCCACCTTCCAAACTATTCATGTAGTTCATACAACAAAAATGAAAATGTCAAACGTATAAAGTCGTATGATAATAGATGACGCGTCAACATCGACAACACCATCATCATCATCATCAATTGGGGAAAAATGAGAGCAAACTACATACTACACACATAAATGAACAACAACAACAACAACGCAAACAACTGCAGACAACAAAAATGCATGTTGTATGTCGTCGTCTGTCTCGACCTTCAGATAAATTAGAACCTTGTATTTCATTCATTTATTCATTTATATACTGCATTGCAATGTGCGTCCATCCATCCAACCAACCAAACGACCAATCAACCAACCAACCATCTATCTATCTATCTACATATCTATCTATCAGAGTAGTCTGTCAGTCAGTCCATCCATCCATCCATCCAACAACAATATTTTCTGTTCTGTCTGTCTGCCTTCTTGTCTTTTTGTTTGTGTATGCAATGTCATGCCCCAATTTGCGGCAAATGCAGTGCAACCTCGTTTTCTATTTTGCTTCAATATATTTCATATATTGTATATATTGTAATTTGACATTGACCCATTTTGTGCATGCCGCCGCCACCACTGTTGACGTTGCTGCCGCTTCTATTGCTGCCACACGCCAAATGCAACAACAGCAAACAACAAACAAACAGCAATTGCATTTGTATAGCAGCAACAACAACAGCAAAGACGACGACGATGCACAAACTATGTCAATGTCAGCAAGCCGGCGTAAAAGCGGCGGACGGTAGATTGTATATGTATTGGTATCTATGTATCTTTCTGTGTAAGTGTGTGTCTCGTTAATTTTTGTCCGACCGACTTACAAAACAACAAACTAACAGACCGACCGACCGACCGACCGACCGACAAATAAACGATTGGCTGGCTCTGGCTGCATTCGTAGACAGTTTGGGTGGTGGCAACACAAGCAATGTGTTGTTGTTGTTATTGTTGGAGCATACACAACAACACACAACACAAATGAATAAACGAAGTGAAGCATAACAACAAGCATGTGTTTGTGTGTATCTCTCTCTCTATCTCTCTGTCATGGTGTGTGTTTCTAAGTATTTTGTGTATATATGAGAGATATTGCCACTCGTGTTACCGCTTGCAGTCGCAATCATTAGTCGATGTTGTTTTTGTTGTTTCTAGTGTTATTGCGTCTCTGTCGACGGTCTCGCTGATGCACACAATGACCTCCATTCAATTGTTGATGTATTTGTGCTTTTCGTTTTCATTTTGGTTTTTGTTGTTTTTGCTTTTTGCATTTGCATCCTTGTGCTCAATCTCCAATATTAGAAACGAGCGCCGCTTGAGCTTGACCCAAATTCTATGAGCGTCATGTTCCAATTACAGCATCATTTTGTTGTTGCTAGCTAATGTTGTTGGTTTCGAAATCTCTAGCAACCCAACCAAACCAAAACTTGCCTAACAACCCAACAGACATACTGTGTTTCCCCCCTCTCATGCGAATCTATAATACTTAGAAAATTATTATATGGATTGTATTGTATTGTACGAGTATGTATGTACTTGCAATAAATGCGCAGACAATGACCTTGCTCTATTTTCATCATCTCCACATACACACACACACTAAGTTGCAAACAAGGATATGCGCAATAAATACCAAAGGTGAAATAATGTAAGTATAATGTACAAAAAGAACAAGGAGAAAATAATTTTAAGAAAACAACAATAATAATAATAAAAAAAACCTCATTTGGAGGCAACATTGTAGACGACCATGAATTTAAGCTACATAAATAACTAACTAAGTATGAACGTGTATGTAGTATGTTAGTTAGTTAGTGCGTCTATATATGTATAATATTTGCTTATCGGTTTTGTAAGTGCATTGAAGGTCTACAAGTGTATAGCTTTACGAGAACAAACATAGAAAACATTCAACAAACAACTAAACAAACACAAACAAACCAAAAAGAAAAGTTCGAGATACAAAAACAAGACAAAACTGATTAACACACACACACAATTAGTTAGTTAATAAGACATACAAGACTGACTGACTGACAGACGACACTTAGTCAAAATGAATCTATCATCAACAAGTGAACACACTGGAAGGTTTTGCTGTGATGTTGATAATATATGGTATTCATTTATTATTATTTGGTGTTGCAGCTAACACTGCATGTATCTTTTCGTCTATCCGTCCATTAGTCAGTCACTTAGTCAGTTAATCAATAAGTGAAACACTTGTTTAATGTCAATTGAATGCATCGCAATATTATACTAGACACTGACATTGGTGAATGTCAACGCGAAGGAGGCGGCGTAAACATGACTAATACAATAAATACATAAGTGCGTATGCGTATACGTAATTTCAGCTAATAGATAAGTTGTTTTTTACTTAATATTCAATAGATTTGCATTTGGTTAGATAAAGTCGTGATGGTGATGGTTGCTGGTAATGGTAACGCGGCTACTTGCAGTTGTAAAGAAAAAGAAGGTCCCAACCCAAATAACTTGAGTTTGATATTAAAGAAATGAATTTGCCTTAGCACTCTGCATATTTAGTATAAACTATGAAGTTGGTAATGAAGAGATGAATGTATAATTTACACTATAAAATACAGGGGGGTGGGTTGTGAAGTTGATCCACCACCAAGCGAATATTACATCTTTTTGTCATTGCATAATTTTTTTGGTGACAATAAAAATAGTTTCAATCGAAGACTGCATAAATCTTTTGGCCGAGTTTTTTTGGCAACAAGGATCACAGGTTCTATGAGAATGGAATCATGAAGCTAGCCTCAAAATGACAACAAATCATTGAACAAAAAGGGGTATATTTGACATAATTCGAACAACCCATCTGTTCTTATGCTCTCCCTCTTTCATACACTCGTAAAAAGCTAATATTTCGAACAGAGTTTACTCCTCTCATTTATAAGGAGATAAAGAATATGAAACTAACGTGGTATAATTAAGATTTTCTAATCTAATGATTCACAGGCATATGTACATACATATATTCAAATTGTTTATATTTGGTATAAAGTTATGACTGTTCAAAGTTATCATCTTATCTCAGGTGAAACGAAGACGTTAAGAAAGAAAAAAAAAAGGAAAAACTGCTACTAAAACTTGGATATCGACCTACAACAAAATACATACTAATTTTAAAACCTGTATAGACTTATGGTATCCAGTTATGGGGCTGCTCGTGTTCCAGTAACATAATGCAAATACATAAGTTTCAGAACAAAGTGATGAGTTGTAATGCACCCTAGTAAGTACGGAGCAGCGACCATGTACACGAACTTCCCATCAAATCAATAGCCACTACTATACAGAAAATGCAAAGTCTCATGTGGAAAGGCTAAGTGAACTTATTAATAGTGAAGCTTCAAGCCATATGGATTTACGTGATTGGAAAACCAGAAAGAAGGCTATCATTGGCTGTGCCAAAGATGTAATACTCTCCACGATCCTCCGGGTTGCATCCAAACTTCCTTTCTTAGCATCACCATATTCTCTCCGTTACAGTTTGAGCATTAACAAAGAACACAGTTTCAGTTGCAATGTATTTTTATTGTACTTATACTCTTTATAAGTTTGTCATTTAATAAGACTTTGTATGGGAGGTACCCTTGCTGGTAACCCTAGGATTATGAAATTTACATGGCTGATGGATACAGAACAGAAACTTATAGTGTCCAATTTCAATTCAATAAGTCAAAAAACAAAAAACTTTTTCTAATAAGAACATTAATTTAAAAGGGGGTTTGTATGGGAGGTCATTGGAAATCATTGCTGGTTATTGCATGTCGTGAAGTTTGCTTTCCTTTTGTGGTAGCCAACCAGAACTGAGCGCTATTTAAGACGGTGGCAACTACACGTGTCAAAGTCCGAAATCGCGAAAAGCGTTCGAATTGGATAGGTAAATTGACATATGGTACACTCACGACAGGTGAATGCACCGCGATGTACTTTGGCCTTAGTTTTTCCTGAGTTTTTTCCACTTTACTGGTGGGTAGTGGCCAGTCAGATTTCTTTCGCCTTAAGAATGCTAGTCCATTTAGCCATCTGCTGTGGTTTGACAGGTCGGGGTTTTTGTTCCACTTTGTGGCATCATCAGCAACATTTTTAGCGGAAGGAACCCATCGCCAGTTAGCAACGTTAGTTATCTCCGAAATCTCACTCACACGGAACGCCACGAACTGTTGGTATCTGCGGTGATCAGATCGTAGCCAGGACAAGACAGTGTTGGAATCTGTCCAAAATGTTGTCGCAGTCAAATCGAATGTATGCGATTTTTGAATGCTTGTGGCTAGTCGCGCGCCTAGGACCGCGGCCTGAAGTTCTAGCCGAGGTATGGACATCAATTTTAGTGGAGAAACTCTTGTTTTGCTGCCAATTAAAGAACATTCGATTTTAGTATTGCTTGTATACACAAAGTAGCTTACCGCAGCGTAACTTTCCTCACTAGCATCAACGAAAGTGTGGAGCTCAATGTTACAAGCATCCGGCAAACCAGTACGAAAATAGCATCTGGAAATGCGCGTGTGTTCAACTTCAGGTAGCAGCCGGAGCCATCGTAGCCACCTCTGATGATGATCGTCCGGTATGAGCTCGTCCCAGGAGCAGCCCCAAATTTCTTGTAATATCACTAAGCATTTCGCGCTTTGTAGGCTTTCGTATTCCCTGCATAGTGTCATACCGTTTTTTATGTGGCGATACGACGAATGTTAGACAGTCTTCATTAGTGAGCCACCACATGCCCAAGATTTTCTCCATTGTGAGGTAATCTTCGTATGCAAGCCGTACTGCTGAAGTTTGATTGGTTCCCAGGGCATTTAACACGTTAGGTGAGTTGGACACCCAGTTGCGTATTTCGAATCCGGCTTTTGCATGGATGTACTTTACGTCATTGGCAAGCTGTATAGCTTCGGTGACGCAATCTACGCTGTCCAACATATCATCTACATAATGATTCTCTATGATGCTGTCCACCGCTCGAGGTAATTGTTGTTTAAACAGCGCAGCGTTTTTGTTTTTAACCAACTGAGCGCAACTTGGTGAACATGTAGCCCCGAACGTCATGACCTGAAGAACATATTTAGTGGGTTCCATTGCACCCAATTCATACCATAGAAAGCGCTGTCGAAATCTTCTCAGTATAGATATTAAGGATGAAAGTTGATCGGGTCCTTTAAGTAGTTGTGAGTTCAGCGAAACGCCTTGTACTTGAGCTGCCGCGTCCCATATCAATCGTAATTTGCCTGGTTTATTTGGATTGGTGACTGGAAACACTGGTAGATACCAACAGCGATCCTGCTGGAGTTCGGACGTTTGTAGTCGGCGCGCATAGCCTTTAGTAACGAAGTGGTTAATTCTTTCTTGCAATTTATAGGCAAGCTCTGGGCCACTTTTAAGGCGATGTTGTAGACAGTTGGCTCGTCGTAGTGCCATGTTGTAGCTATCTGGCAAGCGAGCGTCTTCAGATCGTCATAATAGGCTGGTTTCATAGCGATCCCCTTGGCGCACAGTGAACCGTTCTAATTGGTTTAGTGCACGTTTGTCGTCTTCGCTGACCAACTTAGGTCCGGAGGCTATGTCCACGGTGTCGAGACATATGTAGTCTCGAACTAATTTCGACAGTTCGTCATCAAGTAGATTGCCTTCACACACATGAAATATATGATGAGCTGATTCATCATTGTTGTCATCTTGGTCTGTCAAATTGCCTTTAAGCGTCCAACCTAGGCGCGTCTTCTCGGCAATGGGTTCAAAATAAGAGCCCTCCTTTGACTTTAAACTGGTCCCAAGTTTGCTGTTATCGATACCAATCAAAATTCTAGGCACTGCATTGTTGTATGACGGCAATGGTAACCGTCTTAGATGCTTGTATTGTGCTTTCAATTGTACGGCATTTAGCGATTGTGGGGGTAGTAGCAATTGTGTAACTGTGTGAACATTTCTTACGGTGAATTTTTTGCCTACACCTGGCGCCAAAATTTTAAGGTCCAACCGCATTGAGTCATCCTCATAGCGATGCGTCTCTCCAGTCCATTTTAGGCAGAGAGGCTGCGGTTGGCCAATAAGGTTAAGTTCGCGTCTTAGGTCTTCGTCCATTAGGGTTAGCGATGAACCATCGTCGAAGAATGCGAAAGTTGAAACGCTCTTACCGTTTCCATATAGGACAATAGGTAGCACTTTAAAAATAGTAGAGCTTCCGTCCTGGCTGTGTGCGTTGCAGAAAGCACCACTCGATGTAGGTGCCACAGGTGATGCAGAATTGCTGAATGTTGACTGATTGGGGTGCAGCAAAAAGTGATGTGGATATTGGCGATGTAAAATTCTCAGCGTCAGAGAATCCACACAGCTCAGTCGATTGATCATACGTCGCTTTAAACAGGGGCCACTCTTCCGGTTTGCCACTAAACTGAGGAAGTTCTCTACTCAGCCCTTTTCGAGCTGCTATATGAGCGTTGGTAAGAGGCTGAGTTGAATTTAAGTGTTGCAGGCAACATGTTTGCTCGAATTGGGCCTGGGTGTCGGGCATGTGAGCATCGATCGGGCTGAATAATATTTTCTATAGGAGCCACGAAGTGGTGATTATGCCCGCTTGCTTGCCTGGTTACACCTTCCTCCTCTTCCAGCTGCGCCAAGAGCTCCCGTTCTTCCGCTAAGCTTCGCCATTCCTCTCGTAGTAGTAGTATTTGTTTATGCAGTGTGTGGTTGCGCGATTGTAGCGCACTTGGTAAGTTAGGGTGAATTCTTTTGGTCGAAGTTGCTCCCACAGCGTCGATACGTTGGCTTGAAAACGCAGTTTGTTATAATTGTGGTTCAAATGTTACAGTTGCAAACGGACAATGAAAATGTGATCTTGATATGAAGTGCGTCAGTGTTTCCTGCTCATTTTTGTTGCATAGCGTACAAATGGTTGACATATCTGGCGCGAAACGATTTGCATTTAGTGGTAATATGTCGCAGCGTACTTTTATTATCAATGTTATTTTCACGTTGTGTTAGGTTGGCTTTAAAATATTTTTCTCCAGCTGCTGGTTGCAGGTATTTATAAAAGCGGTTTGTGCTACCTGTTACTTCTTCCAGCATTGTACTCCACGAAGCCGCTTTTAATGCCTCAACGAGCTGATTGCAACGATTACACCAGTCTTCTTCTATCCCAGAATTCCATTGAAAATTTATATTGTGTACGTTTCTTCTTAGAATAGCTTTGGACAACTTATAAGGCAATCTATCTGCGTTATATGACATGATTGTATTGAACAGACAGACTCAAAAAGTACTTATTTTAAAAATTCTTTCACCTAAAGACAGATATATTTTAACTAAGTAACATGGGCTTTATGTATTTTATTTTCAAGAAAATTAGAGATCCCTACGAAAATTGCAATAATGTAACCAAGGTATCAAAAATTTATAACATGTATTTATAAAATTTCTTAGTAAGCTATTACACGACGGATCACGACAGCAGAACTCTCTCTCTCTCTCTCTTACTTTGTAGAGAAAGGAATTCGCTGAGTTCATTGTGCGAATTTAAAATACTAATTTTTCTTTCTTTCTATCAACCCGTGCGAAGCTTTAGCGAGTTGCTAGTTATAATAAAATTTAATAAATAAATAAAATAAACTTGGCAATTTGTAAAGCAGGAAAATATAATATAATTGTGGCAAATTCAGTCAACCTAAACACCAAGAACGCGCGAAATTTTCAGAAAAACACAATTATACATGTGTATTATGATCCTATATCATATATTTTAGGTTTTAGTAGTACATAGTACATATATTCATTAAAACTAATGTCTTTTGACTTGTAGAAATGTAGGTACATAAATACTTTTTTAATATCACTTTCACTTATCTAACTAAGAACTTTTTACTAAAACACTTGCTTATTGTTGACGATTCACATCTATTTTTTTTTTACGTGAAACTTCTTTAGCGAGGTGTAAGTCCAAAAAACGTTATGGTAATCAAATGTTAGGATGTGGGGGAGAGACGTTTATGGGGGGTACACATTGCACATTGGCTTGTTCGTCTGCAGCGTAGAGAATGTATGTTTATACATGAGTAAGAGAGAGAGATAAAAAATGCTTTACTGAAGTGTGTTTAACGAAGAGCGTACGAACAAGTGACCGAATAACCGACCACCAGCCGAAGATGCTTTTCTCTCTCTCTCTCTTCGTGTGTGCCGTCGTTGTTGTTGTTGTTGCGAGTGAACAAACAACAGAGCTATCATTCTCAATTTGCGTTTGTTGTTTGGTTTTGTGCACAACAACATCAACAACAACACACCAGCAATTACTACAGTTGCATTTTCGCTCTTCTCTTTAATCATATATTATTCTTTTCATTTGTGTGTGCCCTACACGACGCCGATCTCGCATATTAATTTGTACGCATATTGCTGAGTCTTTGCTGTTATATGTCATATAAATCAATACGTTATGTAACCCAATTCTTTAAATAAATTATTAATTATAATATGCTATAATAATATTATAGAACACAACTCTAGTAATTTTTTTAAAATTAAAAACTCAAACTTGAGTCCTAACATTATGTGCAGCAGTTTCACTTCAATAGTGTGCTTATATGGGTGAGGCACATTACTTTTATTTTAATTAATGGCGAAAGACATTTTAAATACTATGTATGTAGATACAAACACTCTTAGATGTTTATATCTAATACAACATCACTTAATTACTCTAAACAAACAGACAGATTTATGTTGATTTTGTTTTTTTATTATTTTTTTTTAGTTATTATTATTTCACACTTTTATTTATTTGTTTAAACGATCCAAATATACTGTAGTATTATCCATAGTATAGCAACAATTGCAACTCATTACCTTTTTATATTAAATATTGCCGACTAAATTCAAAGGATACAAAATATGTGTATGTAATTAAAAAAAATCTTTAACTTACCACTGTGTTCATCAATGATTAGATCCTCTTGTGATGATATGGAGTCAGAATCTGAATCAGACTCTATTTGTAAAATACATTTACTCAAGTTGAGGTTACTGGAGTTGGTGGCTGTTCTATGTTTATTATTGTAGTTTTTGTTGGTGGTATTGCTACTGTTACTGTTGCTAGTATTGTGATGGGGATTTGGATGCAATATTGTTGTTGCTGTTGTTGAGGACGATGATGTAGATGATGTACAAGAACTGGCAGCTACCATTTCATTATTATTATGTAATATTGTTGATCGAGTATTGTTGCTACTGTTATTGGCAGTGTTGTTGTTGTTGTTGTTGTTACTATTCACAATTATTGATGATGTTGTCGTTGTCGTTGTGATTTGGTTATCAGCTAATTTTGTGTTGTTGCCATTAAGTCCACTACTGTCAGCAACATAAGCATTTTGTTGTTGTTGATGCTGTTGGTGTATAAGTGAATTTGATGTAGTTGTTGTTGTTGTTGATGTTGATGCTGCTGCAATTGTTGTTATCGTTATTGCTGTTGTAGTCATTGTTGTTGTTGCCACTATTGATGTTGATGTTGATAATGATGATGATGATGATGACAAAGCAAAATTGTATTTTGGTGCTGAAATAGTTGCAGCAGCTGTTTTTGTAATGATTGCATTATATCCATTACAAAACGGGTCAACAACATTGTTGCCTGTTGTTGCTGTTGCAGTTGCTGAACTTGTTGTTGTGTTTAATGTCTGATAGTTAGAAGAAGCCTCTGTTTGTGGGGTTTTGAGCGTATGATATTCTGGTGTTGTTACTGTTGCAGTTGGAATTGATAATGAATTACTAGTGTTGTTGCTATTTTGGGTTAACTTTGGATCAATACCAATCCCAATTCCATCCAACGAAGTACGATGATTGCCAAATAATAGATTTGTGAATGAAGGTACTGGCTCAATGGCATTATTATTGTTGCTATTATTATTATTTACAATAGAATTTGCTGTTACTGCTGTTGTCACAGGAACTACTGTTGCATCTGTTGTTGTTTGTGGCAACGTTTTAGCCTCAAAACTATTATTCATAAGCGTCAAATGATGACGAAAATTATCGCAATTAATAGCACCGCCACCACCATTACCACCATTACCAGCTCCAGATCCACTACTAGTTCCAGCAACAGCATGTGGATTTGGACTGGGAAATTTTAAATCACATAAACCACTAAGTGAATCTAGATTCGGTTCCATAACAACAACACTGCGACACTGATCCAGTAATGTTGATTGCATGCAATTCGTGAATTCAGCATAATCACTTTTTATCAGATTCGAACCACTAGTCGTCATGCCATCTTTGCTACTCTCAAGTGAATAACTTATAAAGGGTGTAGCCGGTGGATTACCAGCAGCAAGCATATGATCTTTGTGATGATGTGTTGTAGTTGTAGGTGCCATCGCACTATTATTACTGACATTAGTATTTATTGTCAATTGATGATGATTGCTACTGATTATGCTGCTACTATTGTTTGTTGCATTTAAGTTGGCATTGTTGATATGATGACCGGTGGTTGCATAAGTGCTCCCAGCGAGCAAAGGTACATTGTAGTGTTCCATATTTCACAAAATAAAAACATGCAGTTTTTCCCAAGTTCGTTTAACTGTAAATGATTTAGAGAAAATTTTTATTAAGATATGAGAATTTAGAATACATCTTACTTAACTACTCATTAATGGAGCTATTGTTACGATTCAAGAGGGATTTACATAGAATACATAGACATAGTCACCTACGATGAGATACTCTATTATGACCATTTAGTATGATGTGTGTAACTCATAGAATCAAGAATCTGATACCACATACACACTTGTATAATAATAAATAAATATTGTAGTAATCTGCAAGAGAACATACATAAGCTCCGATCTCAACAAAAGACAGAAATAACATTGATGCACGAGGAGCATCATAAATAACCTTTGCAGAAACAGAAGCTTTGTTAAATTTTATACTTGAACATAAGACCTGGTATGGAAATGAAGGTAAAAAAAAAATGGGGCAACATTCTTTGAACTGATGAAACGAAAATTAATTTGTTTGTCGCCTAAAAGGTAAAGAATCCTATACAATGTTCACAAAAATAAATCGATTTGATGACATATTGGTTAGATTCGTATATGGGGACTTATTGAATACAGTAACGCTACCATGTGATGTGGAATTTGTTGAAGTTTTAACAACACCACAATCCAAAACATGCATTCGAGGACAAAATATGCACATCGTAACCAAGTCTTTTCCCTGACCTCAATCCTATCGAGAATGTTTGGGATGAGTTTCGTGTTTGCAGATCTGCAAAAATACAACGAAATTATGTGGAAATATCCAAGAAGCCTGGTACATGTTCCTATACAGGACTTGTTCTCAGTGATTAGATTATTTTCTCTTAACAGTCAACTTTTACATTAACCCAATTAAGCCAAGCGTTTCTCCAATAAAAATAACATTAGCCAAGGACTCAACGTTACTCCTTGGTAGTAGATGTTGACCTTCCTAACCATTTACATATTTAGATTGTGGAAATAAAAATTAGTAGCATGGAGCATAACCTGACAAAAAATATACCAACTGTGGAAATGGCAAAATTTTTTTATGATTTTGGTCATTGGTCCTGGGTAAGGAAAAGTACTGGTACGTACTGAGTCAATATAAATAATTGGAGTGAATACCATTGCTCATGAATTCGCCCAATAACTTTTTCTAAGGACACCCATCTTGTCATGGCTATTCCCAAATTTCTATGTGATTGTACTTAAGCCAATCATATGCAAAACCGTGTCTATAAGCGTGTTACTTCATCCGAAGCACTTCAATTTACAGAATAAATGACTGAGATTTCATGTTATAACTAAAGGTATAAATAAAAACACAAACAAAAGCTGGTTCAAGTTGGCGAACGTGGAACCCAATAGATAATAACAAATAAGTACACATATTTTAAGCATAACTCAGTAGATAAATTCTATGTTATTTTGTCCAGCATTCACATTGCTTATTCACTTTCTGTTCGAAAACTTCGAAATGATTGGGTAGGAGAACAGTTTATTCGGAAGCCGATTCAACCCGACAAGGTGTAGGTATAATTATAACACCAACTTGACATTCATTGAATGAAATTTGTTGTTTGTAGGACACTTATTTATCACTTCATTTATTCTTGTTTATTGAATCACAATCACAATCACTATTCTTGAAATATGTTTTGTTATTTCTTAATTATCACATTACACTTTACTACTATACAATGGTAAGTATAAACAAAGCTCCAAATACCTGACAACTCTGTTTTTAGCTTTTGTTTTGCTTGTTACCTTTTCTTGTTGTCGTTGTTGTTGTTGTACTACTAGCTAAAACAAGAACAACAAAACATGAAAAAAAAAAAAAAAAGTTATAAACACGTAAAGTTGCGCATGCGTCCAAGTTTTTTTCTATTTATTTTTTTTTAAAGCTTAAAACAGAATACAACAAACAAAGAGCACGATGACTACGACGACGACGACGAACACAACAGAATAAAGCAAAGCAAAAGTGATATTAATAATATGATGGAACACGGGCGCCGGTAGCACGGGTAAGAAGAGAAGACAAGACAAGACAGACAAGCACGAAGAAACCAGTTGAGACCGAAAGCAAAAGTGTTGTGTTGCGTTGTGTATCTTTTGTTTGCTTCTTCCATCAACAACAACAACAACAACAACAAACAACTATTTCGGTGCTTTTGTTGTAGTTGATTTTAATGTTGTTGTTGTTGTTGTTAGTCTATTCTCGTTGTTGTTTCTTTTTCTTTTGTTTGTTTGTATGCTTCACACGCGTTTCCTACATTCGTTTTATTTTTTTCCGTTCTTAAGTTGCAAGTTAACATGAACCACCAAACCAAGCAAGCAAAGAATGTTAATTTTATTTTTTTGCAAATAACAAAAAAGAATAACAAAACAAAAAGAAGACACGTAAAAATGGCGAGAAACTAAGAATAAGAAGAAGATCTTAGGTGGTATTGTTTAATTATTATTTTTTCACTGTTTATTTCACTACCTCACTTTTTCTTCACTACTAGAAGTATCTTAACCAAATAAACTGAACGAAATAAACACCGAGAAGGAGTAGAAAGATAATATGAGGCAAAACTATGAATGTACGCGCACAGCAGTAATAAAAGTGAACGCGAAAAGAATTATAGTATAAAATGCAATGCAACAGTTAGTTAAAGGACCTACGACAATAAAGAACAACAGCATACAACTAACTAGGCTACTAAGGGAACCGCGGATAGAATAGACGACAACAATAAATATAAAGGTAGGTGTTTCTTAAGAAATATATACCTTCATAAGGTCATTAAAGTATCTACACAAAACAATATGCAAATGTATAAGGGAAGGAAGGCAGGAAGCAAGTAAGAATGGACCTTAGATAGAAGCGCATATGTTTGTCTAATAAAATTAAAAAAGAAAATAAAGGGCAACACCAACAAAATAGGAAAACTAAGATTTTTCTTTAGAAACATACAATATACAATAGACTTACATAGTTTAAAGAAGACCAACAAAAACAGTCTTCATCAGTCAGTGTAGGATGCAACAGCGGTTCTTAAACTGTGATCCGCGGACTGTTTGAGAGTGTCATTATTAAAGGCCTGAAAACAATTTTAACATTAACTTTGTAACTTTGTAAAGATATTCATTGTTTTTAAAATAAATTTTTATTTTTTCAAATGCAAGGAAAAGGATACCGATTGAAGAAGGGATTTGTTGGACTAAAATTCTTAAAGTTCTTTTAAAAATTCATTTAATAGATTCAAATTCAATATAAAATGAATAAAAGGTATACCACAGATGAAAAATAGATTTGCTGGATTGAAATTCTTAAAGTTCCTTAAAAAAATCATTTAAATGATTCAAATTCAATCCTTAAACTGTGATCTGTGGACTCCCAAGTGTGACAATCATTAATTAAATGGCAAACATTGAATTTGTGAAGCCTTTCCTGCTTACACCACTGAACCGATTTTGACAAAAAATAAAAAAAAAATACCAATTGAAAGGTATTCTTTGCAAGATGTGTTCAATCTGCATTTTATCAAAATTGGTTTAGTGTTTTAGATAAGAAAAGGTGTTAAAGATAATCGCTTTCCAACACACTGCCGTTGATGTTGTGAATGAAGAAGAATGGGAGAAGAATGCGCGTAAAATGAATGCACTGAAACTCAATAGATTGCGCAATAGTATTACCCGAATTTTAATTCCTCGTATTCATTTAACTTATTCAGGAACCGTTATTACCGTTCAAATTTCATAGAACTCAATTTCCAGTCATTCCACAAAAAAAAAAAAATCCCGTGATCAAACGTTTCAAAAAGTTGGAATTTTATTGAGACAGCCTGTGTTTAGTCACGAACAATTGTATGTTGCCGCCAGTAGTATTCGATCATTCAATGGATTGCAGTTTTATATTTCTGAGACATCAGATCAGGTCCATGTATCATGTGATAGTAGTTTTCACAAAGAACATTGTTTACAGAGATGTTATTAGTACATGCTTACGTAAAAAAAACAAAAGTTTTTTCTAGAATACGGTCGATTGTGTCGGCCGCGGGTTAACATTAATTCCATCATCATTCACTTTTTAACATATCATCAATAATATTCATTATTTTAACCAACATTTATGTATGTATAATCTATAAATAATAAATATTTCTTAATCTTAAAAGCTATTTGATATTTTTCTCCCTGTTGGAGTTGAAGAGACTTCATTCAACAGTCTTAAAGTTCTTCAAAAGATTCATTCATTGTCAAAAACATGCAAATCCTAAACAACAGAAAGATTCCACTGAAATAACAATCTTGATATCAATAAATATTTATATTCAAAAAATAGAGGCTCGTAGATCATCAGCACATAAGGGTTCAACATCACTGACCTATGAGATTATTGAGCCAGTCGCAAAAAGCATTAGGTTGGGGGTCTACGAAATATACTTACATACATATTAACATTAAATTTAAGTCCATAGTATTCATTATCAATATTTGTTAATTGTTAAAAAAAAAAGAATTATATTCACCAATACTGTAGCAAGACGTAATGACTGAATGGTACGGTATAGGAACAGTTTTAGCGAACAATTAAACATTAAATATGTTCGATTGATTTGCTAAGCTTCCTTACGTCTTCCTATAGCATTAGCTATTTTAGTCGTAAACATCGACTCCAAGTAACATTTCTTTATTTGTTAACTTATACAAAAGCTTTGTTTTGCCTTTCAATTGAAGAATCCTAAAGCTCTTAAATTTTTATAAAAAATAAATTCTGAAAATGGGGCACTTAGAACATTGTTGGCCTATGAGAATATCATTGTTGCCCTATGAGAATATTATATTAAGAATGCTTAGCTTAGGGTTAGGGGAGAGCCTGCGACCTATATACATGTACATACAAACATAAGTCTATGAACCACTGGAATAGAACAGTAGAAAACATGAGGAGAAACAACAGATAGATAAAAGGCAGCAGCAGCATGCATTACACATGACATTCATTTTGCAGCAGCAACAGTTTCCGCCTGCGTCAGCTGCGAAAGCTTTTTTTTGTGTTCCCCATTCGTTTAAACATATTGGCAAAATCAACAAATGTTACTGCTGCCTCACTCACTCTCATTATAGTACTACACTACACTATATACACAAACACACTCATCTAGTATCTGTGTATAAGTATGTTTGGATATGTTGTTATGCTATAAAAACGAACGCATTTGCTTGCGCTTTTTGCTTTTAGTTGCTGTTGTTCTTATTATAATAATAATAATAATATTCTGTTGCTTGTTGTTGCATTGCTATTATTCTCTTGCTATTTTTTTGTATTTCTTATTATTAGTATTTGCCTTCTTTTTCTGTTATTTTATTTTTTTTTGTAGTTGTCTATCTCTTTATGCCTTAGCTTTTCATTTCGTTTCATTTCGTTCTGTTCGGTTCGGTTCTGTATTCTTTTGCATTATTCTTTCTTGTGCACGTTCTTCTTGTTCTTGTTGCTGCTGCCCGTTGCTGTTTGTTTTTTCGCAATAATATTTTGCAAAACTGTTGGCGGCAGCCACAACTTTGCTAGCCAGGAAACAATGCGAGCGTATGTGTAGAAAAGAGCAGAGAGAAAGAGAGAGTGAATGAATAACAAGAGAATTAGCGCACGCGAAATAAATTAGCAACGGGCGCAGCACCACACATACACTATAGACACTACTGGATGGTTTGACTGGTGGATTGGAATGGATTATTGCTTGTTTCTCATTTTGTTGTTGTTTCAGAAATTAAAAATTTCACAATCTGTTGCTGGTTGCACATGGAAAGGGGGGGATTGAAGACACCAACAGATTCTCGTCTTTTTAAATTATATTCCATTATTTTAATTACCGGAATTATGACTGAAAAAACACAAAATACTCAAGTGAGGCTGAGGCAGAAGCTACCGGCAAGCATCCATTCGCATACATACACACTTTCATACACACAAACACACACTGACACACATAGAGAAATGACAATAAAATTGCACTTGATTTGCTTAAAGTTTTTTTTTGCTTGCTTCCTCCTCTTCTTTCTTTTCTTGGGCTTTTTATTTTTAAGCGTCCGACGACGGCGGCGACGCTAGAATAGAGACACGACAATCAAATCTATGACACAACCGAGCTTTACACACACATACACACACATGTTCACACAGAATAACTTATGTTTATACATTCATACATATATATAAGTATGTATATTTATATGTCTATTATATTATATGTTTACCGTACCCCTAGCGACTCACTCTCCGCTGACGATGATGATGATTTCTTCTTCGATCACTTGGCGATAATTTTTAAAATTGTGCACTTTTTTTTGCCATCGCCATCACCATAAACGCAACACAGCGCAACGCAACGCAATAGCGTCGTACGTATGTTCATACATGCAAACATACATATATACATACGTTCGTTCTCGTGTATTATTTAATTTTTAAGTTCTTTTCATTGCGTATGTATAATTATTTATGTACGTACTTATGTAGGTCTGTAAGAATATACACTAAAGAAGTTTCACTTTTATTTTCTATATACTTATGTATAGATGTTTATATTATGTATGAGTATATATTTTGTATAAATTCACTTTTGATTTCAATTGTTTTATTTGTGTTTCTTGTTTTTTTTTTTTTGGTATTCAATTTTTTGGGTTTGTTTTGACTGTAGAGAGGCCAACACACAACACCGCACGGGAAAAAATTAGGTCTGTAGGCCAACGCGAACGGGAACAACAGTAACAGTTCGTTCAGTTTAGTTCGGTTGGCGTAGATTTAAGTTGTTGGTGTAGGTATAAGAACAGCGAGACGAACGAAGCAAAAGCGGTTCAAAGCGGAAGAGATAAAAATGAAGGACAAGGACAGCTATTGTCATTGGCCGTGCTTACTTTGTATTGTAGCATATTTGTTGTTGTTATGCAAGCTTTTTTTCGCCACACCGGATGTCTGAGGTCATGTGGCAATTCACTAAAATATGGTCATGTTTGCGTGTAACATTAAAAAAATTTTGTTAGTTGGCTACACTGCAAGAGTTGTTGACTAATGTTGACAACAGTGGTAGTACCGATTACTTGTTTACAAATTTTTGCTCATCTCTAAAAATTTTGGCTTTATTTAAGTGAGTGCATCTAACTTGATTTGATAAGTTTAAAAAAGCGCCACGATGGATAAAGATTTAGTTGAACAGGTCAAAAAACACAAAAGTATTTATGACAAAAGCTGCATTTCATATCGTAACAGAAGTATCCATTCTGAAGCATGGCAATCCATTAGCACCACTTTAGGGATTTCCGGTAATTTACACCAAGAACTTGTGAGGCGACGCAGTTTATTAAATTGATGTTACTACTTTTTATAGTTCTACTGTGCAAGACTCGCTGGAGAAGCCTTCGAGACCGATACGTAAGGGAGGCTCAAAAAACTCAAAACGCTGCTGATAATTATGAGAGCACTTGGGAGCACTTTGAATTAATGAGTTTTCTCAGTGATCAATTGCAGCTAAAAAAGTATGTGTGTGCATATGTATGTGTAATGAACATATTGAAACGAAAAATGATTTATTTATTTCAGAGACACAACAGTTGTACCTCATTGGAAGGACTCGTTTTCTTCAACTGGACCAGGCAGTATTGTAGAAAAATTAGTTGCAGAAATCAAAAAACACAAAGTTATTTTTGACAAAAAATACCATTTATATAACAACAAAAAAATCCGTGCTGAAGCATGGCAATCCATTAGTGTGGCTTTGAAGATTCCCGGTATGTAAAATTTCATAAAAAACTTAGGACACAATTCACTACTTTTTATATAGTTCCAATGTGTAGGACACGCTGGAGACGCCTACGAGAAAGATATGCAAGGGAGATTGAAAAAATTCAAAACTCTGCTGATGATTATGAGAGCACTTGGGAGCATTATGAACTAATGGATTTTCTCTGGAATCATATGCAACGAAGGAGGTATGTGTGCTTTATGAACTTTAAAAAAAAAAAAATAAATAAAATTATTTATTTCAGAGAAGCAAGTAGTGTTAATGATTCGAAGGATGAATCGTTTTCTTCAGATGAACCTTACAGTATGGAAGAAAAATTAATAGCAGAAGTCAAAAAACACAATGTTATTTTTGACAAAAGCTTCTTTTCATATAACATTAAAAAATCCCGTGATGAAGCATGGCGATCTGTTAGTGAGGCTTTGAAGCTTCCCGGTAAGTAAATTTGCACACAGAACTTATGACGCAGTTCACTGAATGAACGTTGTAATTTATTACTTTTTAAAGTCTCGACATGTAGGACTCGTTGGCGAAGCCTTCGGGATCGATACGTAAGGGAGTATCAAAAAACTCAAAACGATGATCATGATTATGAGAGCAATTGGGAGTATTATGATTTAATGGATTTTGTCCGGGAGCATGTGAACTCAAAAAGGTATGCATGCATCTATTATGTTATGGAACTTGTTTGAAAATAATGGATTTATTTATTTCAGAGAAATAACTTGTGTGAATGATGATGATGACTGGTATTTTTCAGATAAACCAGTCAATATGGAAGAAAATTTAAGTAAAGAAACCCGAAAAGAAAAATCCATTTCTGATAAAAAGAACTTTAGCGATCCTTTGGACGCTCCCGGTAAGTAAATTTGCACAAAGTAATTATGATGGATTAATTTTTATGTTTTATTATTCTAGTATGCCAGTCTAAAAAGAAAAGCCCTCTTAAACGTTACGTGAATGAGTCCCTAAAAACTGAAAACGAATCGGAAATTGCTGCTGATGATGATGATTATGAGAGCCGTTTTATGGACTTTCTAATGACTGATTCGATTGACTCGTTACATGCAAATGAAAAAGAACAGATGAACTGCGAACCACTAGAAAGTGCAATGGACAAAACACAGTCGTCGTCTTCGCCTTCTCCTTCGTCTTCTTCGTGTTCGGTTTCTTCGTTTATTTCGATTTCGCCTTTTTCGCAGAATCTAAATGCAACAGAAACAAATGGGATAAAACGAAAACGCAGACCTTCTTCCTCCACCATGCTACAATCGGAGGATACTAACACAACAATAAAGGTAGAAAAGAAAATCTGTCAAGACCCTGCATTACCGGAAGATCATCAAGGTTTTTTCTTAATGTGCAAGGACTTATTTAAGAAGATGTCAAGTCCCATGGTGGATGACGCAAAAGTTTTTTTTATAAATTATTTACATGACCAAGCGAAACAATTGAGAGATTCATAAATTTAATATTATTATTTTTACCTAGTATTACGTAACGTTTGTGTTTAGTGTTAAACATAAGTCATTTGCATTAACTTAGTTTATTCTTATACCAACTCAATTTGTAATAAAAAGAAATTGTTTCAATTTTTATTTCAAAATAAATAGTCATTTAAGATACATGATTTCCAAGAGTAGTCATTTAATAAAAATCTGGAAATGTCTTCGTGTCAGGAAACGAACCGGCCAGCTGCTAAACCTCTATAAGCAAGACTATAAACATACTAACGGGCCATTGCGTCATAGGCAAACATGCTGGCAGACTTGGGCTTCTACACTACGATTTCTACTCTGAAGAGGAGGAGGAGACTGTGCTTCACCTCATGTGCCAGTGTCCATCCCTCGCCAGAAGAAGATGGAACCCCCTAGGCTCTGGGTTTCTCTCCAGCTTAACCGAACTATCATTCCTACCAATCAGAGACATAGCTAGGTTCATTTCGGAATCCAATTGGTTCTCCGCATCGGACTAAGGGGGTGCCGTGTCAACTTTTTGCTGGTATCACAATGGGCCATACTCTTTTTTGTGCCTAAGTGAGCCCCTTTTTTGAGGGCTGCCACCTAACCTAACCCAAGCAATACCACTGATGAACGTTGCTAAATTTTTTTTTCTTTTTTTAATTTTTCTGTTATTATATGAACAACTTAAACAATAAATTACAATACAATATCAGAATGAGGGTGTGTTTAATAAGATCTAATAAAGAGGTCAACAGGATGGATTCTTCTTAGTCTTCTCGTCACCCTATTCCTGGCTTACTTGTTTGGATGATTCCTCAACCGCGCCATATACTCCTTGGCCTAAAAATTAATAACATCGCCAATCTTAGAAACCCCTAAGTCGATCTCAAGTCCTCCGTTCGCATGAACCACGGGGCACCAGAGATCATACGCAATGTCTTGGCCTGCAGTACTCTGACCTTCAATATGTTCGATTTCACTGCTATGCCGTACACCTGCAGACGATATCGCCAAGCAGGAGCAATTATTGTTTTGTAAATGAGGACTTTATTTTTTAAGGACAACTTATATTTGCTGTTTAAAAGCCAACTCAATTTGCCAATTCTCTTTCCGAGCGATTTCGTGATACCTGTAATATGTGTCTTCAACTTTAGTCGTCCATCCAAATACTCACTCAGGTATTTATATCCCGAAAAGTGCTCCAGCAGCTAGTTGCTAAAAACGATTCCCGGACAAACATCCGGCCCTAAGGCGTACGTCATGTTGGCATATTTCTTTGTATTAATGCCAATGGACCATCATCTTGACATCAATCATGCAGACATCAACATTATGCAGGTATTGTTCTGTACTGTTTCTGGCGAGAATAGCCGTTTCGTCTGCAAATGTGGCAATGATAACATCCTCAGGATCCTGGAAAACGCTACCCTGTGGGACACCTATATAAATAGCCTTGATGTATCATTGAGAAAGTCGTGTTATTGAGGTAGCTGCTCACTATCAACAATAGTTGCGGTGGCAACAGACTCTTGAGTTTACTGAGCAGCCCGTCGTGCCAAACTCGGTCGTAAGTCTGTTTCGGGTTCCGACCAAAGAGGAAAGAAAACAGAATAGCGATCTTTCAGAGTCAATTCAGAAAGTCAGAAAATATTTGTTAAACAAGTGAGTTAGCGTGTGGAATCAAAAGGAGATTAGAAAGAAGAAAAGATGATTTATATTCTGAATGTAAAGAAAGTCAGTGTTGGCATAAGGTTTAGTCAGTAGGATAGGAGCTTGGAGCGCATGCTATAAGAGAAATGTCCTTGTAAGTTGTGGCCATTTGTATTGGTAATCAGTGTCGTAAGTATATTTCTCAAATAGAGAAGTGAGAATATTGAGTCCTTCGACGTCGTCTGGATAATTGCAAGTATATCAGTAACTTCGGTGTGACTTTCGTCATCCTGTCAGAGTTTCTTTCACAAGTGAAATCTGAAATGAAGTTAATTTAACTAGAAACCTAAGCTTTGTGCAAAGGAAACTAGCGCAGCTTTACAAAAAAGCTCCAAAGGCGAGAAACGTTATGTTATATACATAGTACAGCACTAGCAGGAACTTCCTGGGAAATGGGGAAAGACACATTAAACAGTACGTATAAGGCAATTGGACGGTTCGTCCTTAATTATACCGCTCCTGTTTGGAAATTTTTTTTTTATTTTATTATGCTGATAAAGGGTGGTCCCAAATTTTTTTTTATTTGTTAGAATGATTCTTCTGACTAAGTATGAAGAATGATTTCATGCAAATGTTGGCAGCAGGCCATCCTGTAACACCAATTTTCAAGCACTTTGTCCGATGTTTCCTGGTCAATTTGGGAAATTTCGGCGCGAATGTTCTGTTCCAAGTAATCAACTGTTTTGGGATTGTCGGCATAAACTTTATCTTTCAATGCGACCACAGAAAAAAGTCATCGACGTCAAATCTCAGCAGCGAGCAGGTCAATGGGTATTGCAGATAATCACACAGTGTTTGAAATTCTGTAATTATGATCTTTACGGGTGTGAATAGTATTATAAGTTTGCCATGAAGTTTGTAACACACAGAAGGAGACATCACAGACCACATAAAGTATTTTTGATCAGCTTAATGAGACGAGTTGATTCCTAGTCCTTCAGTTTTTGAGCTAGAGAGCTGAAATTTTGCACATAGGTTTATTATTATTATTAATTATTATACATATAAAACAAAATATAATATAATAATAATGCACAAAAAATATAGAGTGCTAGCTGTTGGGCCTTCGACTCGATATTTAACAATTTATAAGCGGTTTAAAAGTTGTCCGTTCCTTAAGAATTCAAATATTTTAATTGTGTTGTCAGGTGAGGTGTTGGCGATTGCGATTGACGGAGTGGATTGACCAAATGTATAAGCTCTGATCGGTTGAAGGTAAGTGCAGTCGCCAAGTAGGTGTTTAATGGAGAGGTTGGGTTTAATTTCCCCTTTGAGAAGGTGCTTGTGTGTTAAGTCGCTATGTCCTGCTCTAAGACGAGTTAAAATCTTGCATTGCTTTCGGTTATACGAGGGTGGATACCGCATCGGTTCCTTGTTGGGGTTGGACCATTTATACCAATGGTCATTTCTAAATTTAATATATTTTATTCATTTATTTTATCGTTTTTATTCCTCCAGGTGCACACAAATCTCCGTTTTCCCTTCCCTTTCCTTATTTATTGCATGCTTACCTTTACTTACAGCCCCCTTGACTCAGATCAAATACCCCTAAGTGAGACGTAGTCAATTTGTAACCTGTGGGTTCCGTGTTTGTGTTTGTGTGTGTGTATGGGTTGGGATTAGTGTTGTCTGGGGGACAACAGTCCCTGAACTTGATGAAGCTGTAATGGTAGTGACTTTGTGACGCTACCTGACCAGAGGTATCTTGTGGTAACACGGGCGTTTGGAACAGGAGCGGTCTCAGCCTACTATCCATTCATCTTTGATCTTATGAATGTTGCCTTTTTGGTGAAAGAGGTAGGAATAGACCTCGCAACGAACAGTGAGAAAGCTATATGGATGAATATAGTGTATACTGTGCCATCTGTGGTTTATGCCTGCATTCTATTCCAGAGAACTATGTCTTGATTTTTGGGCCACCAACACAAGAAATTGGTAGTATATCGGGTACGAAGCCTTACCAGAGGCTTTTTTCTGGTATGGGAGTATCCTTGTGGCTGTGGTTGTACCCAAATGCAGGTGGAGTGAAAGCTCGACGTAGAGTTGCGCTATACAACCGGTTGCTGTGACCCACAGAGCAGCAGAGGCTTTAGATAGGCCTTGTTCGTGACCAAGGAATGAGTCATACAACCAAAATAAGTATGACTTGAGATTGGTACCTGGGGACGTTGATTAACGTTTATCAAACACTGTAGTCGGCACCGTGATATTAAGTCTCTACGACAGGTGATCACGTTTAAACAATTGAGTTTCCCCTAAGTGGTCCCAGAATCACCTGACGTCAGTTGGCCAAGGACGACTCATCCCTGTCACGAGACTTCAGCCACGTAAGCTCCTCTATGTCCATGCTATGGCCCGATTGTAGTTAAAATATCAACAACTACAAAACAAACAGGTGTGAAATTAAAAACCTCCATTTCCTTGAATGTGGACAATATGTTCCATCAATCAGTTTAATATAGTTGTGTAGAATAACAGTGGCGCATGGGGACAAGGTTTTCTGGTAAAGAACCAGGGGCTTGGTGCTCAAGACCGTCCATACGTGGTGAGGAGCCACATCCTGCTCGAGGTGTCCCTGCTGTTTACAGAATATGGCGGATCTAGAGAGGTAAACTCGATAAAATCCGCAATCCCGGGTGTATAACAACCGTGCCCATGGGATGAATGGCACTGCGTGAGTGTGTCTGATAACGGTGGACTCCGGATACCTGGCGTCCTCCGGTTTAAACTTTAGCCTTGCCGGGGTACAGGGGGCTATGCCCCGGTGGACCTACTCTCCCCTACACTCGTGGGACCAAAAATGAACCATAATTTTAAAAAACAATGTGTTAACATCTTAACAGATGACGAAGTGGAGCTAGGTATGAGCTCTGAGGACGAGTTACTGGCCTCGAGCCAGGAACTAGTCACCGCTGACAGCGGGCAGGCTGTGGCGTCAACAACAGCAGCAACAACTACGTCGGTGGCTATCGGAAATAGCGCAAAACCGACAGAATCGGCAAGTAACAGTGCACCAAGGCCGAGGAAAGGCAAGTCGGAAGCGATGGTCAGGAAGAACCTGTACCAAAAAGCCCTCTTCATCTTAAGCAAGATAGCCAAAATGAGGAGAGTGGGACGGTACATGAGTTCGACCAAGCTGACAAGGTGAAATACCAGGCCGTGGTGGACAAGTACGTGGAGTACATGTCCACTCACGTGAAACCTATAAAAGCGACTAAACGTAATCGCTCTCAGGATGAGACCATTACAAATACTCGTAAGAGTAAAGTTGCTAAAACAACCAACGAAAAAGGTCCCTCCACAAGCGCCAAGATGCTTTTTAGCGACGTTGCTCGAGATGAGCTGACGGTGGCACTTGTTGATGAAGTCACCAACGGCGGTAAGAAGGTGTTGGAGAAATGGGGGGAGATTGAACCCAGGTTAACAGAGCTGGTGATGGAACACCTTCTCTCTGATCTGTGTTCATCTCCACCAGGATTCGACTCTTCTGTGGTTCTCCGCGGCTGCAGGGTGATCAAGTGCGACGATCACCCGTCCTTGGAGTTTCTGGGCAATTGCATTGCTAAAATAAGCAATGCTTGGGAGGGCTTAAGGCTTAAGCTTATCCCAGCTCGGGACATCCCAAGGCGGCCGAGAGCTCGCATTTGGTTGCCTGTTATGAAGGTGGAGCACTGCAAGGTGCTACAGCTTCTGCAGCGGCAGAACCCTACCATGCCTATGAATGACTGGATTGTCATCAAAGATGAAGGTCAACAAAAGAGCAGCATGTCTCTGCTCCTCTCCATAAACGAAGATTCTGTTAAGGAGTTGGAGAAAACTGACCACAAAATGCGGTTTGGCGTGAGTTACGCCAAACTAAAAATTTTCCGGTCATCAGAAGAAGAATCAGATGAGTTGCAGGTTGCAAACAAGCTGATGGATGACCTTACGCTTCAGGACGAAGCAACAAGCACCCCAAAGAAACCAACTACCGATGCTGAAGGTTGTGCAGATTAACCTAAAGCATTCCAAGAATGCCTCGGATAATGTTGCCGTCTTCCTAGGCGAGGAGGACGTTGACATATGCATCGTCCAAGAGCCTTGGGTCAGAGGCACTGACATTCTGGGGCTCAGAAACAAAAACTACAAGATACTATACGCTAAGGTATGTGACAAGCCAAGAACATGTATTTTAGTCAAAAACAATGTAAATTCTTTCCTTTGTCCTCAATTCTGCACAGGTGATTTGACAACCGTTAAAATCGAAGTGCTGGAGGAGAAAGCCATGTTTATAGCATCGGTGTACATGGCGCACAACAAAGAGGCGCCTCCGGATGAGGCTGCGCAGTTGACCGCCAGTGCGAAAGCCAGCAACACTCCCCTACTTCTAGGATGCGACGCCAATGCACGCCATACGCTATGGGGAAGCACCGAGGATAACGAAAGGGGTGAGTCGCTTTTTAATTTTATTAGTAGTTCCAGTCTGCTAGTTTGCAATAGAGGAAATACTCCAACCTTCACATTCCCTAGTACAGAAGGCTTCCCGGGGTGGGTAGAGGTACTAGATATAACTCTTCTGTCCGAAAATTCAGAGGTTCAGGTTGAAAACTGGAGAGTTTCCAACAAAAGATCTTTCTCGGATCACAGTTGGCTACTCTACAATCTGAATTTGAAGACAACGGATTCTGTTCCATTTAGAAACCCACGCAATATAAAATGGGATGTTTTTACAAGGGTAGCTAAATCGAAAATGAATACCTTTACATGCTCAAACATTGACTCCAAGGACGAAATTGAAAGGAGGGTCAAATATCTTCAGCAAAGCATATAAGATATACTGTCCAATTAGAAGGAGCCATAAAAGTTTCCCACAGTGGTGGAACGCAGAGCTCTCGAAACTCAGAGAGAAAACGAGAAAGCTCTTCAATCAGTGTTACATGGATAACAACTGGCAAGTCTACAAAGACTGTCTCAAGACTTACAAAAAAGCCATCAGGAACGCCAAAAATAATGGTTGGAAGGAATTTTGTGAGTCGATCGAGTCTACTTCTGTCTCAGCAAGATTAGGAAAAGTTCTGGCCAAGGAACGGGTAAATCCCTCTTTCTTGAAAAAGGAAGACGGAACATGGACGGAATCATCTGCTGAGACACTTGATCTCCTACTAAAAACACATTTCCCCGACTGTAAAGATACGACAACTGATTCGGAAGTACCCGTACGGTTACGGCAAACTTCACGAGACGTTGACTCGATCTTCACAGAGGACAAGATCACACACTCAATCAATACATTTTCGCCCTATAAATCGCCTGGCATGGACGGAATTCTTCCGATAATGCTACAGAAGCTACGGGACAGGGTTGTTCCGTGGCTAAGGTTGATTTTTAGGGCATGTATTGGTCTAAACCACATACCAATGAGTTGGAGAAGGGTCAAGGTAGTCTTCATACCAAAGGCTGGGAAAATTGGTCATGAGTCCGCAAAAGATTTCAGGCCAATCAGCCTGTTCCTCTTGAAAACGATGGAAAGGGTTTTGGAGCTCCATCTTCGGTCCATTCTCTCACAGCATTCTTAGATATAGAGGGTGCATTCAATAATGTTAGTACACGTGCTATCCAGGATTCTCTAGCTAGGATTGGCGTAGAGGAAGACATTGGGGAATGGATAGTTAACATGCTTAAAACCAGAACAGTGCAGTCAGAGTTAGGAAACTCGACTCTAACCAGATATGTCAGTAGAGGGACACCACAGGGCGGGGTAATCTCTCCACTGCTGTGGCTGTTAGTCGTAGATAACATTCTCAAGGTTTTAGAGGAGACAGGGGCAAGGGTAGTCGCCTATGCGGACGACGTTGTGATCATGGTATCAGGGATGTTTCCTAGTGTGATAAGCAACATCATGCAGGGAGCTCTGGGGAGACTGTTAAAATGGGCCACAGGATGTGGTCTAAACGTTAACCCAAGCAAGACGGAACTGATGCTTTTCACAACGAAAACCAAAATACCGACTTTCCCCCTTCCTCTTCTGAATGGACAACGGCTTCATCTTTCCAACAAGGCCAAGTACCTGGGAGTTATGCTGGACGCAAAACTCAATTGGAAATCCAATATAGAGCTATGGGCCAGGAAAGCCTCTGTGGCCTATTACTCTTGCAGAAGATTGCTTGGTAAGAGATGGGGCCTACGCCCTAAAATAACAGTATGGATGTACACAGCGATAGTGCGTCCGATTCTTACATATGGGGCAATTGTTTGGTGGCCAGCTCTAGGAAAGAGCTACATAGTGCACAAACTTAGCGGGGTGCAGAGGTCGGCATGTGTAGGAATCACAGGAGCCATGCGCACGTGCCCTACGGCAGCACTCAATGTGCTGCTATATCTTCTCCCAATTGACCTCCATATCAAAAACATGGTCTGCAACAGCGCGGTAAGGTTAAAAGAAACCGGCTGCTGGGCAGAACGACCATATGGACATAGCAATATACCAGGAGTGGTTAACAATCCTATGTTAAAGAAAACAACAGACTATATAGTTGCGCACAATAGCTTTGAGAGCGACTTCAAGGTAAAATTTCCTACCAGGATGGAATGGAAAGAGAACAACTTTCAGAGTGATTTTGAAATTTCAATCTTCACGGATGGGTCGAAGATGGAATGCGGTGTAGGAGCAGGGGTGCACTCACCACAAATAAGCTTGGACCACTCTTTCCGGCTACCCGACGAGGCCACAGTCTTCCAGGCGGAGGTCCTTGCCATTAGGGAAGCATGTCGGCTGGCCAAAAATAACGCACCGAAAGGTCGTAAGATAGCTATCTTCGTTGACAGCCAGGCGGCACTCAAAGCACTGCAATCCACCACTGTGAAGTCAAAGATCGTTAAGGAATGCAGGTCGACGATGAGCGAGCTAAGTCGTCAAGCTGATATCACTCTCTTATGGGTTCCCGGCCATAGGAACATAGAGGGGAATGAGAAGGCTGACGAATTGGCTCGTTCTGGTGCTTCTCTTGATGTATCGTTGGCGGAACAGGTCTCGATTCCCCTGGCGGTCGTCAAGAGAAGCAACTTCCTGTTTTTCCGCCAGCTGGCTAACAGACGGTGGAAAGATCTTGAATCTTGCAGAGCGGCACGTGCTACCTGGCCCTGTTACAACGAAAATAGGTCTTTTAGACTCATTAACAGAAGACGCTCGGATACCGCAAGGCTCACAGCGGTTTTTACCGGTCACTGGTGTGTAGGTATGCACGCGGAGAGACTGGGTATTCCGTTTAGAAGCCATTGTAGGAGCTGCGGAAACGAAGAGGAAGAGGAGTCACTCACCCACTTTCTATGTCAATGCCCAGCCTTGGCAAAGACTAGATATAAGTTTCTGGGCAAATATTTCATAGACAATCTCTCGGACTGTTCAGCCACATGTCCGGGTGATTTACTCAAATACCTAAATTCGACAGGTTGGATTTAGTAATACTGATTGCGTTCGGCGAGGATGTGGTATCAAAACGGCACTCTAGTGCTAATTGTGGCTCGTAGTGGTTTATGCGAGCCAGCCACGGAAACCAACCAACCAACAGTGGCGCATACGATTTTGTTAGCTGATTCTAGACACTGAAAGTGTTTTAGATTGTTCTTAGGACTTCGCACAGTAGAATTCCAGGATATGACCTCCTTAAATATAGCTTAAGGAGGAAAGCCGCATCAAAGAAATTTAACAACGACACTATTTGGGAGCGTAGTATCTATTGGGAGAGACTTATCTTCCCTGCATGTACATTATAGTTCCTATATCGAGCTGATAACAAATAAAAGTGGTTAGTTGTATCTATTCTACAATTTAGTTTAGTTGTTGGTTTTTTACAATTTTTTTGTTTGAACTGGGTATATTCAGTTGCTTCTTTCTTTTTTTTTACTTTCTCATTTTATCATTTGATCAATTTGTTTGTATAAATTATGTACTATAAAGGTAAAAGAAAGGAAGAAAACTTTATAACCTACAAATTTTAATAAAATAATTACTAACAATTAATATTGATATTGTTGGCCCATCATTGGATTGGGTTGATTGGGTTGCATTTGTCGTTGCAGTTGTGCAACCAGATTGGGTGTTTGTTGTTGACTCATACTCTGGTTTTGTTGTTGTACCATACCACCAGGACCACCACCACCACCGCCAACGCCGCCTCCACCACCACCACCACCAACTGCATTCTGTGGACCACCACCACCGCCGCCCATGCCTTGCATTTGCATCATTTGATGATGTCGTAGTTGTTGTTGCTGAAATTGTTGTTGCGTTGAGACAACACCTGGCTTACCACCTGCTGGTTGTTGTCGTGAATATGGCGGCACTGGTCCTTGTCCCATCATGTTCGACATAGTTACATTTGGTGCCTGATTCATATATTGACCACGATTGCCAGGTATGCCACCACCGCCGCCAACACCACCACCAGGAACTCGCTGTTGTTGTTGTTGCTGCTGCGTCATAAAATCACCAGGATTATTACGCTGCGGATTCATTTGTGGATTGAAGTTGCCCATGAGAGCCGCCTGCTGTTGTTGTTGTGGGCCACCCTGTTGTGCTATGCCCTGCTGCTGCTGCTGTTGTTGTTGTTGTTGCTGATACTGATTGAAGTTCTGGAATTGTGCTTGATTTACCATGTTCGGATTGACCCCAACATTCTGTTGCATCATGTTGCCTGCATTGACCATGCCGCTACCACCACCACCTCCACCACCTTGTGCGTTCATTATATTGTTTCCAACATTGGGGTTGTTAGGATTCATCATTTGATTCGGATTATTCATGAGCATACTCTGTTGATTGCCTTGTCCACCACCTGGTCCACCGCTCATTGATTGTGCCATTTGTTGTTGCATCATAGGATTATTGGGGTTCATTCCTTGACCCATGCCACCTGGATTCATGCCTCCCATTTGATTGGGTCCAGCATTACCGCTTCCAACGCCAACAGCAACTCCTCCACCTCCGCCACCGACGCCGCCACCACCACCACCACCTCCACCACCCATCTGATTAGGTGCCATGCCACGTATATTGGCACGAACAAATTGCTGTTGCGCTTGCTGCTGTTGTTGTTGCTGCTGTTGCAATTGTTGTTGTTGGCTAGGATTCATTTGTTGTTGGGCACTCTGCTGCTGTTGCTGTTGTTGTTGTTGCTGCATGGCAGTAAATGCCGCCGCTGCTGCCGGATTCGGTTGATTGGGATTCATTTGTTGACGCATTTGATTCGGATTCATTTGTTGTGGCCCCGGACCTTGCTGCTGTTGCTGTTGTTGTTGCATGGCATTAAAACCAGGATTATTTTGGTTAAATGAGCCGGGCTGACGTTGCCGCAACATTTGTGAGAGCGCTTGCTTGGAATTTGCAAGTTGTGGACGCTCGAAACGATTCACTGATTTTAAGGAGAGTTGTTTTAAAAGACTTTCATGATTGCAATGGAATGAGGACGACTTACTTGGCATATTCGGTTGATTTGGATACTGATTCGGATATTGATTCTGGCCAGGCCATTGTTGTTGCTGTGCATGATTGAGTCCCTGGCCTTGTGGGCCCATACCTTGAGGTCCCCCGCCGCCTTGCATAAAGTTCATTTGTGGATTTGGCTGCATTTGGCCAACATTCATTTGTTGCATTGGATTTGGCACCTGTTGCATTTGTTGTTGCATCATTGCGTTCTGTTGCATTTGCTGCATTTGATTTGGAGCAAATTGATTCATGTTAACCTTAAAACCAAGAAGAATGGCATAATGGAGAAGTGAAACTTAGTTTCATTGCTATTCACCTGCATATTCATTTGCATTTGACCCATTTGATTGGGATTCATTTGTTGCTGTTGTTGTGCTTGATGTGGTTGCTGTTGTTGTTGGTGATGTTGTTGCTGCTGCTGTTGTTGTTGATGTTGTTGTTGCTGATGTTGTTGCTGCTGTTGATGTTGAGGCGTCTGATGTTGTTGTTGCTGCTGCTGTTGCTGAGGCATCTGAGGTTGTTGTTGCTGCTGTTGTTGTTGATTAACAGGTGGTGTTTTTGGGTTCTTCGGTTTGCGCTTGCGTGTCGTTGTGCCTTTACCACGTCCACGACCAGTAACAGTATTACTAGGCGATTGATCCACAGACGATGGAGTATCAGCTTTCATTTCATCCTTCTGTAAAATGAGATTAACATTAAACCACTTACAAAAGAGAAGGAGGGAGAGAGAGAGAGAACTTACTATACAAATCTTCTCAGGCACTGGTTCAATATCCTCCGGTGGCAATGGTAAGGGTTCATAATAATAACTACTTGGTTTTACCAAACTATGTGTATGATACTTCAAATTACGATGAGCATCCTCATAGGTCAGTGGTTTACGCTCCAATTTCACTGCACCAAACCAAACCCATGAAAGCGGTGCCGGATTCTTATGACCCTCCAGAATATCCCAAACGCTTATGCGTTGTTTGTCTGAAATTCTTAGCTGCTTCTTATCCATGTCACAGATCTTATTGCCTTTGGTATCAACACCAGCCGGCTCACAAGCAATAACCTCAGAAGTTAGTTTATAGAGCGGCAACAGCTGCCTAATCACGCGTATGGAAGCATTGTTCTTTTCACCAATCTCCTTTTTAAGTTTCTTCATGAGATTCAAATAGAGTTTATTGTTCTCATCACGATCCGATTGACTATCTGAGGAATGCACTAACGTAGCCAGCATATCAACAACTGTCGTGAAGAGTTCACGATTTGAGCTCAAATCGACCACACCTTGGCACACTAATTGAGCCAATAGTATGGCCCAGTCTGTGGTCGGTGTACTATTCTTTTGTATGGAATCAAACATGCCACCTAACAGCGAGAACCGTAATTGCAAAGCATCCAGGATTTCTTCACGACCTTGAGGATCTTCAATGCCACCAATTGTATCCAACTGAAGAGTGAAAGAGAATAAATTAATAAAATTATCACTTTAGAGAATAGTTTAGGAAATGTTTACCTCGGAAAATGATTGTAAGCACTGCGATAGTTGGGAATACAATGAAACCAATAGATTCTCCTTATACTCATCCTGACCCTTCAAACAGGTCAGTATAAGACCGAGGAATGGTTGATAGTTAAGTGGCATCTTACGATTACGTGAACTATTACCACCATTTGAACTGTTTAGACTGTGACAACTATTGCTCTTCTCCCGCTCATCACCACTGCCTGAACTATTGCAATCAACTTTCGAAACCTTTGAGAAATAATTCATACTCTCCAACACTTGACCAGCAACACGTAATATGCGTCCCTGAACAGCAGATGTCAACTTCGAGATAAGTGGCGCCACCAACCAAGTTGAAGGCTTCGGTTTGTGTACGTACTTATTGCCACCATTTGGTGAAGGCACCTCCTCCATTTGAAAGACATCTATAGCAGCTCTTGCCACTGTATCCAACCATACATTTAACTCCGATGAATTACTCATTGCTTGACGATACATTAACTGCAAATCCAACCATGATATACGTAAAGTCCATTGACCCAGATTCTCCAAAATGCGCACAATCATTGATCGTTGATCCATTTCCGCAATGATATTGTATTCCGCCTCTGGATAGCAAATCATATGCAAGACTCGTTGCACTTGCTTTGTGGTCAAAATCTCATCAATAATCATGTCACACAATTGCTCAGCATTCTTTAAACAACGTTCGAGGACATGCTCCTGAGCACAAATCTGTTTCAGCACATGCTGAGCGAATTCCAACAATGAGATCTGTTCACCATTACCAGCACCATTATTACCAGAATTCGATGATGATGACATCTGTGGATTCATATCATGATCATTGCCCAGATTATTTAAATCACTTGTGCCAAGTATCTGACTGAGGTCCACGGGTCGTTCATTACTCTTCGGTGTACTGCCTGGATGGACAGGTGTATTGAAACCACTTCGTTTGCCACTGCCAAAAGCACCACTTGAACTATGTGTAGATGGTGTTTTCAATGCCGCTGTGTCCACAACAATTAAAATCGCTTTGAGCACTGCGAGTACAGCAGCAATTGGTATATTCTTATGGGCTCCCACCAGCAGATGACGATCACAACTCAACTTAATATTGAATGTATTACCAACAGAATTTAAAGGATTCGGTGAAGTGCTCACCGAATACATGCCCGGTTGTGGTATCTCAATGGTCTTAAATAATTTCAACACTAAATGGCAAGTTAGACGTGCACCTGCTTCAGCATCCACTGTAATTTCACCGCCATCTCCCACAGATCGCGCCAAAGTGGGCAAAGCAAATTTACTTACAAAATCCGTGAGTGAAAAACAATGACGAGCCACCAGAATGCAAACAAAGACCGCTAGTGAATTGTGTGTTTTAGTATTGAAGATATCCACCTGACCATAAAGATGTGGATATGGTGGATTTTTGGTACCACTGCATATACTTTGTAATGCTGATATCCATTCTTCGGAAAGCACATTACAACTTGCTGTTAACTCAGCACATGCTATTGCAATGTCATTGAGACGATCATTATCCGATTCACGGCAAACAGCAATAATGGCATTCGAAACAAAACTATAGACATTCGAAGGTGACTCATGCAATTGGCGCAACCAATTCGGGTCAATTTTACCTCCACGCTTGGGTGCCATAAAAAGTTCATGTAGAAATTGTGGATTATAGGCTTGAGGCACAATACTGTAAAAGATTATAAATTAATTGATTAAAAAATCAGACAAAAATCCATGTACATCCTTATAATATAATAACCAAAGTTTAGTCAGGCCCTATGATCAAATTTCATCTTGATATTTCAAAAACTGAGAGACTTAGAAGTTTGTTAGGAAACTGAAATGAATGATAGGTTAGGTTAGGTAATGCAGTCTGCTCGCATTTTCTCGCAAGTTTACCCAGAAGCCTTAAAGGCCCATTGTGATGCCTGATAAAAATGTGGAAGGGAATGAGGGGTAGTCACACAACAGTCCAAGGTCGCTCCAGCTATCACTCTCTATCTCTAAATGAATGATACTGATCGTTCTTATTTAGCCTGAAGATAATTATATTTGGGATAATGTATACATAAGATCTATTGTGATTAGATTAGACAAGAGAAGGGCAGAAGCTTGTCATATCGTCACAGCGGCCTCAATTGGGCCTATTGTAACAAAACCCATAATACCACCGAATGTCTGGTATTAATTAAGAATTCAAAGATTTTCTTCGTAGATAAGTATGCCATTTCTGTTAGTTCTAGTTTAAGGTTACCTAGAAATTGAAGTTTGGTCTAAATAAGACTAGTACCCCGTTTATTCACACTCGAAACGGTTTTTCATTGAAATCGGCTTGACTCATATCAATTTTTTTTTAGGCTTACAGTCAGTTTAGTTTCATTTCATTATTATCTTATTGTTGTACAACATACAAGCAGTTTTTTAAATGTTGTTGTTATAGCGGAGGCATGACGCACTTTTGAGAACGATAACCTGCAAATACACTAATCGTTTATGCAACATTGCAGTTCGTTTTATAAAGTCGGGTTTGAAGTGCGCTTCGTGTATTCAATAAGCAATGAAAAAGTGTTTATTCATGCTTTCTGAATCAAACTGATCTCAGTGAACACCGTTTCGGCTGTCGCATAAACGGGGTATATCACAATGGTATAGTAAATGTTCTGCTATTTTCTCTTCTTCATTCCATAATCTTCAATGAGATTACATAAATGCTATACGAATTTCTTTCCGAGTTATTGTCAGTGTCTCCTGAGTTCTTTGGTATATTTATATGAAGAATGTATAAAAATTGTTATATAAATACAATAGATGAATACAAACCTTAATTGTTCTGGTGAATTAAAGATCTCCTTAAACTTTTTAATGCAATTCATTTGCTGATAATAATCCGAGGTTTGTTCTTTGCTTTTGAACAGAACACATGATTCAAACAGATCACTTAAATACGCTAGAATGCAACGTTCTGAGGAACTACATTCGCTTGGATTATTCACATGTTTAATGGTTTTGCAGAGTCCTTCAAACACCGAAACGGTTTGATCAGGTGAGAGTAGCAAGCAACTGTGATAACGTCGCAATATACTGACAATATAGAGTGCCAGAGATGTCGTATAGCTACGTACCATATTCGATTTCTTAGCTTGCAATTGATGTTCCACTTCAGGTAATTCCTTTAAGATTTGATCACACAACTCCAATAGACTATAAATATTTAAAGCCAATTCCATTAGATCGAATAGAAAGGCAACATGTTCTTGAACAGGTAAATAATTATTGTTGCCCAAAGCGAAACTGTTTAACTGTTCGAGGACAGTGGCAGCACATTGTGATGTCACTACATGCTGATCAAAGTAAGCCATGTGTTGGCATTTACTTGTGGTTGATTCAAAATTGAATTCGTTACGCGAGTGTTTCTTTACTTTGCCACCTTCAGCTACATCAATGCTGAACTTTTTTGTAAAGAGTTTACATATTTCCTTGGACATTTTCTTTACGGCATGTTTTTTCTCATCACGTTCCTTGCCTACGCCAAATAACAAAATGTAACGTTCATTGGCCTCATCCTGTGGATCATCTTGTGGTATGGGAAAATGTTTTGTATAGACATAATGCCGAGAAATGGTTGTCTCACTACAATTGCTATCGGGTATTTTGGGACTATCAGGTGCTTCATGTTGTTGGCCTTTCTCTTTGATATTTTGTACAAGTTTATCTAAATCATCGTCCACATTGGAATCGTCAAACTCATTGTGCTTGAAATCAATGCCTGAAGTGAAGTCATCATCGAAATTGTGAGCTGTCGGTGGTGAGGTTTTGTGTGTAATGCTAGTGCCACCAGCTGCAGATTTACCAGAACCAACTGTTGATTCCAAAAGTAAATCACCCCGGGAGATGAGGGTATGCATATAGGCTCGATGCCAAAAGACATCATGACGTATGAGTGAACTAAAAAGCTGTACAAGATTAGTGAACTCTGTACGCTGTTGTAGATTGGAGTGTTCATCCAGAACGGGAGCATCATGATCCAAGTAATACATAAGAACATTCTGAAATACTGGTAAACCATCGATTAGACCAGCGCCTGAAGCAACTGAATCTTTGTCATCATTCACATTTGATGGCTGTTCTTGTTCGGCTGTCGAAGTGACATCAATCTGACGTTTGTCCAGCAAAATAGCCACAGCAATTGCTCGATGTTCACCCCAACGTTGACTGGAAACAGCCCATTCGCATAAGATTTTCACTGTGCTCGCATCCTGTTTCGGATCATAGGCTATACGCGTCTCTTGTAGCTCACCATTGGAACCCATTTCACGACGCACACCTACAAATGGTGGGAATATATTCGAATAGAGAGTATCAATTGAATTGCACTGATCCATGCGCTCAAAACAATGTGTATCCAAATGATCCAATATTGCCAAGATGTTCGTATAAGAATTTTTACTGGCATTCAACCATTTCTCAGCAAACCAACGATTCTCGGCATGTTTCGAACGCATAACAATATCCACTTCGGCTGCTCGAAGTTGTCGTCGGATTTCTTCATTTGTATTATGACATTTAATGGGCATAGGCAGAGCGGATGGTGGCAAAGGCAAATGATCCAATGGGCTACCAACTAAGGCTGATGGTGCCCGATTCTCACCAATACCACACCAGACCATAGCCGTTGGGCACTCAATGGTAATAATTTGAAGTATTGTACTTAGATAAAGCAAAATGTCACGATGATGTGGACAATTGACATAATCATTTAAGGCGCATTCATAGGGATCTAAGGCCGCTTTCCGTTTCTCATCTTCCAAACTATCAATTTCCATTGCATTTGTTTTGACTGCCTGTTGTTCTACGGCAGTATTAAGTAGATTTGCAAGTTTCTTGGACACAATGTATGCCATCTTACGGCACAAACGTTCCGATTGTACAAAATCATGCATATATTGGAGAGCAAAGCTTAGCACGAGTTTCTTTATGGGTTCATCGAAGCTCGCTTGAGTTCGCATGCGACCTAATAGATCAAGTATCCAATTGAGAAACTCTTGTCGATCCAATAAAGCTTCCTGATACATATATTTACTGAGTTGTGTACAATATTTCCAGTATTTCAGAGCATTGCGACTGTCTTCGAAATTGCTGCCAACACCGGAAATTGTAGAACCAGGTTGTACGGGCACAGAGCCCGGAATGTTTGGCAAATTTGTTCCAACACCACTGTTTGGATTGCTGGCCAAGGGAGTCAGAGCATTAGTGCCAGTTTGACCATTTGCTGGACTTAGCATAGGCACAGGACTGGCCATCGAAGGCACAGGTATAACATTAGCTGCCAGTGTTGGTGTTAAGCCATTACCTCCACCTCCAACACTTAACGCTGTTGCACTATTAGCAGCAGCAGCTGCATTATTGATGTTATTACTAGAGCTGTTGCTGCTATTATTACTAGATTGCGATGGTGACTTTTCATGAGGATCTGAAATTATTGCTTATTGAGTTTAAGAAATACAAAAAATACATATATCACCATATCTATTAACTCACTCTGATGATAGTATTCCTGTAGTTTAGGTAGCAACTCCTTCATAAACTTGATCATGTTACCAGTCCATTCCACTGCAGGATCATAAATACTGCGTTTCTTATTTTTTGATTCACTAAAACTGAGCGTATAAGCGGCACTTAGCTTAATAAACCAGGTAGCTCGTTGCATATTCACTTGATTTTCACAAAGTGTTATGAAAATCTCCTCTTTCTTGTTGAAGGACGGTGCTCGTTTGGCCAAAGTAAGCAAAGGTTTATTGCCAGCCAAATCTTTAAACCAAGCATCCACAGCACATTTGCGACGTGGTGACACCGGCCAGAAATTATCCTTACAATTGATTTGCTGCTTCTTACGCACAGTATCTTGCAGCGTCATCAGCTCCTCCTTCTTGGCCACAACAGCACTGAAGAAGGAACTTACCTTACTTGCATTCACATTGGAATTATGCGCCGTACCGAACTCATCTGATAGTGGTGGCGTTGTGGTAAAACCATGTTTCACATTTGTTGGCGTCAATTCGTCCTCCCTTTGTTTAGCCTCTTGCGGATAAATATCCGGAGGGCCAAGACGCGAGCGTTTTAGCGGACGTTTCTCTTGGAGCAGAGAAAGCATCGCGAATGGTTAAAAATTCACTAAACTATATAATTGGACACTTTTGGAACTTAATAACTAACATTTATAATGATTTTTTCCACCACCAGACTTCGAAAAGATTTATTTTTTACTCATCAACACAACACAACTTCTGTTCAGTGTTCGACAAGCATTTTTTCTTTACCAATAACAAAATGCAACACATGACCAATTTCAATCGATAACATCTATCGATATAAAAATATTTGAATTTCTTGTTGTTTCTTTTTATTAATGAATAATTCTTAGAATAATAATAGAATTTATTTAATAAATATTAACAGTAGATTCATTCATCCACTGCAGTTTATGCGATGATGAATGACAAATCGAAATATCGTTCATCCCTAACTAATTGCGCCGCCGCTGCCGCTTGTCATTGTGAATGTGTGTGTGAATGTGTGGATGCATTTTCATTCCGATTGATAAACAATGGAGCTGCAAAAGTTAATAAAATCCTATGAAAAGTGGGTAGCCAAGAATCCTGATATTTTGGGTGAAATTGAGACTACAGCAAAATGGGCCTCATATTTTATAGGAGGTAAGTCGCATCATCATAGGTTGGCACACAAAATTGTTGTGCCACTGAACTGCACCAACAAAAACAACGCAATTTACTTATAATCAAATCAATTCTTTTTAAAAATAAAGGTCGCATATCGGATTCGAATATTGTTTCGGAGCTTGTATATTCCTTATCTAATATGCTTGTGCTTTACAATGATCGCATAATAGATCGAGCTCGTGGTGCTACAGAAAACGAAATAGCAACGTCGCGCTCGAGGGTGTGCTATCGTCTAAAGGTCATACTGACAACACTTGAGTATAGCGAAGTACTCATCGAGATCTCAGCAAAACGAGTGTTTGGTAAGACTGGACGATGGATGATCATAGCCATTATACAAATGTTTAAGGCAGCCGGACGTCTGTATATACTAAGAAATTCCATGGCACAAATTATTACGTCGCCAGCGATACCAACACTTAATCGACGTGCTTTGATCAAGCAACACAAAGCAAATGGTGGCGTCTTGCCCAAAGTCAATGGCATCAACACTGAATCAAGTAATCCCATACAATTGGAGCATTCTATATCTGTGAAACTAAAGCGTTCCGGTCGTATAATACGCAAAGTAGAGGGTGCACCACCAATGCATTATCGCGACTTTAAACTACTCGATGATCTGGCAGAAACTAAGAGAATTGGTGTACCACGCGAATTAATCGCAGCTGAATACTTGTATATTGCCAAACCGTTAATTCATTTAGCCGCAATGGGCCTGTTCGGCCAGAAACGTTGGAAACAATATGTTACAGCTCTATCCATAGAATTGCTTAGTGTGCATTTGTATTACAGAAATCGACACTTGATGAGCAAAGAACAAAAACTTGAGTTATCCAGGAGGTGCATTAATTTACTCTTCTTTCTAATGCGTTCACCATTCTATGAGCAATTTACCAAATCCCGTCTGGAAAATGTATTGGACTTTGTTGCTGGCAATATTCCCTTGTTGCGTATGGTTGCTCAACCGTTGCGTGACTACATTCCACATTGGCAGAGCACCTATTTCTATGTGTGGTCAACCTAAGAAGATTTACACAAGTAACATAGGAAAGAGGCAGGTTACTCTGCTTTTGGTTTGGTAATGTCATCATCGTCATAAGTTTTAAATTGTAATTTTGGGACAGGATTAATTCAATTAGTTTACAAGTATCTATGTGTGTGTATGTATATAGAAAGTAGTAAAATTGTATTAGCATTGACCTTCTTCAACGAGGCTGAAGTTGTTGCTGCTGCTGCTCTACCAACACAACATGAACTTTGTCCAGCACAAAGTTTACAGACCTGCATAAAAAGTTAAGATAGTTAAGAAGAAAGTTTAAAACGAAAGAAAAATAAAGATGTGATTTTTGTTTTTTTGCTTAAAAAGTATACTTTTGTACAATTATACAGATTATTACAACACAACTTAGAGAGCTCTCGGGTTCTCTTCTTTGTGTAGATTTGTTGACATAAAGTATTTTGAATAATAATTAATACATAATTAAACAAAAAGTAGTAACTTAAATATCTAAAACAAATTCCTTCTTTTCTTTTCATTAAAGCATGGAAAGTTTGATTTGATCGCCACAGCAAAATTGGCTTCAAACAAAATCTCTGAATCTTAATTGCTAAAATGAGGAGGGAGGGCAACATTTGGGATGTTTGATATTGATTTGATGTCTGATGGACAAACAGATTAAAAAAATACAAATAAAGTATGTATGTATAAGTAGAACTAAATTTGTAATCGACGTTAAAATTTCAAACTAAAACCGGGTCCCATGGCAAGTTGTCGTTGTGATAGACCAGAATTTAAGACAAATCCCGTGTTGGAAGCGGTTTTCTTGTTCCCCGTTATAATTCCTGACGTTAGTTTATTCCCACTGGCACTTGATGATTGTTGTTGTTGTTGTTGTGTTCCTCCGGCATTACCACTTGCATTGCGACTTCCGGCACCACCACCACCACTTGGATCATTGCCTGCATTGCCAAGTTGTTTGTAATGTCCACCACCAGGTGGAGCTTTAGGTGAGCTCGCCTTACGTGCATTCAGTTCACTTTTTGCTGGCCACGTAGGAAACATGGATGGATCGATGGGTAATGGTAGTTCTTTGAGGTATGCGTGTTTTAATGCAGCATCCGCAGTCAGTCTTTGTTTGGGATCATAGGTCAGTAGGCCCTGCAGTAGCCCAATTCCCAATTCTGTGGTTTTGTCCAGAAAATGCTTGCGCAATTGCGACACTGGATATTCGGCAAATTGTGAATTCTGACTGATCATGTTCTTGACAGCGGGCAATTCATTATAGCCAGGCCAAATCTTTTCATTGGGTGTACCAAGTTCCTGTAACGAAGAACATAAATAAAACATTGAAATTCATGGAATTCAGATAAATTGATGATTTGTTTTTACCTTATAAATGCGATTTAGTTGATCCACCTCGGATTTTCCGGGCACCAGTGGCGCCATCTGTAGGAATTCAGCAAAAATGCAACCCACTGACCAGATATCGATAGGCGTTGAGTATTCCGGTGAACAAAGTAGCAATTCGGGAGCACGATACCAAAGTGTCACAACTAAAGAAGTGTATTTCTTAAGCGGCGATCCATATTCACGTGCCAGACCAAAATCACCTACTTTGAGGACACCTTTGTGTGAGAGCAACAAATTGGATGTTTTCAGATCACGATGCAATATCCAATTATCATGTAGATGAGCCACAGCACAGAGTAGTTGTTGTGTTAAACATTTCACCTCACCTGGGAAGAAACTTTGCTTACGCTGTTTCATTGTTTCCATAAGAGATTTCAAATCATGTTCTACATAATCCATCACAATGAAAATCTTATCCATGTTCGAACCAACGACAATCTCACGAACAGTGACAATATTTGGATGTTGACCCTTTAGCAAAGTATTGATTTCTCGCAATGAGGTTATCGGGAAACCTTCTTTCTCCTTCTCCATTTTAAGCCGCTTCAAGGCAACAATTTCATTGGTGCGTTTATCCTTGGCACGATAAACTACACCATAAGTACCTTCTTCGATGCGATTAAGACATTGGAATTCCTCAACTGATCGACAGCCTTGAATGCCTGGAAAATAATTGGGCAAAGGCTCACCTTTCTCATTACAAGGTGCTGTTGGTTCTTTTTTCTCATTTGCCTCTAGAGGTAAGGCATCGTTTTCTGTTCCAATTGTTGATAATGTAGTAGATGCTGCCGCCTTAATGACATCTGCATTAACTTCAATCTCTTCTTCTTTATCCGATAAGTCATCCTCCTCATCCATGCCACGTTCTTCGCTACGTGAACCAGAACTCGATGAATGACTTCTAGAACGTTCAGAACTACTACGTGAATGACTGCGTGAATGTAAACCGCCGCCGCCACCACTACGACTGCGTGATCTTGAACGTGAACTGCTATGTTTTGAACCATGCGAACTGTGAGAGCTATGAGAATGTGGACTTGTCGTTTTCTTATTGTTCTTTTGTTTGGGTGATTTATAAAGTTCGAAAACCGAGAGCGGACTTTCTGGCAGTGGTACATCATCATCATCATCATCATCGACGACCGCTTTTACAATATTCTGTTTTGATTTCCGTTTCTTTTTCTTCTCGACTTTGTTACCATCACCAACCCCACCACCAACATAGTTATCGATACTATCTTCACTATTACTCGCATCATCGTCTTCGCTCTCCTCTTCATCGCTATGTGAATCACTTATGCTGTCCTTGTCAATTTCATCTTCGTCATCATCCTCCTCTTCGCTATGTTGGTTTAATTTTTTTGAGCGTTTCCATACTTTTGTTGCATCCACCTCTGTATCTGATTTTCGTTTTGCTACTACATTTAAACCAGCGGTGACACTAGCTGCCACTGCACTTGGACTTAGGGCATCGCTTTGGTCATTAGTATTACGTTCACGTAACATTTCTCGACGTGCTTCCAATTCCCCACGTGCAATTTCTTTGCGTTTCTCCTTTTCACGTTCTGCAGCCAAAAGTTTTGTTCGCCGAGCCACCAAATCGGGATCATCGGGAGTTTTACGTCTTGTCGCCGTTGGTTCATCTTCGTTAACATACTCACCATGCTCTTCCCGACTATGTTGTTTTCGTTTTCTTCTATGTTGTTGGTGATGATTTTCTGGACTATCTAAAACCTCAATAACACCAGCACCTGCAGCAGCACGTTCCTTTTCCCTACGCATCTTATGTCTTTCTGCTTTGGCAGCAGCACGTTCACGTTCATAGTCTTCAGAGCCACGTATACTACGCTCCTTACGTTCTACATCTCTGGTACGTTCGTAATGATGCTCATCAACCTCATAATCTTTAACATATTTATGCCTTTTACTTAGAAGCCGAGAACGCAAATCTTGTTCTAAACTCTCAGCATCTTTTGGTTGATCGTAAGCGGAGTATTTATAGCGCCTGGCATCTCTTACCATATCCACATCACCACCACTACCGCCACCTCCACCGCTGGGATAATCGCCCGTCATATGTTTATCATACATTTGGGCACTACCACCACCACCATGATGACGACTATTGCCATGATGATAGTCATTGCCGTGATAATAATCATGACGTGTCGGTCTTGGAGGCATATGCATAGGGTGCGGCAGTGGCTGTTGATGGTGGTGATGATGATGACTATAGCCTTGATGTGGTCCCGGCGGTGGTGGCGGTTGATGATGATGCTGTGATTGATAGTGATATGATGGATGGCCACTATGTTTTGGATAACGTCGTTGTTCGTTGCTTGACAACATATCACGTTCATGACGATATTGATAACGTTGTTGCTGTTGCTCCATTTCATGACGTTCATCACGTCGATAATCTCGTCGTGTATCTGATGATATACTACCACCATCACTATTACGTGTTCTATGCTCACGCTCACTACGTTCATTGGCCGATTCACCACCGCCACCGCGACTATTGCGATGATGTGCCACACGTTCAAGTCGACCACTGCCACTGTGGCGTTCCTTATTTTGTTGTTTGTGTTCTTTGGAATGTTTCTTCTCCTTGCGACGTGATCCAGACGACGAATCTCGTGTATTATTTGATAAACGTGCCTGTGGTGGTTTTATATCCAGCGAATCGGTATCATCGTCGTCGTCACTTTTGAAATAAAAAAATAAAATTTAAAATTGCAAAAATTGTGTCATGTTTATGTTGGGGGGTTTTTTTTTTTTGTGTTCTAAAATGTAAACAATAATAATTGGTAAATGTTGCTGTAACCAAGGTAAAGTTTGGGATTTCGATTGTTCCAGACGGTTATCTCAAGTTTCTTCATTCATTGCACATATTCACCATCTAGAGTTGATCATTAACAGGATCATAATAGATGTTGTTCTGTGTGTGTCTGTGTATATGTTTATGTTTGAGTGTATGACTTGTACAAGAGTCCATGCGCAATGGCCAAATTGAGATTAATTATAAAAATTAATATACAGAAAAAAGATTAATTATATACATTGATTTTTTACATTAGTAAAAGTAAATGAGGATAAGGTTTTTTTTTTGTTTCGTTGTCGTTTCTTGGTTACTTTTTACAGCCATCATCTGTGCGCTTGCTAAACGGCTTTCGAAATATGCTGGCTACTGCTGGTGGTGCTGCTACTGCTCCTGCAAAGATTCGCTCAAAGTGTAGCAACTTTTTGTTGGCATTGAAAAATGAATTGACTTGAATTTATGACTATTTGTTTTTTTTTAAAACTAAAACTGTACACAAAGGATTTCATTCATTATCCACATCAGGAAGAGTATGCAATATAAAAGGTAAATGATTAAATTAAGTTGTAGGCACTAATAAAATAGTTCGCCATAATATACTGTAAGGAATCCACCAGTTGCTATGGTTGTTCGGCAAACTGTTGCAATTGTGCTTAGCTTCCATTGCTGCAGTACTAGATTACATTAGATTATAGCAAATTAAGTATTAAGTGATAACAGAACTGATCACTTACCCTTTAAAATGGATATAGAATTTCTTCTACAACAAATTGGAACAGTAGCAGCACCCACTGAATTCTTTTCTTAGCATTTTTTCCTTTGCACTTCAATACCATACATAGATGATGATGACGATGATGGTGTTGGCGGCCGTAAAAAGTAATCTTATAACGAAGCCAAAAAAAACCTTTCTTTTTTGCATTTGCTTTTTTGTTTTTTCAGTTTCTCTCAATAAAATCAATCAATCAATTGTAATAATAAAGAAATATGGATAGATAGACAGATAGATAAAAGTGTAAAAAATGCTGCGAGAAATGCATTAAAAACATTTTGTGAATTTTGTTTTAATAATTTAATTTACCACCAAACCTAGTAAGTAAACCATGTAGTTTTAATAAGATTCAATAACACAGAAGTTTTCGATCTCGACCCCATTGATGCTGTGTGTTTGTTCTTCCTTGATTTTTTATTTCATTTTGTGTTATCAAGTTTTTGTTTTTGTCTTGTTTTGTTGCCGTGACGTCCTGGTTGCTGTTGGTCGCTCTTGTTGTTATACAAGTTTTGGAGAACATACACAACACAAGCCAAGCCAAGCCATTGAGCCGCACGACGACGCCTTTTGTTGTTGTCGGTGGTTGTAGTTGGTGGTCATGGTCGTGGTGGTTTGGATACACACATAAAACCTTTTTTGTTGTGCATGTTGCTGATTTTGCGCGTTTAATTTTTGGTTTTGTTTTTTTTTTGTGTTACACACATTTTTTTTTTTGTTTTATTTTTGTTTGTTTTCATAATTAGTTTTTTTTTTTATTTTATATTTTTTATAGATTTTTGTTGTTGGCCATCGCGCGCCTCGGCAATTGGACAAGTACACACTTTTTGGCCTATTTGCAATGAAAAAACTCGAGTAAATTAATATGTACTTAAGAAAATATTACAATTAAAATGCTTTTTTGGTTTTTGTTTTGTTTGATTGATAGACTTAATGGAATAAGACAGAGAAAGAGGGGGGAGGAAGGAAGGAAGGAATTGGTTTTGGTTGGAGTTAGAAGTTTGATAGATCACAGGTTATTCAACGAATGAATGCAAAGTCCGTTTAGGGAAATGATGGGTGGAGGGAAGGAGGAGTTTGTTGTAGATGCTTGAAATTTTTTGGGAAGCCTGTTGAGTTAAGCGTTAAGTTGTTGTTGGTATAATATGACCTTTGGTTACAACATATCGTAATAAAAATTGCATTATTAATATTTAATATTAATTATGCAAAATTCCTTTTACTTTTTCTTTTGTATCAACTTTATTACTTGATTTAGAACATAAAAAAAACAGCTTTTTCATATTAGTAAAATTAAAAAAAAAACCCATGGAAAATTATGTACTCAATGTAACCGAACACATACATACACACACACACGAGTCTCACACACACACTCATAAACACAGCCCCAACACCAATGACTTGTTATGGCTGGGCATGAATGAGTTACATATGGTTGTTGCCTATGTGTGCTGCTGTCCCACAATTGTGTTTGTGTGTATATCCATTCTATCGGTTGATCATCATACCAACATATTTTTCCATGGAATCATCATATTTGTCATACACACCTGATATATTGTTCGTTGTCGTTGGGGCTTCGCAATTGTCCATCCTCGCTGTCCGACATATTGTCAAAGGACGGCATATATAGTAGCAGACAGCAGAATATTAGAGTTGTCTAGTATGGTTGATGGTATATATAAATTTAATAGAATTATGCTATAGAAGTTGTCGTTGCTTTCTCCGCTTTTTGCTTTGCTACCCAGAGTACGCGCTTTGTACGTTTGTTGCGTCGTTGCTAAACGTTTTCTCGACGTCCTTCGCAAAAAAATTGTATCCAGACTTTTCAGCAACAAAAAACGCTTTACTGTGTAGGCAAAACAAATCGTCTTACTAAAACGACGTTTTACTACAATATTTTAATAATATTTGTTCAATTTTAATCACTTTTTCGGTGGAATAATTGCCTTTTTGTAAAAATTTTCACACGCTGATTGTGTTGTGAGTGTTGGAAAATATTAAATGCTTGTGTATAAGTGTTGAAAAATAACACGCCGATATCGATACCACGATATGCAGAGACTGTAATTAGTGATTTGCGATTGATTAATGTGATTTTGTAAAATATTAGTGTTCGTGATAATCGTTTGAACTGTACTGAGCCGATCTTGCGTGCGATCCTGCTTTTTATACATTTAGTTGTCATAAAATATAGACTGAGGGTGTAAATTCCCAGTTCGTAATTAAAACTAATTTGAGGGTGGAAATCGTCAGTATTTTTCATTAAGCTAAGACTGAGGGTGTAAATTCTCAGTATTTATCATTAAGCCTAGACTGAGAGTGTAAATTCTCAGTATTTATCATTAAGCCTAGACTGAGAGTGTAAATTCTCAGTATTTATCATTAAGCCTAAATAAATCATTTAGATATTTTATCATGCATTGTACATGAGACAGATACACACTAATGTAAGTGGTTGTGTGTACTACATATGTTGCTTTTGTTGTTTTCTTTTTTCTTTTCCTTCCGCACAGCAAAACAACAACAGCCCTTTGTTCTTATGCAAAACAATGAGGGCATACGAATTAATTCGAAAACAACCTCTCATTCTCACTCATCTTTGTGTGAATGTTGTGCGACTGAGTCTGACGTGAGTGCACAAATTCACTCGAATTCTTTCGGAGTCGCATTCTATTGCACTCAGTTTATATTGAACATTGTTGATTCGAACGTAGTTTTTTTGCCATCAGACATCTATTCCATACACAGTGCAGCTGATGTATGCATCGGTTTGTTGCTTGGTGATTTCACAGTGATTTCTAGCTTAAGTGAATTGCTATCGATACTAATTAGCATTTGCAATTTTGCAACACTCAAACGAATCAATTGTAATTTGGTAGCACTTGCCCTTTTAATTGGATATTTTATCGTGTTGCAGACTTGATTGCTTGATTGTCTCTTATTTACGTAAAATAATTTTATTGTTAGTAAGTGGAGTATTAAAATAAAATAATCATGACTGATAAAGCTTCAGAGCAGAGCATTATGGATAAGTCCATGCGCTCCGTCTTCAGTAAGTACTTAACTCGCATTGCTAAACTTAATATAATTCATATATTGAACGCCGTATTTAGTCGGCAACATTCCATATGAAGCCACTGAAGAGAAGTTGAAGGAAATTTTCAGTGAAGTTGGTCCCGTTCTATCACTGAAGTAAGTAACAAGTACAATTTTACCTAATCTAATTTTTATAATCAATGTTTTTGCAGATTGGTTTTCGATCGTGAGAGCGGTAAACCAAAGGGTTTTGGTTTCTGTGAATATAAAGATCAGGAGACCGCGCTTAGCGCTATGCGCAATCTGAATGGGTACGAAATTGGTGGTCGTGTACTGCGAGTGGATAATGCATGTACAGAGAAATCTCGCATGGAAATGCAGCAACTTCTGCAAGGACCACAAGTCGAGAATCCATATGGCGAACATTGTGATCCAGATCAAGCGCCAGAGCTGATCACCAAAACTGTTGCTGCACTTCCACCTGAGCAAATGTACGAGCTTATGAAGCAAATGAAATTGTGCATACAAAACAATCCATCTGAGGCTCGACAAATGTTAATGCTGAATCCTCAGTTGGCCTATGCATTGCTGCAGGCAATGGTTGTTATGCGAATTGTTGACCCGCAAACCGCTTTGGGTATGCTTTTTAAAGCAAATCAAGTGCCACCCGTTTTAGGTGGTGCCCCACACGCAAGCAACAGTGGAATGCCGTCGATGGCACAACAACAATCACTTGTTCAGCAACAACCAACGCCACAGCCACCACCAGGTATTATGGTAGGTGGACCTCAAATGCCTGTTGGTCCGCCAATGCCGGTGCCGGGACCCAATCAATTTAATGCTATGATTGGAAGTGATGTTGATTTACGTATGCAACCTGGTCCAATTAATGTAGATCCTCGTCAAATGGATCCTCGTATGATGCAGCGTAACCTGGATCAAGATATGCGTACCATGCCAAATCCGGTTCCACCACCACTTATTGATCCTCGGCAACGCGCTCAAATGCCACCTCAACAGCAACAACCGGCACCGGGTGCCATAAGTTCGCCAGTGGCATATCCTGCTGATCCCCGTCAACGTCCGATGGATCCACGATTGCGTGGAGCTATGCCAGCTGGTGCACCCCCTCCACCAGTTCAGCCACCACCAACAGCAGCTTTGCAGCAGCAACAAACAACACAACAACAGCTCCAGAATCGCTTAGCAACAAATTGTGGCCTACCGAATGATGCATCAGACCAAGAAAAAGCTGCACTCATCATGCAAGTACTGCAACTGTCCGAAGAACAAATCGCCCAGTTGCCTCCAGAACAACGTGCCAGTATTTTAGTACTTAAAGAACAGATCGCAAAAAGTACACATCGTTAACAACAAACTATGATCATAATTCAATCAATATAATTTGGTTTTTTTTTTATGTTCCGGCAGACTAAATAAACAATTGCAAGGGTAATTTATATCCATAACCATTTGTGTTTTTTACTCTGTATTCCTAAAATTGTACATTGTTTCTTGATTCAGATCTGTTCGTAAAGTTACAAGTGTTCCAAGTAATTAAGATTAGAATAGATTAGGGTATGGGCGGGAGCTAGTCACCTCATCACTTTGGCCTCGATTGACAACGAGCCCCATAATCACAGGTCCACCAAGAAGTCATCTTGTTCAAAAACGGCTCCTTTTCATTGCGTTTCAGCAACAATTCGCAGATGGATTAAGTGCTTGTTGGGCAAGCAGCGGCTGCTTTTAAAGTCCTATAGACGACGGTTTCAGTTATCTGGAATTCCCCTACGATATCTAATAGTCATGAAAATATCGACATCACTGGTTATTTACTGGCCACTGGGCAGTCTTTTATGTCGAAACCGATTTAAATTGATATTCCCACGTCATGTTCGTTGGTGACTCGTATATTCCACTAGAAGCCACAATTAGCACTAGTGTGCCATTTTGAAACCACTTCCTCGCCGGACGCAATCAGTATTACTAAATCCAACCCGTCGAATTTAGATATTTTAGAAAATCACCCGGTCATGTGACTCAACAGTCCAGAGGTTGTCGATGATGTATTTGACCAGAAACTTATTTCTAGTCTTTGCCAGTACTGTGCATTGACATAGAAAGTGGGTCAGTGACTCCTCTTCCTCTACGTTTCCATAGCTTTTACAATGGTTTCTAAACAGAATACCCAGTCTCTCCGCGTGAGTCCCTACACACCAGTGGCCAGTAAAAACAGCTGTGAGCCTTGCGGTATCGGAGCGTCTTCTGTTGATGAGTCTATTTTCGTTGTAACTAGGCCAGGTAGCACGTGCCACTCTGCAAAATTCGAGATTTTTCCACTTAAACGACAGCCAGTTGTGAAAAACAGGATCAAAACTAAGCCAAAGACACTAATGTCGTTTAGTAGCTAATGCCATAACCTGTCAAATGGCATACAATCTTTTATAAATACAACTTATTAGAATCTATACAAATCTTTCCGATAAGAGATACTGATGCAAATTAAAGAACCCAATTCAAATTATTTTAATAGCCCTTTAGCTATTTATTTTATGGAATCAATAAAAAAAATGCTTATTCTAGTGAGAATTAATGGAGTGGTACCAATGCCTGATACAATTTCTGTACAGTTGTGTTAAGCATTTGACGTAAATTATCGTCATCGGGACAAGTTACCACCTAAAAGGCAAAAAAAAACATTGTACATTAACACCCAAGAATTTGTGATTGTGATTCTTGTCAACTTACAAGATTTTCCAAGTCGATTTCTGCACTTTTGCCAGCAACAGTTACGGGCAACAACTCGCCTTGAAACATTTTTGGCACAGCGTGATCACCAAAAGTATCCTGCAATGTTTCCACTAGACACTCTTTAAAGTGAGTCTTTTCGGATTTCAATTGGGCTGTGTGACCTTTAATGTTAGTTCCACCCATTTCCGATTGCATGATACAAGCCAAAACCGAGTCAGCAAAGACATCATTGACTGGAGTTGCCTGCCATTCCATGACAATTATTTTCCCTTCTATAATCAAATCTATAGAATTAAAGGCACGCAGTTTTTTGTCCTCTTCCAAAATCTGTACTGTGCCGGTGCCACCAATACGATCTAAAAGCAATTCCAGTGTTGAAAGGGAACTATTCCATGGAATCGATTGTCGTTGGGTTACAACTGACATGCTCATGTCAGTGTATTCTACAAAAAACAATATAATACAGTAATTTATAATAAAAAAAGGTAATAAAAATGATGACTTACTGCCAAGATCCGAAGCTGACAGCAGATGATACTTAAAATCACGCTTAACCAAAACCCCAGAAAGTTTATTACCAACTTCAGGTTTGGTAGCTGCCAAGTTGCCCATGACTTTGGCGGTTTTTTCACCACGAAAGTATAAATCCACGGAATGCGTATTACGTGGATTATAGAATTTAATGTCTGTGCTGGCATCAGCTTCATATTCGCGTTGTAGTGCCAATTTCAAACGAGACATTTCATTTTGTTCCCCGTGAACCAAGATTACGTGTTGTGGTTTAAGTAATCGTATGAACTCACTTGTTTGCTGATAGTCTGTGTGTGCCGAAAATGAAATATAATCAACCGACATATTCAAAGGTAACTTTTGCCCGGATAGAGTTGTTATTTCTTCTGGTTCCGAAAGTATAGTTTTCGCTAGAGTTCCCTCAACGACATAACCAGCTATGATGACACCATTTTTACCATCTGTACACCAGTTTTCGAATAATTCACGTGACAGTCCCGATTGCATCATACCAGGTGAAGCCATCACCACACATGGCCCAATATCATCAAAATTATCAATACCTTTTAAATTTGAAATGTGCCGGAAAACAAAAGGATTGTTTACTGCTATCTGACGTCGGATTTTATCATTCATTGCATTTATATAAGTTTGATACACGGCCATGCATTTCTTTGCCAACGAAGATGCATAATAAATGGGTATTTCATGTAATTCTGGATTTTGTGACCAATACTCGTCGAGTATTAACAAAAGTTCTTGAGCACGACCCAAAGCAAATACAGGAATTAGGACTCGTCCACCTTGTTGAACTATTTTTTGTACCAGAGAAGTAAAACGATTTTCACGATCCTCACGATTTTCATGGATGTGTGTGCCATAAGTTGATTCTGTGATAAGAACATCGGGTTTCATAGGTGGTATTTCAGCTGCCATTAAATGACGATCCTCTTGACGTGAAAAATCACCAGTGTATAAGATTTTAATACCAGCGATTTCAATCATAAACATTGCTGCGCCCAAAACATGGCCAGCATTGTAGGCGCAAAATCTTACTCCCATAACATCACGTTCTTCGTGAAAATTAATTGTTTCAATCTTTTCCATAGATGCCTCTAAATCGGATTCAGTATAAAGCATTTGCTCAGTGGAAATGTTACTGATTTTAATGTAATCTGAAAGCATCCAGCGATAAATGGCCTTTGTGGCGTGTGTCATAAAGCAGCGACCACGGAAACTAGTCTTCATTAGAAACCAAGGCAGTGCGCCACAATGATCCAAATGGAAACTAAAGAACAAACATATATATACTATTGCTATAAGATGATGATGCAGACTTACTGTGATATGAAGAGTAAATCAATTTCGTCAGCTTCTATTAAATCTACATAGGGTAGAGCATCCATGCCTGATAAGCCCGGGTGTATGCCACAATCCAACTATTGTGAATGTAATCATAAAATAATCATTAATTGTAAGGACTCTTGCAATATTTTTAATTCAATACTTGCCATAATTTTCTTGCCTTTGAATTCCAGCATTATACAGGATCGACCAACTTCTTGACCGGCGCCGCTATAGAAATTATAACTTATAAAAATAGATCATGTGAGTGTTTTAATATACTTACAGTGGTTTAATTTGAAGCAAATCACTTTCTTCGGCGGGTACACTTTCCCCTTGTCGTTGTGACATTTTTGTTTTTTAATTGTTAAATGCTTTTTAATACAAGTAACAAACTAGTCGACTGCCGATATTGTAAAATGAATTCAGTATTCTTCACGCTCGCAGTTTTGTAAACAAAAGCAGGGTTGCTTTGATCGAAACAAAGTTGGCAGCACTGGCAGGCATAAAACAGCTGATCATTTTCATTGCAAGTTAAAACTTCCTCCATTCTATAACTTTGGTAAAAAAGAAATACAAATAAAATATAATGGGCGGAACTGGCTATGATGGTAATTGATTCTATTGCATCATTAATATTTAGATTAAACAATTACAAATATTCTATTACAGCACTACGTAAACAGGCACGACAACTGGAAAATGAAATTGATCTGAAGTTGGTGGCGTTTAGTAAGATTGGAGCAGGAACTAGCATTTCATCACACAGCTCAACAAATGCTGACACATCACCGCTTCTGGGCGAACACATCTTCGACTCATTGTCGGAGGAAATTACACAAATGCTAGACAAGGTTTGTCAATAGAAATACATATTATGGTAATATGTACATAGTATATTTTGCTTTTAGTTGTCAGCAATAAATGAATCCATGTCAGAACTGCCAGCAACAGGTGCTGCAGCAGTGCACACTTTACAACGTCATCGTGAGATTTTACAAGGATACAGACAAGAATTTAACAAAATCTGTGCAAATCACACCATTAAAATTGAACGTGAGGCATTGCTACGTGGCTCAGGCATATCGACAAATACCAATAGTCCTTCTATTTCTGGATTAAATAGACGTGATATGTATTTGAAAGAAAGCGGTCATTTGAATAGGTGAGTGTTTGTTTTGTTTTCTAACTGAATTCTATTTCTATAGGATATATTTTTAATGTGATTCATCATGTGGGTAACGTATAGAAGTTAGGAAACATTCCATTAAATGTTTTATATAGTATGTATAAGCGTGACGACAGATGTTGAGCTAGTCACCTTGTCACTAAGGCATTGGACATATTTAACAAAAGTAGTAACTTAGTTTTTGGGATAGATAAATGCAAGACTTCTTTTTTTAGTCAGTGGGATAGTAAATTAAAAAATTGGTTCTTTTTATATTCCAAATTAATTCAGTTCCTTTAAAATTATCAATCTACATCGTGTCCCTTGGTAAAATTTTATACAGAATGAAATGATTTCATTGTAAGGTAGATTTATTTGAATTTAATTTTAACATTTTATATGAAGTATAAGTATATATAAGATCATCTTGTATTTTATTTTAATAAATTATCTTTGTTCTTTTATTTTAATTTTACCAATTTGCAGTTCCAACAATCTTATTAACGACCAAATCAGCATTGCAATTAAAACCAGGGAACATTTACATTCACAGCGTCAATCATTCAAGCGCCTTCAAACTCGTTTCAACGACATTTCCAATCGTATTCCACTCTTATCAAGGTACTGTATAATATTTCAGATGCTTTTTTATTCTACTATATATATCATCTATCTACTATCTTTAATCTATTTATTGCAGTCTTATACAACGCATCAACATTAAGAAGCGTCGAGATTCATTAATTATTGGAGCTGTGATTGGATTTTGCGTTATCTTGTTACTCATCTACGCATTCAATTAACAATTTGTTATTGGTGTATGTAATTGGATTTGTATTATGTTTTGTGTTTGTGGACTATAAGAATATGTTTCCTTTTTCTTATTACAATATTAATTATTACAAAAAGATTTTTGCACACTATTCTTGATCGATAATGATGCACTTATATTTTATAGTAAGTCTTTAATTAATGTAAAAATAATAAAACCAAATTTAATCTATTAATCAACAATTTGTAATCAGTTAAGAAGATTGTCAGTCAATTTGGATTTGGATGCATGTAAGTTGATCCTTTCTACACATGGTTTCTGTGTATATGTTATTATAAATATACCAGGGAGTGACTCTGCGTAGTGTTGTATATTTTATGCTTAAGTTAGCCATATGTTCTATAGGTACAAACTGGTGGAAACCTTTTATCTAATGTCCAAAAATATTACATTATTACTTTTGGGTATCTCTATTCTATTGAACAGCAAAGGTATACTTGAGTCTATAGAGAGGAAGGAACAGGGAAATTCAATTGACAAGGAGACTCTTGAAAAGTTAACACTTCATCGTCAGTAGAAATGTTATTAACTGCATTAGGTTGACAAACTTAAGTAGTCGACTAGCATTACATGAAACTACCATTTCCATATCAGATCAACATCGCTCACCATTGCCATTTTTGAGCACTTCTTCGTGGTTGCAGCTTTCCAGAGGATATATTGATCGACTACTGAAAATTAACCTCTTTTTCTGTAGTAATCTGCCGTAATTGGTTTTTTATATCATGAAGTCATTGTTTGAAATGACTAGCTGCCTTGTTAAACAATCTCTTATCAATCGGGCTGCGAATATTATGCCAGATTTTCCTGTCTTTTTTTAATCTTAACCATTTGCCTGATCTCAGTGTTTCCACTATTTTTTCTGAGTGAAAAGATTACTTGCTTACTCTGCTCTGATAGACTTAATATTGATTGGTATTCCTTTGATGCATTCCGACAGTTGTTTTTGTTAACAAGAATACAAATACTAAAAAAAAAAAAATTTCGTGATTGTGCGAATGTCTATTAAATAACGATTTCATATTTTCTGCTCCAATTGTTGGAAAGTTTTATTGGAATCTTCTTTGGAAAATTGCAAAAAATTATATCCCAACAAATTCTTGGATTGGGTTGAAAGAACATATAAGGAAAGTCTACCTTGGCTCTTTTAGCTAGTGCGTTCGACTAGTCCATTTTCCCTTTTAATGGAATCAAACATTTCCATATTTTTCTCTTCATACAGTAAATATTTGCCATTGTGCTTGTTTTCCTCCTCAATTTATTAATTTCATCAAATAGCAGAAAATTTCTTTTAGCAATTTGAATGTCTTGAGTCGGTAAAAATAATCACTCAGTAGCGTTGCCCAATCATGAAAGTTTGTTGCATCAAACAAGGTGGCAACGCTTTGCCTACAAAATGATAATAAACAATGCAGAAGAAGAATAGTAAATAATGCAGTCCATTTATTGCTAAGAATAATTAAATAAAAATATATTGTAATGAGTGGAACACCAAACAACTGTTACTTTAGTTTAAGACAAAAATCTTGTGGTTGCTCCGAACCAGACTTGGAGCTGCGTGTTAAGTATCAAGGTGTCAACAATGTGGAAATCGAAGTGCTCAATTTACGGTATCAAATAGAAAAGGAAAAATACAAGAAGCGTTTACTTTTATTATGTAGTATGTTTGGAATATATTTAGCGTGTGCTATCTTGATGAAGTGGAATGGCCGAAATCATTATATGCTGTACATTGTGGGTGTCTTCATTTTAATAATAATGCAAACATTATGGGCGACACTGCAACTTGTGAGGAGTGGTAATTACTTGTAGATTTAAATTTAAAAGTTTTTACTTTAATAATCCTTTATCTTACTCCAGAAAAGCTCACCTATGTATGGAAAAAGGCACTTCAATTGAAAACTATTCGCACATTCGCACGTCAATCGATTGTATTTATACCAGATTCCTGTATTCATGATCTCGTTATTAACGAAGTCATTGAAAATGTTAGTATGCGTGAAGATTTGCTTCTATCACATATTTTTAAATTATACATGTTTATATTACAGTTTGAAGTAAAATATATTTTAATTGTACGCACTAAAGATGAACTATTTAAAGTGCATCCAGTCATTCCCCTTTTGAAGGTTTGTATAGTTTTAATTTTACATAATATTTTAAGTTAAATGCTAAACATTTGAGTTAATTTCAGAGCATCGAACCATCAATTGAGTGTTTAACTTATATATACCGCCTATTGAAGAAAATTATGCCATCAAAAGAAGTTGAAGGTGCTGGAGACGCCCCTAGTTAGAGCAAAGCTATAGCCTGGCTAAATTGTCTGTAATCCTCTTTGAGATCATCCAACTGTAACATGATAATAAAAATATTATTTTTATACTGAAATATATGGCGTTTTTTTAAAGAGGTTTGGTTCACATTGAATAGATTTACGTCAGAAGAAAGACGCTTTCAAATAGGTCAAATTTATATCGTGAATAATAGTTCAGTTCGTCAAACTTACTATCGCCCAAGCGAGCAAGTTAAACGGAAAACTATGGATCGTTTTTGCATCACTTACACATTAGGTGATCTAATGCATTCAAAAAGATTTGAAACAGTGCGCATAGGAGGAGTTATTGTTGCTGCTGTCGAGTGAAGGAGACTCAAATGAGTGCACATCAATGAAAATGGTAGATTGCGCTTTATTCAGACTAGAAGTGGCGCTTACATGTTCAAAATCATAGTTGAATACTAGTTGAAGAATAAATATGGTGTTATGATTGTTAATTTGCTCGGGGGTTTGTTGAGTTAAGATAAGATCAGTAGCGAAGACTGCATTGATTAAACAAATGGAGCTGGTTGCTCGTAAGAGTTCCCAATTGGAGAAGGGAGAAAAACCCAAAACTATAGTAAATAAAGATTAAACAGCAGCTGCGTCTGCATTTTTAAATAGTGAAGAAACATTCGATAGAAAATGATTTGTAATTTTAAAACGCGTGAGCAGATTAAAATATATTTTTATCCTCACTAATGGCATCATATTATCTTTTTAAATAAAGCCAACACCAAGGAGCCGTTGCCATTAAATTAAATGTTTACACCTCTTAAAAAAAAACACCTATACATATGAAAATTATTGCAATTCGTCTCACTGACCTCTTTGCTTAGATTTCTTTCTACAGACAAAACCGGAGGCACCGCTGATGGTTCTGGGAGATTAACTTCAACATCATCGACAACGACATCAGTGTGAATCTGTGTAAATGAATACATATTAGCTAAATATTTCTAGAAAGTTGTATCTTATGAATATATTCTTGCATACCACTTTATTCAATTCTTCTGTGTGAGCCTTTTTAATGATTCTACGATACAATTCTGTGCTTTTGCTCCTGAGAATATTCACACGCTCTTGCAGGGGGCGAATTCTTAGAATTTGCTCAAGGTTTTCATCTGAAATAATATGTAAATGAATAAAATTTTAAATAAAAAATTTAAATTTTAGTTACCCATTGCGCTTGATGCCATCGTAAACGAAGCTACTTCTATTTTCAAGTAACAAACAAGTGCTGCCAACTTAATTGAAATGCAACGGTGATACCATTTTTAAAACACTGAAGAATATACTAGATTAGTGTTGGTGATTGGTTTTGCAAAGCAGCTGTTTGTTATTTTGATTCTGAATTTGAATATTTACCAACACATAAATTTATAAAATTCTTCTTTATAACCAATGGGCTAAAGTTTTCGAAATTTTTCATTAAATTCTATTAAAATTATTACGTGATGCTGGCCAACACATCAGTGATAGCGGCTACTTTGAGCTTATTTCGACATCAAGTAGCTAGTGCTGCAATTTGTTACCGTGCCTCCTCAACAATACCATCTAAAGACCATCAGGATGAAGAGGAACGTGTTAGTGCCACCTTAAAACGTATACGTGAAGAATTGGCTGCAGACAAACAGAAACTACGATGGCGTACACCTATTGGGGATCGACCAGAAGACTGGACTAGCAAACTGAAGTTGTTCTCCGACTCGGAACAGACATCGGATTACATTGTCATGATGCAAAAGCCAATCGATCTCAGACCAAAAGCTGTAATGCAATGGTGGGATAAGCGACAAGAGCGTAACGAGCGCTTCATGCAACAATTTATACCGGAACGACATCAAATACTTGGAGCAGATTTGGCAGCAGCCCATTTCATATTGTATCGTGGTGGTGCTGTTAAATTTGTCAATGATCCACGTTGGCATCGCTCTAACGAGGATGGTGAATTTAATTTGCCCAACAAATATCACCCAGGCTATAAGTTGGAAGCTATGCGTTGCGATGATATGGTGCTCTACTATGAAGGACTCGAAAATCTACGCGACCTGGCACAACTGAAATTCTTGTCATATCATAATGTGAAAATGTTCGATGATTGGTGTTTGGATCGTGTCTCCGGGTCAATATATCCACGTTTAGAGGTACTTGATGTTTCGGGTACAAACATTACAGCACGTGGTCTCTCCTGCCTATATCGCTTGCACACATTGAAGCTTCTCATTGTGGATGATCCAAAGACAACATTGGAATTTGAATTGGCATGTGCCATGTTGGAAGTGGCCTTACCAAAAGTAAAAATAGTTGCATCTAATGCAGTGCACAGCGACAGCGACAGCAACAGTAATGAAAAGAAAGCTAGCGCGTAATGTAAAATTTAAATAAAATATTTATTAGAAATATATTTAGTTAAAGATACAAAAAACGTATTTAATCAGTCTTGATGATTATTATGATTGGGGAGGTGGTTTTGCCTTCATATATTCTGCTTTGATTTGGTCACGTTCTTCTAATGGCGGAAGAAAAGGTGAAATGCCATTTCTTCTACGTTCAATGCGTATCTTGTTCTGCAAGTGAAAGTGGAAGAGTCAATTCGGAAGGGATTCTATTGATTGCTGGGATTATGATGCCTTACCCAGAATTCCTTGCAGTTGTTGTAGTTGGCAAAGTAAACCTCACATTTTTCATGATCGTAATTGTATTTATTGAGGCATTTAAATGTAAGTTCTTGTTCCTGAAATTGAATAGATACAATTCTGATTTAGTACAATTTTTATTTAATTCAGGAAAAGATTTACCTTCAGACAAGGATTATCACGTTCTGCATTTGTATTTCGAGGCATTTCTATTTAATTTATTTTCGTTACATAAAATTAAAAAAAATTTTTCAACTGGTTGTAAACAACGCCGACTGAGAGTTGTTAATCGTAACAGCTGTTTGATCAGCTGATTTGTTGCTTGGCTAAAATATATGGTCTGCTGATAAACAAAACAATTTGTTTCTTATTAGAAAAAGAAATGAGTGCATTAAATTTTGAGATTAAATTAAGGCGGGAAAATAAAGTTTATTATGAAAATGTAAGTAAATCAAACAATTCATATTAATTGTATTAAAAGTCTACATTTGATTGGCTATAGGATATGTTGGTTGGTTGTGTGCAATTCCATTGTCCAACAGAAGCCAAACACGATGGCATTTTACTTTCTCTCGAAGGGATTGTTAATTTACAGATGAGCAATAAGAATACTGGTCTATTGGATGCCTTCACCAATTCCATTAAACCAATTCACCTGCTGCAAACCACATTGGAATTATCTTCTCCCGGTAAATTAACAGCGGGCCGCTCAGAGTTTCATTTTGAGTTTCCGCTTGTCTGCAAAAAAGAGCCACGCGTACTCTATGAAACCTATCATGGTGTCTTTATCAGTATTAACTATCAGCTGCGTTGTGATGTAAAGCGTAGCTTTTTGGCCAAATCATTACAGAAGACTCAGCAGTTTTGCATACAAAACAAACCAGAACCATTGGATGGGAAAGTTTTGACAGCAAGTGCTGTTAAATTCAGTCTTAGCCCAGACTCATTACAAAAAAACGCAAAGGAACGCATAATAATGCCACGTTTTCTGATCACCGGCAAATTGGATAATACTGAGTGTTGTGTCACGCGTCCACTTACGGGTAATCTGACCGTACAACACACAGAGGCAGCAATTAAATCAATTGAAATGCAATTGATTCGTATAGAAACATGTGGTTGTGATGAAGGCTACTCAAAAGATCCAACCGAAATACAAACAATACAAATTGCTGATGGCAATGTTTGCCCCAAATTGGAACTGCCTATTTATATGATTCTTCCGCGTCTATTCACTTGTCCGACGCTAATTACCAAGAACTTTAAAATTGGTTTGTATGATATCAATCAAACAAGAACCTAAAGTATTAATATTTGTCTTTAATTACAGAATTTGAATTGAATCTCATTGTAATCTTCAAAGAGGATTATGTTGTTAGTGAGAATTTTAAAATTAATTTAAAACGAGCCGCTGGACCAGCGGAAATTGCTCGAAAGCTCAATAATCGTGTGGGTTAAAACTCGAAAATAAATAAAATATTAGTGTTCAATTAGTTTTTAAAATATACAATATACAAAATTTCAATTATTGTATTCAATGTTTTATGTTTTATTGTAATTTTATGTTTTTTTCAATAAATAGAATCCAAAACAATAAAGTTTCTTCACTTTAACCTTTTGTTTCTTGCAAAATGTTTTCATTGTTTTTGTTCTTCTTCTCATCTTCAAATCATCTTATATTATCTTATCTCATTTGGTATTTCTCAGTCTTTGCATATGCAAGACTTGCTTTTGACTTTTCGGCTATTTTCATTTTCAGTCAAAGACTATTAAACATATACGCTGGAAAACTCACTCACAAAGTTGTGTGCTCTCTCCAGACACATTGTCTTGGGATTCCAACAACAATTTTGTGAGAGTACACAATTTCGTGAGAGCCGTGTTTAATAGTCTTTGGTTCTTGATCGTGGTTGCACCTGTTGCATGTGCGGTTAATTAAGAATTGTGAATTGTGTTTTTTGTGAAGTTTTATTTATTTAAATAATTGAAAAACTAAGTAAAAGTATTTGAATATATTTATAAAAGTGTTTGCATTAAAAAAATCTATCAATTTGTGTAGTTTTAAGTGTTTATTCATGCATTTTAATATTTCGAGTGCTTGGATACCGTTAGTTTTATTTGTCATTGTGTGTGTGATTATCTGCAGCTTAACTCAGTCGCCTCTGTCAGCCACATTTAGCATATGCATGACTAAACTTTGGCTTTTCGTCTAACTTCGGTTTTTATTTGCTCGTTCGTGTTCGTGATCGCGATTGTTTTTGGTGACATTTTTTTATGTTTGTTTTTTGTTTGAGAAGTGTGTTTTCTTTCAATTTTTATTGTGCGTAAACTCTTCATTTCATCTCATCTCATCCCATCTCATCTTCATACTACTTATCCATTTATTAGTATTTGCAAAATTTATCACTCTTTGGGTATCACTATTTGAATTTACTAGTGTTCGTGATTGTTTTTAGAGACAATTTTTTGTGTGCGCGGATAATAAAGAATGAGAAGTGAAGTTTATATGAATTTTTATTGTGACCTCTTCGTCTCATCTCATCTTCTCTAACTTCATATCTATTAGACGTCTGCTTGGTCGCATTCAAACGAATCGGCACTCAGCATAGTACTGAGTGATATTATCTATCACAGCCACACTTAGTTTTTGCAAAATTTATCATTGGCTTTTGGTATGTCACTGTTTCCATTTGTGTGCGTTTGCGTTCGTGATCGCTCTGGTTTTTGTTGCGTGCTTGCTTTTTTAGGGATGTAAAGTGTTTTTTAAGTTAAATTTTATTTGTTGTAATTGTTTTAAACATTTTTGATTGTTTCGTTTGTCATTTCTCTGTGTGTGATTGTCTTCATCTAAGTTTATCTCATCGTATCTCAATTCATACATACATATGTACCTGTCAGCTTTTCGTCTGTCTCCATTTGAGTATGCTCCCGTTGGCGAATGCGATTACGATTGTGTTTATTATGTACGCGGATTAAGGAATGTTTATTATTGAAAAAATTCCATTAAGTAGAGCAATATAAGGTGTTTTGTATGCATTTCAATTTCGTTTTTGTGTGAGTGACTTTCTTCATCTCATCTTAAACTCAGCTCAATTCATTTTGTATCATCCCAACTTATTTGAATTCATCTCAACTCATTTCCACTCATTGTAACCAGAGACTTTAATTTCTCAGGATTCCAACAACAATTTTAAACAGATTTTTGTTAGAAACTTAAGAAATTTTACTCTTTCAACTGTGAGTTGTTGTTTGAGTTGAGGCTATAAACTTATATACAATAAACTGGATATTCAAACCAAAGAGTATAAAATGTATAGATTAGACAAACCGCTCAATTTAATTTTTCATAAGCAAGAGTAAATTGTGGGTAAATCCCACAACAAATGGTGTGTATGTTTCCTCGAGATTTCCTCTAGATTACATTGTTGGGTTTAAAAATTAAGAGTATGACCACTTGAATTGATCTACTTTTGTCTGCTCTATACATTTTACACTCTTTGTTTTGAATATCCAGTTTATTGTATATAAATTTATAGTCTTTGTCTCAACACATGTGAATTTGCCTCAATTCATCTTACTTCATCATAACTCATTTTAATTCAGCTCACCTCATCTAAACTTACATATCTCAACTCATCTGAACTCATTTCAATTCATCTTAACTTATTTCATCTTAACTAATCTCCTCTTAACCAATCTCATTTCACACATCTCAGCCAGACCTACTAGCATTTGCAAAAACTATCTTTGATTTTTCGTCTGCCTCCGTTTTTAGTTCGCTCGCGATAGTGATTGTTTTTTATTATTCTAATTGATAATAATTATCTTTATTTAATAAACTAAGACTAAATTAATGATAAAGAACTGGTTACTAAGGCCTTCGTCTTGCAACGTGATTGTTTTTGAATTGTGTGCGTTCGTGTTTCGGTACCGTTAGTTTTTATTTGTCATTGTTTCCGTGTATGCGAATCTCATATGCGCTTCTTTTCTTTGACTCTGTTCAGCAAAGAGACTATGCTATTGCTGTTTCTATCTTTAATGTGGTGAGTACATTTTCCTTATTATGATACTTAGTAATAATTATCTTTGTATGTATTACTTACTTAAGTTTTCCTAAACTTTTCTTTATTAATCTATTTGTTACAAAAAGCATTCATTTCTTGAATTTATAAACATTGTAAGTATATCATTGTTACACACGGCAATTCGGCTCTCTGGCAATTTTCATTTGTATAGAAGAGAAGCATGACGCCTGACGAGGTAACGAGTTGCTTGTATCAGCAACCGAATAGTAGGTAATTCTACCGAAGTTTTCGTTTTCTTTTCGCGTATTTCGATGTTTGTTCATTTCGTTTGTATTGCGTAGAGTGAGGATGTATGCAAACTGCATGCGAAATGAAAAATATAGCTCAGAATGTGAAGAAATTTGTCAGAAACAGCAAAGAAGAATCCACAAAAATTGATCTCGCACAAATCCTCTGTGTAATAACTCGCAGCGGCAGTAAAGAGGAATCGACAAAAATTGCTCTCTCTCTAAATTGCCATGTGTAATTTGGTTCCCTTCTTAATTAATTGCATTCATAAATTTTCAATCAATTTGATTAAGCTTTTTAAATCAGTTGCCTTTATAAAGTTCATAAGTAAAATTTCTATGCAAAGACCATTACATACAAAATCATAGTCTTTGGGTTGCTGTTGCTTGTGATCGCAAACAATTCAGGAATGTGAAGTTAAGTTTTATATATCTACTATTAATCAAAAACAGATATTTCAACAGTCAATTCCATAAACTTGTGTAATTTAAAATTATTTATTTGCATTATTATATTTTTTGAGTCTCAGTACCGTTAGTTCTATTCGTCTTTGTTTTTGAAGTGCGTTCTTTCGCCAATAGAGGAGCACTTTGGCCATGTTGGTCATGGCTTAAGTGTGGTGAGTGCAATTTGGTCATGTCTGATTGCTGTGATGCAGGATGGTGAATTTATTCATATGCATTGTCATATTTTCTTAAGATTTTATTGTACTTTCTCCTTTCAATGATACTTTTTAAGTTTTTCTTTACATAAATAAAATTACAGAGTAAAGCTTAAGTCTTTTTAAAAATCATTTAAACATGCACTTAACAGATAAATTTACTTACTTGATTTGTGTATTTGAAACACTTTTCGTATCCACAACCAAAAAACAAATGGCAACTTAGCATGCCATCACGACATATGTATTCAGTGCAAACATCATTCATACTCAACCAGTTTAAAGAGGCAAATGTTGCAACTTAAGCCATCATTACTTACCCACACACATGGGGATTAATTGACATCCTAATCATCGTGACACTATTCGCTTAAAACAACAAGTTACAATATACATATAGTTTACTTTACATTAAGAAAAGAAATTTGTTTTGTTTGTTTGTTTAAAGAACTTTTTCTGAGAAGAAGGCACAATGCACGCCGTTTGTGGTGGCATTTTTGGTTTGGTTGGATTCACCTAAATCTATTTAGTTTTGATGTTTTCTTTTCTTCATGCATTTCGCTTGGTAATTTGTTGACGGTTGAAAAAATGGCACAGCAAAAATACAAAAAAAAACAACAAAATGAAACATTTTTCAGTTGAAAATGTATCTCGCTAATTTCAATTTGAAAGCAACAGAGTTCCCTGCAAATTGTATTTTTTTTTTCTACAATTTGCCCACAGTGGCGCCATCATTTCTTTTTCTGTAACTGCTATGCTTTTTTTATACCCTGTAGGGTCATACACTAATACAATAATTAAATGGGTATACTGGCTTTATGCATTTGATTGTAACAATCAGATGAGAGTAACAGAAGCTAGGCATGTCCCTTTACATAGGTGCCCTTCTTTAGGGGAATACTAAGATTCTTATACATTTTTGCCATACCAACTTCTTACAACTACTTTAGGGAACATTTATGTATAAAAATCTAAAATGCCTATTTCATATAATATTATAGTGGGTATACTCTTCATGCAACCTAGATCTCGCAAAAGACAACAGGAATTACTGGGACTGACTCAGAAAGGTATTCGGATAGTCTCAGGTTTCTTGACAGGAAATTGTAGAGTAATAAAACATTTACATAACATGCAGATCAGTCTCAGCGATCTGTGTAGACAGTGTAATTAAGAAGAGGAGTCAACAGAGCACTTACTATATCACTGCGAGGGCGTAATCTGGATCAGATTCCGCCAATGCATGGAACCAGTTAACATTCCGAAGAAAATCTTGGAATTCCTAATGAATACCAGAACTGTGGAGGAACTGTGATTAAGGGGGTTTCCACAATAGGCCCACTTGCTGCCGCAGTGACGAGGTGTTCTACTCTCCCACCCTTCCCCTAAGATTATTTAAATATTAATTTTTGTCAGTATTTCCTTAATCATTTAACATTCTTACTCTTGATTGAATACATGGCTTCATTGTTTCCTTTTCTTAGGCACACAGGGTATCCGATATTTGGACTCACTCAATTGTAATGTTTGTGGTTTTTCAACTCTTTAGTGCAATTTTATAAACATTTTTGTTGCTGTATATTTATTTTTTTTTTTTGTTTCGGTTGCATGCGCGGTTAATGTTTTTCTTTCTTTATTTGTCCGTCGTTTATGCATGCTATTTTCCCTGTTGGCTAAACACTGAGCCTGTGTTTGAGTCTGGATAACATATTTCCTATGGTTTGGACTGTGAGTGAGTATTTGGTTTCCTTTTGTTTAGTTTAAAATATGAAACTGTTAGTTTTTTTAGCTCGACGACGATCAAATTAAGGTCATGCACAAGAAATTTCCTTATAGCGATGATATTGTATAAAGAGAGTTTCTTTTTTCTGCATTTTTTATTTCAAAATTCTTATTTAATTGCACTTTTTGTAAAGGTTTTGTTTCGTTTAAAGAGGGCTTAAGTTTGTTTGCATTGTTCATTAATTTTCCATTTCGGACAACAATTTATGGGTGATAATAAGTTGTTGTTGAATAAACCACGATTTTAAAGGACACAAGTTATTTAAAGATTTTATAAGACATAACTTATCAAAAATTGTATGAATTTAAAACATAAACTTTGACTTACTGAATTCACAGGTACATCCTTATGTGCCCATGTCATGTTGTCTAAATTCTCATTGACGCCAATTTATCCTTATACAATTTAACAAATACAGATACCAATTGATAGTTTGACATTTGTTGTACTTATCGAAGAACAGTTTCCCGAAAAGGCGGGTTTGTTTAACAAGAATTGCAGGGCAGTCACATAGGAAAAGGAAATTAAGTTCATAATATATTTATATATTTTATTTGCAATCTGTTTAGAGACAATCAACAAAATTCACATCACAGGATTGATAAAGCTCCAGCGAGTTCAACCAATAAAAAACTAGACAAATAACTTAAAATCTATTCTAACGTATAATCTCTGTTAAAAATCTAACACATGGAATCTCCTCTGACGCCTAAGAACTATATCATTTTATCTGAAATTTTTCTTATTTAATTTTTTGAGCACTTGCTATTGTACGCAGAGTCACAGACTGATATCTTTGCAGTTTCTAAATGTCTGAATTTAACTTGCCATTCCCCACAGCTGCGTTGCATCTGTCCACACCGATTTCAGAACAAGCTTATAGAGTCCAATTTTGTTATCTAACCTAAATTGAGCAAGTACATCTTTCAGCTTTTTATTTTTAGTTGCATCTGATTCGCTTTCATGTGGATGTTCTAGGTAAGACTCTGTTTCAGGTGCATACCCCGAGGTATTTGATAGTATCGATTTGTGCAATAGTGGAACCGTTCAATATTACTGGGGAACAGCTTCTCTGCTTTAAGGTGAAAGTTGTTTGGACTGATTTTTGTGTGTTGACCACTATTTTCCATTGGTTTAACCATTTTTCAACCATGAAAAGTTGATCTTGCAAGTGTTGTGATACAACCACACTGTTTTTAATCGATGCAATTATCGCTGTATTATCTGTATATGTTGCAACCTATACATAATTTTCTATTAGCATATCAGTAGAATATATCGTGTATAGGATGGGGCCAAGTAGGCTTGGCATACAGTTTTAAATTTTTTACCTATTGCAGAACATAGAAGTGGCGATCAGTAAAGCATCAAATACATTCTGCTAGCCAACGAGTATACAAACGGGCGAATCAGCGTGTGCGATAGTAATGATTACACACAAAACTTTCCACTCGCTCAATATACACAACGCTTTACTAGCAGATACACAATACACAAGTAATTCACTTTGAAAATAAGTGAGAGTTTGTGTGAGAGTTCTAACAACCAGCGGGTGTCGAGTAAAGTACTAGTCCACCTTTCAACTTTTCTCAGTAGATTGTTTACAATCTGCTAGTAACTAGTCAACATATTTACACTGGACAAGTTCACTAGCAAATAGTGAATTCGCTGGCTAGTCGATTGTAAACTCGCCAAATGTAATTGAGCCAGCGGGTAATTCTAACAGCCAGCGGGTGTCGAGTAAAGTACTAGTCCACCTTTTAACTTTTCTCAGTAGATTGTTTACAATCTGCTAGTAACTAGTCGACATATTTACACTGGACAAGTTCACTAGCAAATAGTGTATTCGCTGGCTAGTCGATTGTAAACTCGCCAAATGTAATTGAGGCTTAAGGTAATATATATGTAGATGTTAGATAGTATGGGTGCGGGAAGCCATTTTTTAATATTATAGTGCACATCTGCATGTCAGACTTTATCAAATGTTTGTTGGACATCACAATATATTTTTTCTTCACGTGCACCCATAATAGTTTTGACATTTCGTTAGCATTGCTCAATCGGTTGTTGAAATCCCAAACTAAGGTGAAGGTATGATCTTAAGGTTGTCCAATATGGTTAACATTCTTTTTAATAATATCTGTTCCAAAACTTAAGAGATGGTTATCAGTAGACTAATTGGACGGCACGACGTCAACTGATTAATGGAAGTTAGGCCAAATTATTAATTTGAAAATAAATTTTGCCTACAATCTTTTAACAAATAGTTTGTTTGACACTCGCTCATTTAATCATGTGAACAACAGACCAAAACTTAATATCTTCCATTTATTCCTCACGTCTTATATCATCTATTGTACTTACACTACCACATTAGACTTAAGCCTTCTTTAACCACTTCTTATTCTAAACCCTTTTCCTTGATATTATAGTTGCACATGTATAAAGACGGTAGAAATTGCCGTGCCGTGCAATCTCAATGTTAATAGGTAACCCCATATTCGGTTCCTCTTCTATTTAATGGTTTAATGTCTTATTAAGATCGATTTGTTACTATGAAAATAATGATGGTAGACACCTTTGAGAAGTACTTACATATCTTTAATAATTGAAAATCAATTTGATTGGATTCAATGAGGCATTTATAAATAATTCATTGCATACTTATTGGTGTTGATTTAATGCATCCAAGTAACTTAGTCTTGGCATATTAATTGAGTTAATTCTTTTCATATTGTACACTCACTCATACACACACTTTGTCAGATATCTACATACATGTACACACATACACATATGTAAAGAACTAAGTCATTATTGTGTTGCCTTGCCTGCATTTCAAGTTCACTTAATTGTTGTTTATTGCGATTCGAGGCAAAGGCAGCTTTCAACATGCAATGAATTAAATACTTGCACATGTGTACACTCATTGAATCTCCCTTTATCACACTCACTCTTTCACTCAGTCACCCACTCATTCAATCTCTTTGTCTATATATACATATATGAGTTTCTGAGGTACTACTCCAAGTAACAATAGTACTTAATTTCATGAGCAATACGCTCCAACAATGTTGCCAATTAAAAGTAATTGCACGCCTTTACATGAAACAAAATCAGGCGTCGAGACGCCATCAGGATACTACTACACTACTGCACATGCCACTCTTTAGCTTTAAATAAATACACATACAAATAAACAAATACAAAAAGAAAAACATACTAGATGCACAGATATATATATGTATTTTGCTTATAAGCATGCACTCAGACAGTAGCAGCAGAAGCTACTTTAGTATGATTTCCTTTTTTTTTCTTCATTTTGCTTTTGCCACTTTGGGTTTTTAACCCATTGACCCAATGAACCGCACGTCGGATGGCAATAAACACGCCATAGAGAGTGCAACGCCTCAAGTCCACACACAAACACAGACACAGCACCGAGTAGTCTAACAGGGACAGGCGGATGATCTTAGGGTATGACCAGCGGCAGCAAAGACAACGGCGGCGGTAAACATCGTTGAGATAGAATGGGTTAGAGTGGGCGGAGCGCGGTAAAATGGTTAGTGTGGCCGGCACATTGGCCAGAATAAAACCGGATCACATACATGCAAGTACACACATGAGAATAAGAGAATAAATGAAGCAGAATTGTGCATTCGTAGTGCAGCCATTAATTATTGCAAGTATTGTAGAACAAAAGTGTGCGTGTCTGCATGTGTGGGTGAAAATGAAGAATGAAAAATGAGAAGAATGAAGTGGAGAAAGAACTAGAATGGTAAAGGCGATGAGAAGACAAGTGAAGAGTATAAATTACATGTAGTAAATACTCAGATTCACAGTTTTCAGTTGTAATGCTGCCTCTGCTAACAAGCAAGGAACAAAAGAAACAAACACAATAATACAAAAAGTAAGCAGGATACAGGCATCTACATAAATACTCGTATCTATGCTTTAATACTGATGAGTATGTGTGTATATCTCTGTATCTGCATCATTGTGTGCAAGTGTATGCAGTATTTGTTGCCTTCTTTATTTCTATGTTAGTTTCATTTTGGCTTTGGGCATTGAAATTGTTTGCCACGCCCCACAATAAAATCTTGTACGCGATCCTTTTTTTCTCAATGCAACTTCCGACAATGATACTGTAACAAAAACAACATCAACATCATGTTTGTAGCTGCATTTTATTTCCGTTTAGATGTGTGCAAGTTGTACATTCATAGATACATTGCATCATCAAGAATACTTGTGTGTTTGTATGTTGTTACCCATCTCTCTACATGTACATACTCATAAAGTTGCCTAGTTTACCGCAAGCCATAAAACCATAGTGTCTGATGTATGTATGAATGTATACGAGGGAGAAAAGATAAGTTTCTTAAGTATCCATAAATACATAACACAACTCTACACAATTTACATGAAGGCTTCGCTTGGAAATTTTACACTAGTAAAATTGGGCACAGATTAACTGGCTGTCTTTTTGGTTTCCTCATTTATCAGTAAATAGTTTATGGGCTACAATTATCTCAGTTCTTCGTTGATCTGTAGAGTGTTGTCTGTCCAGGAAGCTCATCTGCTAAGCAGTTGTCGGAAATTCCATAAGAAGAGTTATACTGAAAGCAGTGTTGGCTAAAAGTTAATCTGATTAACGATTAATGATTAAATAAATCTAATTAATTACTTGATTAAAAAATGAATTGATTAATGCCAACTTTAACTGAAAGGCATGCAGGATCAAAGTGATGGCGACACCATGAAACCAAGAAGAGCTATATCGAAAGACATGCAGAAACCTCATTAATTGAATTGCGACAATCCTGCAACTTGGAACTAAGGTACGTCGAATCCATTGATTTATTATATGCCTCATAGAACGTTACAATATTCCTTGAGTAGATGAAATTTGTCATCTTCGATGGCTATCCGCTTAATAAAAGGCGATTATGTTACAAAAATGCAATGCAATTTTTCCGAAAATATTTGTTTATTCTTTATTAGTTAAAAAACTTATAAGATTACCCTCGTATAATATTTATGTATTTTGTTTTTATTGTTCATATTCATCATCAACGACATCGTCAACGTCATCTCGTTGCTTTGCAAAACCCAGAGGCTGTAAACAATTTAACTGTATTTTTTTTTATAAATTTCATATATGAAAATACACGTATTATCGCACACAGTTAGTTGCTGTTGCATCAACGCTTAACATTCCTTCTACATATACGTTAGTAGTACATACATATTTCTCATAATCATCCTCTATGTCTCTGATTCTAGTGTACTACACACTTCATCCTATTAGATTCACATACAATAAGCGCTTCTAGCGGTTTTTTTCCAGTTCTCGTTTCACTATGTTAGTGTTATGCATGTCTGCCTTTTTATCAGGACTAAGTGTATAAGAGTATCTGTGTGTGTGTGTGTGTGTGTGCTTGAGTCTATGAGTGTATGTTTATTTGCCTGTTTGTCTATTGCCCGGAAACGGAAACCGTTGCTCATAATAATTACACAACAACAATATTTTTCTATGACGACACACATTATTTATACTGACAAATAGTATGAGAAAAAAATTATGATCATGATGATGAAGGTAATAAAATAATAATACAAACTTTTGATTGTGTGCTAGTATATGGTAGAAGTTTGTGTTGTATCATTGGTATGGTTTCTCACTATAAAAGATATACAATGACAAGTATTATTTTAACATAGAAGAGATAGTTCAAGTATAGTACGAGAGTCTATTAATAATATGTATTGGGAATAAAGCTGAAAGTCTTGCACAATTATTCATTAATAAATTTAATTACTTTTTATGTAGATACCTTTAATCCAACTTTTCTTCAATGTATTGTCATAAGATTTGCCAAAGTCCTCAAAATACCATCTGCCTCTGAACTGTTCGAGAAATTCGTAGCAAAATTAATTGCTTATGATCATGTTCCAATGAACTGAGTTCTGTTTTAATATCATAATTGTGTCTATTTTTAAATATATATAAGAAATTAATTACTGCACGAAGTAGCGTATAGTACTTTTGTGCAGATTACTACCAATCTTGGATGTTATGGGTTAATACATGAACACCAATTTTGTTTCAGACGCTGACATGGCTCTCAGAACAGTGCCATTGGCTAGTGGAGCGTATTTTGTTGGCTCAAGAAGAGAAGCAGTACTGCTCGGCAGTGTTCCTAGATGTGAAACAGGCCTTTGACAGAGTGAGGAGCGCCAGATGCAGGTGCCAACACCATACTACTTGTTCTTGAAATCTTATCTGGAGAATAGAATATTTTATGTTCGATGCGGCAATTTTATTGCCGTGGCTTCTAAAGTACTATAAGAACAGGTAGACTCTTTTGGAGTATGGCTGAACAAATGGAACATTGTTGTCAATCATTACGCAGAGACAGTTAATTATCTTGGACTGGCCCTTGATGGACGACTCACATGGCGATCTCATATTATGGCAAAAAAAAAAACATCTAAATGCGAAATGTACTACCTCATTGGAGGCCACTCCAAACTCAAACTAAGAAATAAACTACTTCTCTACAAGACCATACTAAAACCGATTTGGTCCTACTGTATTCAATTGTGGGGTACGGCTAGTGACACAAACATTAGAACCATTCAGAGGTTCGAAACCAAAGTCTTGAGAATGGCAACTAGCGGTTAATCAACAGACTAACGGATAATCCAAACAAACTGACAACAGTTCAACGACTTAAAAGAAGACAAAAGCGATATCTCCAATTAGACCGTCCATTTAGAGACGGAGGCTAATAAACCGAACTTTATCCCATAACCCACCTTTCTCTTGCCCTTTTAAACCATCAGGTAAAAATGTATTTTATACATATATGTATATTTTTCTTTAAATAATAAGGTAAAATTAAGCAATTTTATGTTTTCCCATCCTGGGATTGATGGTAAATAAAGACAATAGCAAAGAATAAAATAAGTTTCTTCAGAATCAGTCTAAAATTTAGTATAAAGTCATTTGACTGATGACAGCATATGGAAAATAATAAGAAGGAATAACATGTGCAACACTATGTGATGTGCATAGGCTTAGAGCCCCTAAGATATGATACTTCTCGGCGTGTAGTGATATTAATTACGTGTTTTCATGGACAGGTGCTTGTTGATCGACCCTCGTAATATGATAGGTTTATAAAAAGACAGATATATAAAAGAAACCTTCTAAATTTATGTTGTATCATTATTATTGTGTAAATTGCGTCCACAAAATATTTCTTTAAGATCTAATGGGCTTAATGAAGTTTGACAGGAATTAATAGAATTGCTGAATGGTAATCAGCAAATAGATTCAATGTTTCACTGTTGATCACGGTAAACCATAGTTATTCCTTTAAGTTCCCTACCATATTTGTACAATTTCCTATTTATATGACACATCTTTATATCTAAGTGTTTTACAAATCCAAAATTTGTCCAGTAAGTAAGTACATAATTTGCTATACATTTTTTGGTCATAAAGATTATAATAAATTTGAGTTCTACAACTTTTTATTCTTAAAATTTATATTGTATTTAATATCCTTACATTATTTCGTTGCCCTTACACAGCATTATTTAATTTCGATTTTACGCTTCATGCGCAGACTTTATGATCCTTGATTTCTGCTCACTATCACAGCAGAGTAGCATAGCAACAGCGGCATATGTCTGTCTACTGTCTTTCGGACTGTCCTTCTTTCTGTCTGTCTGTCTTTCTGTTGGTTTCTCTATCTTTATGTTTGTCCGTTTGTCTGGTATTTGGTATTGTTGGAGTTGAATGTCTGGTTGTTATTGCAGTTTTCTTTTTGATCTTTATTTTTTTTTCTTGCCCTGTTGTGGTTGCATTTGGATACGCAAAGCCACAATAAAAATGCTGTTGTACAAGTTTTGCCACTTTAACCTTTTCATTTTCATTTTTATTTTCATTTTCAATTCTTTCTGCAACGCATACTACTTTCGTATCTCATTTGTTCTTGTTTTCGAAAAACAACACACACAAAACAAAGAAGAGAATAAAAGTTTTCCATGCGGTCAAAGGACATTTTACGAAACTTTTGTTATACTTTGACGTTGGTTTTGGTTTTTGTGTGTTTATTGTTCGAAGGATTATTACATTGCATTTGTTGTAAATTTTATTTCAGGCTTAAATGCGTAATAGCACAATACACACAATACAGTGTTTGTTGCTGTTGTTCTCGACCATTTTATCACGAATTAAAATTTGATTTTTAATTTTTAAAAAAATTTTGTTTAATCAGTTTGTAAGACTGGAATTTGTTAAATAACAAAATGAAAAATACATATTAAAAAACCACTAGACCTTAAGATATTTCTCTATAAAGACACAAACAGTTTTGTATAGTCTTAGTTTCATTAAGTAACACATTGAGATATCAGACATCTTCTTTGATATCAATCAACAAACTCTCTAGGGATTTATCTGTGATGTTGCAGTCTTAGCTTGTGATAAACAAATTGTGTCTTCAGTTTTTAAGATATCGAACTGACATATGAAATTAAATGGATATGTTTTATTGAACGTATTATTCATAGCTAGTTACTACTTTTAGAGGTAATCCACGAATCGACCCAAGTTTTGGTATAAATGTGAAATTCTGCTCCGACAGGCCATGTGCCATTAATCGGAACAATGTATATTCGGCAAGGTGAAAACTGCTGGTGAGGGTAGGACTTTCTAATTGAGTGTGACGTTTTGACCAGCACCGCAACTTGTGGACGAGCATGTTTGATTTTACGTGAACACATGCCGTAGAAACTTAATATCAGGGTGCCGAACACAAGGATTGATAAACGTCTATCAACGTCCCCTTGGATATACATACATATATCCGCAGGCATCAAACTGAAGCCATACTTATTTTTGTATGACTCATTCCATGGCTCTGTGGGTCACAGCACCCGGTCGTATAATGCAACTCCACGTCGACCTCTCACTCTACCCTCATCTGGGTACAACCACAGCCACCACGATACTCACATTATGGAAACAAATTCCGTGGGCTCCAACTACCCGTGGTACCAGAAAAGAGGCCGTAGTCAGATTTCGTAACTGGTGTACTTCCAATTTAAACTCCAAACCGTTCTTGCGTTGATGGCACAAAAGTCAAAACATAGCTCTATGGAATAAAATAAAGGCAAAACCCACAGATGGCACAGTCTACACTACATTTTGGATATAGCTTTCTCACTGTTTGGAGCGAGGTCAATTTCTATCTCTTCCACTAAACAGGTTGGCATCCCTACGACCAAAGATCAGTCAAACTATGTCCGCACTATCATAAAGACTTTAGCAAATGGATAGTAGGCTGAGACCGCTACTGAACCAAACGCCCGTGGAACCAGAAAACATCTCTGGTCAAAGTCACTACCAGTACAGCTCCGTGAAGCTCAAGTACTGGTGACACCCCGACAACACTAATCTCACCCCATATATACGCACACACACACACACACAAACAAACACTCCTCAGGTCACAAACTGAAGACGTTTCAGGAGAATACTTTTGTCGTGGAGTAGTTAGTGGGCACGTTTTTCCTTAAGTGCTCGGCTCAATGCCATCAATTGTGATTGGTGGAGAGCCCCTGTAATGGTTTCATACGGTGTGAAGAACTCATAATACACTACACCAAGTTTATCCCACCAAATATACAGCATGAGTTTCTTTCCATTAATATTCGGCTTTGATGTAGATGTTGAAGCATGGCCACATGGTCCCCATTATTTCCTCTTCTTTAGGTTATCATAGTGGATCCATTTTTTATCAGCAGTGACTATGCGAAAGAGATTTTGTTTTTAATAAAATGAAAAGAAAATATAAACTATTTCTTAGAACCATTTTATCTATAACAAACATATTATCTTTCGGAAATGTTAACTTAAACATATGTATGTATTTATTATAATCGGTCAAATGAAGAACTTTCAATACAAATGCCAACAATTATTATTAGACTCTTGGCTTCATTCACTTCATTAGCAACATAATCGAGCCACAAATTTCAATATGTTGGAGAACTCCCGGACAGCTTAAGGCTGTTTTTAATTTCCGGCGTGGCATGGTCGTTTTCAATAGACGTCACACTGTGCGCAATACAAGCATGCAACATGCATGCATCTAATAACAGTTACACGAACTACTATTGCTACTAATATGGTACACATTGTGAAAGGTACTAGATGCAACCGAAAATAACCGCAACAACATGCAATTTTGGTTTTGTTGCAAACTTTTCGTATTTGCCAAAAACGCAAATCGTATTGACCTCAAAAAGGATAGCATTTTCAACAGTAAAATGCTAGAGGCTAAAAGTGCATAACACTAGAGGGGTAAGTGGAGGTAACTAGAGAAGCACATGCAAGTGGCATTAAATGATTTTGAGGTTATGTTGCTTGCCCACACATGCATACAGTATACTGTATTCTGTATAAATGTTAAAAACAATGTTCACACGTGCCATTGTTGAATATGAACGATTGTGTTGAGTCCTTCAATCAAATACACACACGCGTTACACATTACCATATTGTAATACATGCATATATATGAAATATATAAACACTTGACAGTTCAAGGACTAAACTTTTAATGGCGTTGCGTTGCTACTGGTGTTGTTGACGTTGTTGTTGTTGCCACACTTATTTATTTGAATGTAATAATTTTGTGTGTTGCTCTTCAACGGCAAAAACACCAAAAACATCACTGCCCTCCCCTATCCCATGTTCATATAACATACCACGGAACTAACTTAGCCTAAAGGCGCACAAGCTCGCGTTTGCTATCACTAACAGTTAATAACACAAACGCTCAAAACGCAAAAGTTTTACACTCCATTCATGCTCCTTCTGGCATCTCTCTGTCTCTAGTACCATCTACCCAAAACTCTATCTTCTCTGTCTCATCAGACCGTGTTCCTTCATTATCATCATCGTTGCGGTAGCAGAAACTTTGACCGCTGCCAATTACTTTTATTACAAACTCAATTTATGCGCTCAAAACTTGCGCTGCTAATTGCTGCTCCTGGTACCGGCTGGCGGCAACTCCACTTGGTGAACTCGATCTGTTTGCTTGCTTTTCTACATTTTCAGGTGTTGCACAGGTGGTTGTGTATATATACATATTATAGTATCTATGTTCTCTCATAGTTTATAATACAATTCGTGCCTTGAGGTGGTATTCATATACCATACTACACACGAGTATACTCGAATATGAGTACATACATAATTATGGCTATTAGAGGACGAGAGAAGGGAGTAGAGCAAGTTCAAAACTTACACGTTGCGTGTTTCCATGTTTTTTAATTTCCTCTATTTTTTTGTTTTTGTTTTTATTATTTGATATTTGAAACTATTAACTACTTTTTTTTGCGTGTGAAAGCATAAAAAAGAATGTTTTGAAAACATAAGTATTTATATTTCACATGCAACTTTGCCACCTCAAATGGTTGATAAACGTATAAAGTTAAAACAATTTAATTGTCTGTATTTTTGTTTGAATTTTTTATACTTTTAATTGGTATAGAATTTAATATTCAAAATGGATATAAATGGTAACACAATCGTTGAATGACTTTTGTTTAGCATTAAGTGGGAGTAGAGATGAGCTAAACAGTGATTTCAAAATCACAGTAATTCTAAACTGTGATTGAGTCACAGTCATTTGTAGGGAGAGACACTGTGAGCAACTGAATCAAAGTGAGTCACACAACTAAACTGTGTCTCTTCCTTCAAATGACTGTGACTCAATCACAGTTTAGAATTACTGTGTCACTGTTTAGCTCATATCTAAGTGGGAGTAGAGGCCGGATTTATCGGAATATATTTATATATATTTATATTAACAAGAATACAATTGTCCTGTTAAATCTTTAATATGGAATACATAAACAATTGACAATAATTCTTGTGGTTATGAAATACTAGTTTCTTCGTTGAATTTGCACCAGAGCCCAAGTCTTACATCCCAAGAGATTTATGCCCAGTTAGCAATGGCCCAAGACGGTTCCCTCGGTTGGGACAGGGGTAGATAATTCATCATTTCTTTATATCTTCACAAAAACACCACATAACCGTTAAAATAAAAAATAAACAAAAAATCTACTCATAATATCAACAGAACAGCCCTACTACACCTATCTCCCTAATCTAGCAGAGCCATGTGACCACCGGTATTCCTGGTCACGGGTGCACCCTCTCTTCCATGAATCAGGACTTGTGCCGATTCCTTAATACATCACTTAGGCTACCATGGCCTATTTCTATCACTATTCCTGATTCTGCTTCCGCTCCTGCCGCTTCAGATTCTGCATCTGCTACTGGGTGATACTGCAGCTTCTCAAGACTTTTATATTCGAGAATTTTGAGCTTTGTTTTATACTTAACTCGATCGTCGACCAACCGAGTTTTCTTTGGTTCAAGTATTTGACTTCGAGACTTGATTTCATTTACACTTTTCACTATAACATTACTCCTTTTTTAAATTATTGGAGTTGCATCCACATCGCACTACCAATCCATAACTGACCTCAGTTTTTTCTTAACCTCACTCAACAGACTTAAAAACGGACAACGGCAACTCTCGCAGTCCCGCAAACTTGGGATCGAAAGATTTTTTAATAACTCAGCTCAACTTGCTACTCGGACAAACGGACAGACGTTTTATCAAGCCAATCACCTCATTTTACCGAACGACCATTTGTTTTTTGTTTAAAGATCAGTGCCGGCAAAAAAAACACCCAAATGGATTTGCGCCTATACAAATTTTATCCCATGCTTCAAATCGGACAACACCGACAAATTACACTTGAAAGCAAACAACAAGCTATTGCTTTGGCTTATTTCGATATGTTTAATGAGTCTCGTGGAAGGACCTGATACGAAACTAAATAGCGATGAGCTGAAAATCACAATTGAGTGGGAATCAGTCATAAGTTCAAATGAATTAAAACATTGATTCATTTAGAATAAATTGGTGGTGTAAAGATGTTGGAAATGTGGGTAATGCGCGAATTGATTGATGTATAGATGGAATGCCAACTCAAATCATGTCTTTCTTATCTAACACGTTATAAAACCAACCCAATTGTGAAATATATACATGTAATGAAAGAAGGATGATATACGACTTCATTATACACGTTTATCACAGTTGTTAAACCAAACTAAACTACCAAAACACAACGCAAAAAGAGACTTCCAACAGATGAAACTAGTAGAGTACAAAAAAGGATGAATATGGTAGATACCTGCTGTGAGGAACTGGACAAATTGATGCGAAACTTGCGATTAAGTAACCTAAATTTGTCAATAAAATGACTGTGATTCATTGACCAAACACTGCACAAATCAATGTAACTAATTTACAGGTATTGACAAAGCGCAGACATTAACCATAGTAACCAGATTTTACATCCACAGGAGAATCTCGTTTTGGAATTTAATAAATACTATTTATCATCACAATTCATCATCTACATCTATACATCAAGATTATTACATTATGTTTGGGGGACACATTTAATTTCCATTTGAAAATATTGTCTTGTTTCATTTCTAAATTAAAGATAATTTTTGTTCTTATTGACTTTAACCCTTTGATGTTTCGATTACTTAATTTGAGAACTTCTCTTGTTATACAATTTTTACACAAAAACTTCTATTCTAATAAGATGAAAAGTTTTCCCACCAAAACACGCATAAAGAAACTTATCCAAATTTACTTTTCTCCTTCTTCGTTTTATATTGATTGTTTCAATTTTCTTCATCACGCAACAGTTAATGGCAAAATGTTCACTCGGCGTATACGTAACTTATTTTTATAACCGCCTACATATCAATTTCTTAACTTTTGTTTTGTTACGTTTCACAAAGTGTGTCAAAAGCAAACAAATAACGAAAAACTCTTACTAATTGTGCCTCTACGCCCACATTGTTTTGTTTTTGTATTCTTCATAGCTTCTTACCTGCCGCCCACGAAAGGAAAAGGAAATGAGGACATTTTGTTTAAAAATGCTTGCCTGCCTGCCTGCCTATGATGGTGTTAATGACGTTCACTTTTAATAAATGAAGACAAAATAAATAATGTTTTTTTTTTTTTTTATTTTACGTTAATTTGTAAATGTCCTTAGGCCAGTTTTTTTTTGCAGAATTTAAATGAGTGCAGTTAAAGGATTTAGCATTAGCGAGGTTAAAGTAAAGCAAACTAAAGTGAGGTAATGCTAATGCTTTGTGTTCAAAAAGCTGCTTATTCCGTTCACTTGCTTTTGTCATTACCAAATTGTGTTGCCACGATGATGATAGCGATGATGGTGATTGCCAGTAAAGAGATACTAAATTAAGCCTTTTAATGGAACCATTTACATGGCCACGCTCATAAAACTTAAAGCGCGCAATGCAGACGATAATCACGAAACGACGAAACGAATGTCAATGCAAAACACTTTGCGGCTTAATACTCATTTTGGGCGTAATTGTTTCATTAAATTAATCCTTTTGCTATGCCCTGCATTCATGCCTTACTGTAGAATATTTCTCTTGTTGTTTTTGTTGCTATTTGTACTGCAGCAACATCAGGCACAACCATTTTGTGCACATTTGCATATGCGAAACTGCAGCCAATATTACAATTAAGTAGTAACTCGTCGTCGTCGTCAGTGACAATCAGAGCAACAGCAACAGTAACAGTCGCAATGGAAACCATTAATGGTGGTGGCCTGTGATTATGATAGTAATGATGAAAAAGGAGTATGCATAATGGGTAGGGCATAGGACATGGATATGGACAGGAAGCATAACGTCCGAATACCGGAAAAATGTTGCTGAAAATCTCATTAAATGGAATTGAGTAGCATTGCAGGAGTTTCTCTCTGCACGGTGTAGTAAGAATGGCATATTCAAGGTGCTCGTCGTATGGAAAAAAAGCAATGAGTTATTTTTTTGTCATAACCTGGAAATTCTATGGCAGTAGGATGGCATAATCGTGCAATGGAAATGAAACGAAAGAGTATTGAAAAAATGACAATTTCCGGTGAATTTTTCTTTAGTGTTGTTTGTTCATTTTTTGTTTACCATATTTTTATGAAAGTTTTTCATGAAATTTTGAAAAGAAGATAATGAGCATTAACGTGTTTTTTGTTGTTAACAGCAATCATATATTGTGGCCATGATTATGGAGTGTAAAATGTACGCTTCTTTAACTTAGTTTTTGAAAGTTGGAGTGTCTAAAGAACAAGAAATAAAAGTATTTTTAAAGGAGTAAAACTTTTTATGATGGAAATCTATGAACTCAAAGTTAAGCCATAGGAAACAAAGATTATGTACTTATATATATCATATTTTTTTATCGGAAGGAAAGCATTAAAAGCCAGATCAATCTACGATAGAAGTGTGGGGCTTTAATCACGCTAAAACTTTCCGCCTCATGTCCTATTGTCTTCGCGGAACTGTCGTTAGTATGAACGTTGTGGCTATGCGTCAACATTCTATGATCTCGTGTCCGGTAGTACAGCTTGTGACCGTTCAGCTGCTTTTCTATGTTCAGCCACTCTGATGAAACACATTATTGCGGTTTTGGCTGTCTTCACAGTTTCCCAATTTACTGGTGATTCACACATGTGTGACATAAGGTTTTCCACAGTGATTGGCTCACCAAAGCACTCCTCTATCTGTAACCTCTCGTCACCAAAACGTGGACATTGAAACAGAACGTGCTGAGCATCTTCGGTGATGAAAACGCAGACAGGACAGAAAGGGTCCTTTGTCCACTGAGCATCTGCGTCATATGGAAATCCACTTCACCATGTTTGCGTATTATCCATATATGTATATCATGTACTTATACTTGTATATCCGCCACTTTTCTCCGAAATAAAAATGTCAGTCAACTGAGCCGTCAGTAGTGACTAAAAGCTCATATAATTCTCTTGAGTAGTCGGGTATACATCCAGAATCCATCGGCCAGTTGTACATGTAACAACCCCAATCGAGTTAAAACAACAACTATCTGGAAAAGGAAAAGTGCATCAGCAGCAATTATTACAATGAACTATTCTTAACGGGAGAAATTGTAAAAAATGTCACTAAATGCAAATGGAAAAATTGATTTTCTGTCTACGTATAACATGTTGGATACTATTAAGAGTTTCATTCCCATATACTGTATTCACCAGTTTTGAATCACAACGATTCAATCACAAATGTCTTGAAATGACTGTTTCACTCTTAAAGAAGACTATGTTTATGAATAAATTAAGTAGTTTTCCCAAAAATAAAAATCGTATTGAAGTAGTAAATTTTGGGACTTTTTGAGTCACGTGATGACTGAGGATGCTTAAATGAAATTCCCTTTTCAATTTCATCGTATAATCACAACAACTTCTTAAGGCATTCGTAAAATATAAGAACAGACTTCATCATATCATAACTTCATGATTTTAAATAATATGGTATAGCAGATTATAAAAGGAGAGTCATCTATTGGTCCGGTTTTGAACTACCTGTCGATAATAGCGCCATAAATTGTTGCCAATAGTTTAGTTTTAAACTTCCGTGAATGCAACAAATATACACATTTGTATATACAAAGCATAGTCGTAGATCCTTTGCCATATATTTATTTTGTCTATGTAAAAGAAAGCAAACATTTAAATTTACAAATTGCTTTAGAACTCCAATTTCGAAAGTTCTTCAAGTATCATGTACACCCACACAAATCATCAATACTTGCAGACATCAATACTTAGACACTTAATGTATTGTGTAATGCAATCCAATCAAATATTAAATCAGATCATTCACATTAATCTTATGCTATTGTAGAATTTTGGCAACGTTATGTATTGGCCAAATTAAGAAACAAACAACAATAATAACAAAACCAACTATGAGTAAGAATAATAACAAAAGAAGAAATGCCAAAAGTAAAAAAAATCAACAATGAAAAGCAGCAAGGAAGCAAGCAAAGAAGCAACCAAGCAACAAACTTTAAGCAAACATTGTCCGAATTCGAAAGAAACATTTAACTTGACTACTGTGTACATTGTTTCGCATGGCTCCAAGTTCCTTAAACTTCCTTCTACTTCAATGTTCTGGATTTGCTTCATGTTCGAACGTCAGTTTCATTCATGACTCTGCTTGGCTTAGAAAATAAATGTCGGAATGCTTGTCATTATGCCAGCAAGCAGACTAACGACGAAGGAATGAGTATGGAAGTCCGTCCTCTCTTCCGTAGAGAAGGAGCTGCTATCTCTATTTGTACGATTCTGTTCTGTTCCTGTGTTTTATTTTTTCGTTGTTGCTGCTGTCGTTACTTGTGAGCTGTTTTCGTTTCCGGTTTTCATTTAAGTAAATGTACGCTGACTTGAGTCTCTTGTCTTAACGTCTAAGGCTTTCTTAAAATGCCATCCAAAGGCAAAGCCAGCCTGCAAAGCCATGTTGACTAGCTGAGTAGTAGTTACAGCAACGATAAGCGTGGCATAACTAAAAACTGGCTTCATCTTGCAGCATAGTACTTTCTAATTTTATGTAACTGCAACTGCGGCAAAAATTGTAGAACGGCAGCGTTTGTTAAACTTATGTAGTCCGTGGAGTCCTTCTTAGACAATTTTAATATTCGCAGACTCCATCCCAACCAAACAATTTAAAATCATCCATTGACCAGAAATGGTGAACCATTATATAAAAATAATGTATACCTAGTTCTTGAAGTCGAATGGGTTTTTAGGATCTATATTTTACACTCAATATTTGAAAGAACATTAACAATTTTAGGCCTCCAGGTGACTCCTCTTCAACTGGCTGGAAAAACATTCGTTTCTTTTCAATTTTATGGATGTCATTTATCTGGGAACTATTTTTTTTTAAGTTAATAGAAAAATTAATGTCAACTGGGACTTCCAAGAAAGAGTCCGCAAACATTAGTTTAAAAATCACTGGTGCAGAACTCATGTACACAAAAAGTTCCTCAAGTGTCAGAGGGAAATTGCGGTACAACAACTTGAAGCATGTTAATTGTCATCTTGTTGTACTCTCAGTACTATTTGCATTTGGCTTTATATATTCATATGTATTTATTGTAATATTCTCAAAGTCGGTTGTCATTTGTGCTATTTAATTAAATGCAATTTTTACTTAGTAACTTCATTTTGTACTTTCTTCATAGAAACTTGTTTTGTGTTTGCAAAGCAAATGCGGCATTTGCCTTTGAATTTCATTTAATGTTCCTTCATTGTTGCTGAATTATGTTTTGTGATTTTGTCATTTTTGTGAAAGTAGTTCTTTTCACGAGGATTATTTGCACACAAATCATTTGCCATTAAATCCAATAATAAAGTTTCTTTAGCCAATAACAAAGTAAATCACATTTAAACTCGTTTAACCAACTCAATGAACTTTGAAATGATGCGACGCAACTCATAGCGTCGTTTGGTGTCCAGTTTAGTTGAATCGAGTCGAGTCAAGTCAAGTCGAGTCTATGACGTTTATTGTTATTTATGGACTACATTAAATTGTCTTTTGTCTGTTTATGTGATAACAGTTAGAACAGTTAGCAGAATATTGAACATATTAAAGTTGGCTGGTGTCAATAAAATGTAGCGTTTATTGGTGGAAGATATTCAATTAAGGCTTAGATGGGCGCACAAATTTTCATTATATACAAATTTGCGAAAAATAAGTACATACTATTTTATATTATAAAAATATATGTCTGCTATAAGCTTTTTGTTTTCGTCTTTACAAAATTGCAACCTTATTTTTTATGAAAATTAACATTTTCTGGACAATCGCCATTAAGTAGAATTTTGATCAATTTGATAAACAATAATGTCTACTAGAATGAAAGAACACAATATAGTGATCATCAAATAAAATTTTTGAAGCAAATGCTTAAATGCAATCATATCGAAATTATACGACGTTTTACTTCAAGCAATAAAAATAACCTAACTTATTAAATAATATCTGATGGAACCCTTTTTGGTTCATCCAAGTTAAAAAATCGTCTTCCTCATCATGGTTACCCTAATGTGTTGGTTTTTTTTTCCGTTTTGACTGGGTATACTATGTCCCAAAATACAGGACCATTCAACAATAAAAACAGCATTAAAGTTGTGTATGCAACTTTCAGTATATTGGAACAGTAAATCCCATTGCATTAAACAGATGTACACAAATGACTTACTAACATCATATACATTCATGTTTCTTGAATTACACTATTGAAAATACTTCAAACTTTATTAAGACACCTTAAAATAAGACAATGATTACACTGTGTTACAAAAAAAAAAAATTGAAAAAACTTCTTATCAGACCTAGTGGAGGTTATAGGTCATAAAAAACTAAAAAGAATGGCACATACAAAATTTTTGATACACCCTCAAAATCTTGACTTAAAGCTCAAAAACCGTTTTTAAGAGGTTCCTGTACATATTACCTTATAACTTGGACATTTTTTATCGGATTTATTTTGTATTTAGAAGCTGAAATGTAGCCCTTTACAACCATGTATCATGTATTTTGTTATCATTTAAATTCATGAAGATACAGACCAAAAACTTTCCAAAATTTTGATTTTTCCATCGATTTTGCAACCTTAAGTCTAATTTGTGCCCCTTATCTTATCTAAATTATATTTTTTCTCAACGTACATCGAAAGTTCAGTGATTTTAGCTTTAAATGAACCCTGTTTGAATAAAATCGGTTAAAAATTACCTGATTTATTGTACTTTATGTAATTGCATATGACAGTTTTTTTTATTCTTATTCTAGCTATCTCCCTCTAGCTATCTCCCTCTATCTGCAACAATTAAAGAAAGAAAACTGTCATAAAAATTTGAAATCCGATAAAAAATGTCCAAGTTATAAGGTAATATGTACAGGAACCTCTTAAAAACGGTTTTTGAGCTTTCAGTCAAGTTTTTGAGGGTGTATCAAAAATTTTTTATATGCCATTCTTTTTAGTTTTTTATGACCTATAACCTCCACTAGGTCTGATAAGAAGTTTTTTTTTCGCTGTGACACAGTGTTATTACGTTCGCTTACAGACTGGCAAGGTATTGAGTCACAAAAATAAACGTTTGTCATTCCTTTATGCTGCCTTATTGCAACTGATTTCATATTACTAATTTCATTATACTTAGTTAATTTATTGAAGACTAATTGACATATTGAGAGTAATATTATGAGGGGTACTGCATGTGTTTTGTTAAGCTTTGATATGCTTCAAAGGGCAGGGAGACTCCCGACAAATGCGGTGAAACTAGACGTAGATGAATAAATGATTGAATTGAAAGGGCAATGGAAGAGTGCTCTTAATCTTAGAGGGATGCCTACTCTGAAGTAGTATATAAAGCAGTTCTGGATGGGGTATTCTTCCCAGAGAACGAGGAGGGAGACACAACACACGTAGTCACGACTGTGGCTATAGGTTCGAAGGAATGCCTCCCACCCTACTAAAAAGCGGTACTGCAGTAGCGCTCGAAAATGAGACACTGCACTCGCACTTGAAAACCAGCAGGACCTCGACAGCGCAGTCGTTGCTAATATTGCTTTATACAATAAAAGCACAATGTGCCTTCGCTTCCTTCTCTAATTTCAGCAATTTCCAATATCCCAGGAATCAAATGCACCATCTAGAGGGAAATTGCTGGTGAAGGCAATTAAGGCACAGTTCTCTATATTGCTATAAATTCAGATATTATTAGCACAATATAGTTCGACAAAGTGCAGTCCCCGGAATTAACTAATTAATTTATATAAATTGGCGTTTGTTAGGTACAAAAGCTTCGTTGAACAGAAGTTAATGTTTTGTCTTGTTTCATTTATAAAAATGAAATAAACACTCTTTCGAACTAGATGATTTAATTTAATGAATTCTTTATTGCACCGATAAATATCAGATTTCGAAGATTTCTGAAGATTTAACAATAACAATATTTTAAGGAATAATAAATCATTATATTGCGCATTAAGAATGTTTATTATATCTTTTCCTAATATGCAATACACACACTCATAGTAAAATATTCATTAGAATTATTTCTGGCATGGTTTTGTCTAAGCTTATTAAATTTGTGACTCATACTCACAATGTTTTAGAAACAAACAGTTGGGAAAACAAATTCCAAGAATTTAACTATTGTTTAATGCATTTTCTTCTTGTTTACTTGAGTGTAATTTATTTTAAAATATGAGAGAAACAAATTAAACATGACAAAAACACCAGTTGCTAATGCGTACACGTGTATTATATTTTGTACTGCTTTGGAATTGATATCAAGCAAGGACATACTTACTATAAATTGTAGCTGTGCACTGAGATGCAATAAATAAAATTATATTATACTTATATACGCAAACTTTTATATTTATGCTTAAACAATCTATAAAAAAGTGAAAACAAACTTTTGTTGCATTAGAAAAAACTTTAAGGACTTTGGATTACATCAATTTCCTATAACTCATACGCCACATGTGTCGTGTTTGTGGGTATTAGAACAAAAAAATAAATAAATAAAATAAAAAATAAATAAAAAATCAAACAAAAGTTTCAAGGGTAATAGAAAACATAAAATAAATCATGGATAATAGTTTCACTTCAGCGAGTTCTTTTTTTTTAGCTTTTTAGGTTGTTGTTTTCTATATTTTTCTCGGACATCAAATGTCCAACAACAACGACAACAAATGCTTACTACTAGGGGCACAGCTTAACATCTAAGTATGGTAAAGAGCAACAAGAACAAGGCATCCACAATAAGCTAAGAACGCATAAATGGTCTTTAGTAGCCAATATAGTTGTTCAAATGCTATTTAACAGCGGCTAAGCGCATTCTAACAGCACATTAGCTTAACCAAAAGCCGCTCAAAGGGTTATGTACAATATACTACTTCAGATAATACTGGGCTATGAGTAAGCTTAGATAAATTTTAGCTTCTGTTGGTTTCTAAGTATCTATGTTGTGTATGTGTTGGTGTGTTAATCAGTGATCCATTAAATGCGGCTAAACATATGTAATCCCATTTTGATTGGCACTTAACATTTTATTTGAAATTTAAGTCAGCATAAAATGAATTTTTTCCACATTCATATATGTAAATATAAGGGATTAAATAGTCTAATAAAGAAGAAATACTCTTGTTTTCTCACATCATAGAAATTATGATGATGTTGATGTTGATGATGATGATGTGACAAAGTAAATCATATTAAATTCACATTAGAAGCAACGCGCACAAAGAGATGTTCATAACATTAAAATATGCAAATGTTAACTAAATCATCTTAGTCTCTGTGTCCTATTCTATTTTGTCTGTGTCCTGTGCTTTATTCTTATGCAAATGTGCCTTTTTGTGCTCAAGTTATAGCTTGTAAGAAACATTTGTATCTTTGCTTGCAGATACATTTCTATTACAAGTTGCTCCCATTGTACTAGATGCCACATAACAAATTCCAACCAATTCCAATTCATGGTAGACAGACACTTCTTTTATGGTAAGGCATCTCCGTCCTCCTTGTATGGTTTGGGGTGATACATGTGACTTAAATATATGTATGTACATTATGTTATATCTTTGCCTCATTGTTGATATATTTTGTTGCTTTTTTCATTTGTTTTTGTTATTGTTATTGTTGCCTTATGCTGCTTGTTTCTCTGTCATTTAGTCAAAAGTTTATGAAGACAGTAGTGTCGTTCGTATCTATTCTAGTTTCAAATATTTTTTGCGGTTGAGTTGAGTTTTTTTTGTGTAAGATATTTCTATTTTGCCTTTTTCTTGGATTTTTGGGATTTTTGTGTTTATTTAGTACAAGAGCATCTCATTTGCATTTATAAACATATTCGATTTATACAAGAATGTGTGACATCTAATTTTTATTATAATATGTGCATATATGACATATGATTTTCGATATTATTATAATTCTTTGGTAAAAAGTTTCGTTTTTGGATAAAGGTTTTGATTCGGAAATGTATATGAAACTTTTAATTAAATAATATTGTTTAGACAATGTTTTGCCAGGTATGTATTTAAAAAAAGAAACCAATAAAACTTTTTATATGCAGCAGCCCAACAATAGGAGTATAATGCGGCCTACACATTGTGCGATTGATTGTACAATTTCATTTTGTTTGTTGACTTGTTGTACCGCTTGTTACTATGCTTGCGCTTGTTACAAAACGCAAGTTGATCAAAATTGTCACATTGCTTTGTATTTGGTTAAAAATTGATGTATTGTTGCTGGTATTGATTGTTAAGATTAAATTCAGTAGCTAGTATGCCTTTAACAGCGGAATTTAAATTTTAGGTGGGGGATTTCACTCATGGTTGTAATGTTTGTGATAAACCTTCAGATGGCGTGAGGGAACGGGTTATAAAAGCAAAAATCGGACCTTGTTGAACCTGTCCAAACAATCACAACAGCAGAGGAATCTAGCGCACCACTAGGACAAAAAGAAAAGCTTAAGAGCAATATTAACAACGTGTGACACGGTCATTTTTAGTGGTCTGTACAAAGATTGGCCTTCGTTTCGAGACATGTTCATGGCGGTGTATATCAATCACCCAAAATTTGTTTCACCACCACACTAAGCATGCTTATTAACAACTACTACTTTTTCAATTTTAGACCTTTTTACAAAAATCTTTAACTGTTCTCTTTTTAAGCAAATCTACTAAATTATACTAAAGTCTTTTACTATTCTAATTCTAAACATATTAACAGCTTATTAACAAAATTTCAATTATTTCAAAACTCTACAATTTTTTCAAAAATCTACTACTATGTTGAAAAATCGTATTTCCTTTGATTTCTACACATACAGCTTATACTATACTACTACTATTTTCTTAAGAAATTTAACTTTAAAACTTAACAACTAATAGCCTAGTTACTATGAGTCAAAATCTGTGTCTAATTGACATAACCATAGACTCGTGTCTAATTCTACAACAACCACAGGCAAAATGACGAAATAGTTGGGTCTGAGTTGTTAAGTTGTCACATAGACACAACATTGACGCAACTTTTAGAATGGTCAGCAGTGTTAGAAGGTGTTGGCCACTGTTTGCCAACTTTTTGGCCATTGTTACTAACTTTTTGTTATTGTTGCCCACTTTTTAGCTGTTGATGGAAGGAAATAATGGTAGTTATTTATGGTTGCGTCATTTATACACAGATTTTGACACAGAGTAGACGGCTGTGTCAAATCAGCGACTTTGACACAGTATAGATAGGCTATAAGAAGTAGATCGGATAGATGTGATCCTCTTCGATTCTCATTGTCACGCTAATCATTTCGACATATATGTTAATTTTTGGAAGTCTCAAGACAAAATTATAATATTGAACAGAGGTCACACTAGTGTGAAGGTCCATGTATTTCTTTTCATTGACCGTGGTTTAATGACTAAAGTGCGTTGACTATCAGGCTATCTTTAACTGGCACTCAAAAGCCCCATACACCCACATTAATTACAATAAATTGGTCACACATACATATATGCACAATGTAAGTGACATTTTCGCTTTCGGTTTCTGATTAATTTAATTGATGTGTTGGATTTCGATTGTTTCTGATCTCTGACTCTGTTTGTATAAGTTATAACAACAATGAAAGTGTATGAGTGCGTTTATGCCTTCAATTAGCTTAAGTAATATGCGTGGATCGCTTAAAGTGTCTTGTCGTTGTTGCTATTGTTGTTCTTATTGCATGCATGCAATATTGTTAAACGATTTCCGGTGGGTGAAACAACATTTTGTGTAACTGCTGAGTTAAACATGTGTTAAAATGTTGATTGCAAATGGACTCACTAAAAGTAAGATGTGCGTAAGATACTTGCTACTTATAAAATAAGGTTTAAATTAATTTTTGTTAAAGCAGATAACAAAAATAGAGTAATTGTTATCAACGTGAATTGAGCCTCTTCCTTATGATCCACAAAGTTTATTTAGAAGTTTTAGTCATTGTTTATTGTTCTTTGAACTTCCAAAGAATCACATAAAAGGCACTTCGGAAATCCGAAAAGAGGATCATTGTTGTTTAAGTTCATAATTTCTTTATCCAGCTTAATCTTCTAAGTCACCGATATTCGCCCATTAGTATTATCACACCCCATTCAATAAAAATTTTAGTTTCATCTTCAGGAAGATTTCTTGCTTATTACGGAACGTTGATCAACTAGAAACTTTACTCTGACACGCCATCGATAAATAGAAATTTGAGGTTATAAGCAAAAAAAAAACATCCTAAGGCCCCAGTAGTCAGTGCCACGTCCGCTATTATTATTGTTAATAAAAAATATCAAATTCCTTTAGCAAACTTTTTCTTTTCTATATCATTTTGTCTCTTATACTATTGTTATCGTATATATTTCTCACTTTTATGTAATCAAATATTTTCATTAAAAAGTCACTTTATCAATTGTTTCATTAACGTTTCATTTCTTTACAATTCCAATCTGTTCAGTATAGTATAGTAGAATATCCATTTCCCTGAGTAATTCGTTTTTATTAACTGCTTTTCATATACACCTACTCACGTACAAATAAACACCACACCACATTGAAAAGTATGTCCTTAAGTTGAAACGATTGAAGAAGCTATTGATTTGTACTCATAGATGCGTAACCATTATTCCATTGACTGCCATAGCATTGCCATATCAAGTCACGTGCAAACTGGATTCCTGTACTTTTGTCCTTTTTAGGTTTCCTTTTTTCCGGGTTACATTGAATCAGTTTAATTTTATTGCTGGAAACTCATTAACGGATAACAATTGAAGTCAAAAGACCAATTGTCATCCCAATGAGGAAAATTTGTTACGGAAATCTTTATCAATGTCAGCAAAAAAAAGAATGAATTCCTTTCTATTGCTCACTTGCACTCATTCCATTTTCTTACTCAAAGTTAATGTCAAAAGTACGTTTCACATGGCAAAAAGGATAAAGAGAAGAAGCCAAAATTCAATGCGCTTCAAAATCGAACAAATCGAACTTAAGCCATTAAATAAATGAGTGCACACGACGTTCGAGACTTATGTAGAGAATCAGATACTCATTTTGAATCGCTTGAAGCATTTGGCAATTTGCAAAAGTCATACAACAGTAGAGACTACCTCATCATCATACTCCTCCAACCTACAACCTCCATCAGTATACTATTCTGTTGTGGGTGCTGAAGCATATTCAAAAGTCAACAGTTTGAATCTAATCGTTGTGGATTTTATATTGTAACTTAAGTCGAAATGCTTATGGAAGATTGTCAGGTTGTTTGTTGCCACAGGTTTGTTGGCCGTCACACTAAATTGAAGGTTTGAGTGTTTTTATAGAAACCCCAAAGTTATTTATTTCCAATGCTGAAATAGCAGCAGATTAAACGGATTTGTGCGCCAAATTGTCTTCAAGTCTCTACTGTTTTTGTGCTATTGCGACTACAACAGTGAGTTCATTGCTTGCAATATTTGAAAAGGGTATGGCACAAATTGTTGCTATACCACCTCATATGTTGGATATAATATTGTAAGGAAAGCATGCGTTCTTTATTCTAGGGGTGTTTACTAAGCCTGTGCTAAGTTACTAAAGATGCCTATCATAACAGAGTTAGAGCTTGAGCTCGATTTCATTTCTGCTTACCACTATCCATGGACTTATGCTTTGGACTCACTCTCTCCTTCTTTTTATTATACAAAACACAAATAGAAAGAAATCCGGAAATAATATTAACTCCCATTTGTAATATTAAACATTACAGAGAAAAGGCATAGGCGTGGGCATCTTATGTTAGTGAGTCTCAAGTTTAAATCGCTTATTTTTACTGAGCTACAAGAAACACAAAACAAAATCAAAAATTTTACAAACAAAAAAGTCTGCTTAACATTATCCTTTTGCAAGAATTTAAGACCAAACACAGCCAATCTAGCATATTTTCAACCAAAAAAAGGAATAAACAAACAAATACAAAAAACAACACAAAAATATAATACAAAAATGGTTAAAACTCTTTAGAACCCTAATCAATATGATCTTAGTATTTTACTAAAGTAGGTCATACACATCAAACATAGTATGTATTGAGTTTTTCGGTTTGCGGTTCATCACAGACATCAAGCCAACGACGTCTGACTTTCTAAAGGAACTAATCATTTTCTTTGCCTAGAATTGTCCTTATAACCAAAACAATTGTCAAATGAAGAGTGCTGTTGAAAATTCTGCAAAAACAATTCACTTAACTCAGTACATCGCCATAATTATTAAATTTCATTGATATCTCAACAAATGTGCCACACAAGTTTGATGTCGGTGGCCAACATTTCCTGCTGTTATGCATGTTTTTTCCACTCCATTGCTGTGACTCATTGCTGGTACTGTTTCTGCTCGAGGATAAACACACATGGTTGGAAAAAAGAGAAATTGAGGAGAACGAATGAAAAAAAGGGGAAAGTGAAATCGAATGAGTAGCTCAGCGTAACCTAACGACCTCAGCATAGAATGTCGTAAGTAATTCCTCTGCGGCTATATGCAGGTGTTTTGCTTTACTCCTTTTGTACTGTTGTTTTACTCTTGTTGTGTTGTATTTGGTAGTGTGTTTTTTTGCTGTTGCTTTTTTATGCCTTTCGCCATTACCCACGCTGCCTGACTGCTTTATATGAAATCCGTATTTTTGTTAACCTTACATTCCAACACTCGACGTGGCGTCACAGACGAATGGTGGCACACATCCACCATTGCTGTTGCTGTTAACGTCATCGTGCTTGCGGTTGTCAAAGTTGGGTGAACGTGCATTGTGCATAACATACTATGGGTATATGTATTTCTTTCTCTACTTTCACTCCATTCTTTTAACATGTTCGTTCCCACTACTCTTTTTGTTGTATGTTGTATAAGAATTTTTGTTGCCATTTTGTATTTTGCTACGTGGTGGCAAATATGTGAACTCTTAATACTTTACTATGTGGCAGGTTGGAGTCAGGTACACCTTTATACGTAAGGTAAAACGTGTAAATGTTATTTCTTGATTTATTTTAGTTGCGCATGCAGTAACAACTTGAACCCGATAACATTTCATCCATTCTGCTATCGTATAGTATCGTACTTATGTTCGGTGTATAAAGCCGAAAAATACTGCTGAGTTTGCTGAAGAATAAGAAAAAAAAATCACAAAAATTAAATGTAACTGTACTACACTCTAAAGAAAAAAGATCTATCTTATTGTAAAGAAGTAAAGTTGAATTGGTTATTGGTATAAAAATAATTTAAGAAATATAAGTTTACATACGTAAAAGGATAACTTTAAAAAGTTCTAATCTTTACAGAGGAATATTTAGTATAAACGTTGATATTCTCTATTGTCATTTTCAAGTTTTTGTGTATAATTCTATATTGTTACCCAGATCATTTACATAAGCTTAGTAAATAGATTAGATAAAAGACCCTAATAATAATTTCCTTACCAGAATTATAATATTTTAAAATGCCTAATAAGTTGATTTTTATAATCTTTATAAAGCGTAATAAACTTATAATGGAACTCAATATAAGAATACGATACTAATCATGTACTGGCTTAAAATATTATGAGCTCATATTGCCAACTTCGAGGACGTTATGTAGTTGTTTTATATTTGAGCTATAATATTGTATACTACTTAACCCCTCGCTTCTATGTGGTACATTAAGGTTGTTCAATCAAGACCACGGATTATTTTGATTTTGTTTACACGCTCCTACTTGGCGCTATTTCTTGAACTGGAATATCCATACTAATATAATAAATACGTAATGTTTGTTTAGATGATACGGATAATCTTCGAAACGACTTATCCAATTTTAATAATTCTTTCACCATTAGAATGCTACGTTGTCACTTAATGGCATAGGATTTATTTTTGATTTATTAAACATTTTAATATAGTTTTTTAGGATTAAGATTTTTAAATTTTTTCCACAACCAAGCAAAGAAACTTTTGTAAGTTTTTATGCTGTACTTCTTGAATTTTGTGTTGTTTTTATTATTGTTGTTTTTTTTCCTCTCTGAGTACGCACACGAGTATTGCGCTCGTTGTTATCTTCTTTTTATATAAGTTATCAGGTGATCAGTTTTACCCATTTGGAGCAGCAAGGGGCAGCGTAAGAGTAGACTTTGATTCGACATCTGCTCAGTTAGGAACGGTAAAAACTGACCAAACGCACAGCATGAGCAAAGTAAGCGTCGACTCCTTTTTGACACTTACATATGTTTTGCTTGCTTAGAAACGGCACTGGCTGGGTTCTTTTGTTCAGCAGAAAAATTTGAACATCACTCTTGGTAATCGTCCCGTGGAGTTAGGATGCAGATGTAAGTTAAGGTATATGTGTGCGTACGCTCAAGAGTATTGCTGAACCCATTATCTTCTAATACCGATATTACATTGATATGTACAGCAATGCAGCTGATTGTCGGTTCTTTTTTGTCGGCAGCGCTTTATTTTTGTTCTTCGTACAATAAGCGCAGCGACTGAGCGACCCGCGTATTTCCCTTACCAATAAACTAAAATTTCTTTTACATGTTTGTGACATGAGGTCTGATATGAGACTTGCTTATCGTAAAACTAAACTTTCGTGGCGCTACCAAATGTCATGCGAAATGAAAAGAATTGAGAATTGTCTATGGAACGAAGTATGTATTTACCTTTTGTTAAGATTGTGCAAAGATGCTTTATAGAAACTTAGTGTGAAACCTATTATGATCCATAAATTAACTTAATTATATTGTCCCTTTAAAATAAAGAAACTTCAGTATATTGAGCTATTTAAAAGATACTCCGTATTATGCAATTATTTCATACAACATTTTCTTTCTGTGTAGTATTCGTATTAATGTGCATGGGTGTGGTTGGCTTTGTCGTTCATTTTGTATATCTCTTTGTCTGTTTTGTTTGACTATCTATCTATCTGTCTGTATGTCTCTGTGTCTGTCGGTCTTTCTTTGAAACATTCGACAATCGAAATGCTAAATTGTTATTGCAAATTTGTCACATAAATTTTTATTGTTTGTTACTTATTTACTCCATAACAATTACACTTTATACAATACTTGTACTGAGTACCTTCAATATAAAACCAATTTTAAGATAAAATAAAAAAATTGCTCATCGCATTTTTCGTCAGTTGAGTTAAGTCTTTGAAATATTATTACAATTTCATTGTGACTTAAATTTGATAATGCTTAAATAGTATTAATTTCACCTATTTGTCCTAGACACATCTAGGTATGTACTTCATGCATACGCACTTTTATAGCTAATACAATGTAATCAAATTGAATTAAAAAAAGAAGAAAAATATAGACAAAATTTTACGATTGTTGCTGATTTTTCATTTCGCTGAAACAACCATCTGTGTGCATTTACATTGCCCTAAGTAAGAGTGTCTGATTTGGAGAAAGAGTAAAAAGACACTAGTAAAATATATAAGTTTAAAATGAACTTGCTACGTGTCTGGCATATAAAATTATCAGGAAGAATACTTGAGACATACATAGTTACATTTTGATGATGGTTTTCAGAGGCATTGCATTTATCTATCTCATAGCAAAATTTATTGAAATCAACTAAGACTTGGCTGCTGCTACTGTTGCTGCTACTGTTCGTATCTTTCAACACTAATAACAGTCTGCAGGTGCAATGCAAGGTTGTTGAACACTTGTTTTTTTGTATAGCATAGACGGACTGACTTTGTTTTTAGAGGAGTCAAGTTACACCATTAAGGTTTACGTCTCTTCTACTTTCTAAGTCATTTGCCACATTTACACTTGATGAACTTACGTTGCATATTGAAAGAAGAATTCTAGTAAGGTAAAGTCTATACATACACTATTCCAATGAACACAAAAAACCCAGATGGCTGCCATTTTATTGTTGCTTTTGTTGTTGTTGCTGTTGTTGCTATTACATTAAGGTATATACAATTTTCACATCAAAAGAAGCCTTTAACACTTCGTTGCACGTTTTTATCAATTTCAATGCAATGTGTGTGTGTCTGGCTGGCTGGTTCTTTGTATCATTGTATCATTGTATCTATGTATATCAGTTTGTCTGATATCTAGTGTGTGTGTGTGTGTGTGTGTGAATGTGTTTCTTTGGTTGAATGCAATTCTATGCTTTTTATATACGTTTACATTCCATTATAGTATCTATGCATTTGTATCTGTGTCTGATTTCATGGAACATGATTTTTTATGAACTTAACACAATTGAAATGATTGTGTGAGTTTAATGTTAAAAAGAAGGAAAGAAAGAAGGGAATCTTTGAAAGTATAAAATGTTTTTTGCAATTGCATGATGATAAGCAGCAATACAATATGCTAGAAGACTCATTGAAAAGAATCAACGTTGAGGGTTAGAATTAAATGTCATAGAATTTTATAGAAAAATCAGGGACAAAGAAACCATGTAAGTTCTTTTACAATTTTCTGGGAAATTTAGTAGTATGTCACTACCATGAAATAACTTTTGCTTTGTTATTGCCTTGAATTAAAATTCTGTGGCTTTTTGAGATGTGAATATGTAACATACAATACATCATACAAGGTGTAGAAGTTTAAAATGTCGTTTAAAAATACATAATAATTTATTAATAATGGTTAAAGGTTTTTATTCAAAGTATTGGCATTCGCTTTCTGTTCATTTTGTCCATCTTCAAGGCAATTTATGTTGTGAAATGATGCTCAGCCAGTGCGTGTTCGATCGATGAAAAGAAAGAGTTAGCGTGGCAAGAAGGCTGAGAAGATCACATCCTCATCGACCTCTCTAATTGAACTTATTAATCATACCCCTAAATTGTTCTGTCCCACATTCTTATATTGTATTGCTATTTATTGTTAATAGTTTAATTTAAGTTGTTCCTAAAATAAGAGAAAAATTCAAATCAAGAGAAAAAAAAAAATAAAAGAATGTCTCCAAAAGTACCGTCCAAACTTTATGGATATTGCATATAATATATCTTGCCTTCGTCCTAAGCGTGACCACTCTCATTAGTCCAACGTGATCCAGATGAGTTTTAATAACTCTACTGATCCTTTATTATGAGTCTTCCTTTTGTCATTATAAAAATCTGCTTTAATAGAATCAAAACCTCCTTCAACCATTATCACCACAACTCTTGTTGTTGTAAAGCACGTGCTCAATTCATAATAAAAAAAAAATCATTGCATAAAACAAGGCGTAAATTAAATTCTTTTCAGTAAAAGAAGCAATAATGAGACAAAATAAAAAATGAAAATAAATTAAAAAAATTGTATGATAAAATCATGTTAAGTTGTAAGTATCACCATTTCAAAGTATTTTTCTCAATCAAAGCGCTCCTTGCATGACTATGAGTATACGCACTTACACAATCACATACATACAGGGTGCATCATCTAGTTATCAGAGCTGGATGCCATTCTTAAAAGAGCTATTGCTGCGAAACCATGAGTCCTCTGCGAGATATTTAATAGGTGCATAAGAGAAGGACTTTTCCCCAAATTCTGAAAGTACCAGCAGTTGCTACTCATCCTGAAAGGAAAGCAGCTCCTTGAATTTACATCTTCTTACAGGCCCCTGTGCCTCTTAAGTACCACTAGAAATACTTTTGAACGGATCATATGCGCACAGATTGAACTGGTATACAAATGGTCTATCCAAACTCTAATTTGTTTTTTTTTACCGAAAAGAAGCACTGTAGGAGGCCCTATTTGGTACCAGTGCTGCGCAACTGTCACGCTAGATGTAAAGAATGCGTTCAATTGTGCAGATTGGAGCTGCATAATAAATGCGCTAGCTGTACTGGAGATTTCGTACTATCTAATCCGGCTAGTGGTATCTTACTTTAGTGAGTGAACATTAGTCTGTGACACAGAGGAAGGCATTAAGTCATACGAGATATCCGGAGGTGTTCCACAAGTCTTCGTATTGGTTCCAATACTGTGGAATGTCATGTATGACTGCATTCTGCGGATTAATAAACCAAATGGTGTGAATATTGTCGGGTATGCGGATGACATTACGATAGTCAATAAGTGAGGTTGCATCCAAAGTGGAAGAAACAATTAGGGCTTCAAGAAGATGGCTTAAGAAAAAAAAAGTTGGAAACACTCTCAGTGATTGTGTGTACCAAAATCATAAAATCTAGCTATCAACACTTTTAAAGCTAAATATATCCAGAACAACTATTAACATATCTGAATAAAGTGTTTGAGAAGGTTCATTCAAACACCATTTTATACATATTTTAACTTATCTGCGCCGAATATGATAAACAATTTATTGTATTGCATGAGGTGGAGATTTGAAAATGCCCTCAAGACCACCAGAATTGAAATTTAAAGCTCATATTAACTTCTTAGAACAAAACAAATACAATAAACCGGCAGAATTTGGATTTTTATTCATTGAAGTTTTAAAAAAAACTCATAGAAAATACCTCGATCAGGACATAGCCCTTGATGACACACCCTGTTTATGCATAATAATCAAGAGACAAGGCTACAATAAGAAAACCAACAAAACTAAGAGCAAGTAGACAAATCAAATAGCTTGTTCTGTTGATGAGTTGCTACTTGCTTACCTTGGCTTAGTAGACATGCATATGAATGAATGAATGAGTGAATGAATATATATATGTAGATACATTAATGTAGGAGGTGCACGTGTATAAGTGTCTGTGTGCGTATTATAAAAGCAAATGAAGGCAACAAATTTACACAGTGTCGCTATCTCGTTTCCATCTTTGACTCATTCAGTCAGCCACTTGCTCCTTCTTACGCTTGCAGTTTAACTCAAATACCAGAATCATCTAAATAAAGTTTGCTTCAAAAAGAAATTAGGTTTACTTTTTGCTTGCAGATACAGACAAACGCCCACACATATACATGCATACATGCATGCACGGGTTTATAAAAAATATGTATATTATATGTACATATGTATATATTCATGTATGCATGCGTGTATATTTCTGTTTGTTTGTTTGTATGCGTGTTACGCACTTGGCTTGTTCCAATTTTTTATTTGTATGTTAGTTGTTATTGCCACTGCTGATGCTGATGTTGTTTCCTTCATTTCATAGAACTTCCTTTTGAATGCTCGCATTTCCTTTCACGTATACACAGATATGTGCATGTATGTATGTGTAAGTACTTTTTTGAGATTTTCCAGTCTCTGTTTGTTGACGCAAATCGTACAAATTGCCTGCGGTTCTATTCTATTTACAAGCAAATAGACAGAATGACAGACAGACAGACAAACACACAGAGAAAGACTGTGAGACAGACAAGTGACAGTTACACGCACGCATACAAATGTGGTCGAAAGAGAAGATCGTAAAGGCAAAGAAGAAGAAGAAATGGCATATGAAGGACACCCTCCTCCATGTGCCTTTTATTTTTTCATCTTTCGATACAAGGTATTTGACAAAGGTAACTAACTCGATACGCACACATTGGTTATTTTTTTGTATGATTTTCCATTTTTTTTTGGGCCTTGCTTTATTTGTAACACACAAACAATCAAACAAACAAACACACTGAGAATCACACACCAACGCACATAAATGCTCACTTATTCATACAGTTTATTGATGTCGCGGCAAATGAAACAAGGAAACAAATGATGAAAAAAAATCAAATGTTGTTTCTCTCTTCTTTCTCTGAAAAACATTTCCCAAGGCTTTCTTTCTTTTTTCTTTGCTTTTTGTTTTTTTGTTTGCACATCTCAATTGCCAATTTTTGGAAAATATTTTGCTTTATTTTTTTTTTTTGATTTTCTAAAAACGAAACATACTTTTAGGCATTGTAGTATGTATATGAAACCTCATATAAATTGCTGAAAAAAAAAATCTCAATTAGAATTGTTTAATATGCAAAGATTTTCAATATTTTGCACATTGAAGAAAAGAAAATTTATAAACTACATCAAGATGATTTCATCGATTGACTTTACACAAAATATATACAATAATACCAATCAAGAAATCATGAAGTTTCCGACTAAGAAAGTCGTCGTAAATACTCTTTTTTTTTCTTATTTGTTGAAATGAAACACTTAACTCAAGGTTCAGGCAATTTACGTATTCTAATTCTTCTCGTTGTAAATTTCAATCAATTTGCATATTACCAAGTATTTGCATTAAGTAAGGTAATAGTCATAGGCTCATTCAAGGAAATCGCAAGTAGAAAATAGTCTACGATACACTGAAAGAAATATTATAATGATTTTTAGTTGTAGCACATTACTTTTAATGTAAATAACTTAGATTAGTAAAAAAAATCAGTAAATGCTTTGAGGAAAATATTGATTTATGTTACCTTTTAAATGATCAACTGCGAAAAAAAAAAGAAAAATGAAAAAGACATAAAAAGCATAACAAGTGGAGGGAAAAGGTGTCTTGCGATCGTCTTCATAGGCAGTAAATTCGCAAGTACCTATTGATTTGATAAGACTTGATGAAGTCAAGTCAAGTTGACTTGCATTTGATCTAGGCAACCTTCGTTCCGCAACGGTTATACATACGTTGAAAATTCCCTTCTAGGTTTGACATTTGAATCAAGAAAAAAATTGAAATTGAGGCGGAAGCGATTTCTGTGACACCCCTGATTCTTTAATTATTGAGTAAATAAATACTTGTAAACTAAAATTATGAAAATTTTAAATGCATATTTTTAGGCTTTGAATTCGCCTCAATATTCTTCCAAAATCTCCTCAATCTATTCTAATTTTCCCTTTTAGCCCATTTGCAACAACCCTCATTAGTTATGATATGTATCTGACTTTCCTTTTAATTGATGCAGATCGGCTTTTTTCGAGCATATACAATGTCCGATTACACTTTTAGTGAATGAATGACGACAGGTAGATCCCTTTGCAAGCTCCATCAACAGTCAGCCATCATATGGGCATCCCACCTTACCTGATAACGCTCTTCTATAGTAAGTATGTCTGGAGAAATCTTTATCCCTGTTCTTCACTGAAATTACCAAGATTTTCTGGAAATGTATCAAGGTGAAAGTGCAAGTAGTGTACTTTGATACTCATGTTGTATCCAAGATGCTGGAAGTGAGACAACATCTCTTCAACACTCTTAACGTAATCATCACCTTTTCTATTAGCTAAGAAATTTTGAATTACCCAAACAAACGAATCCATGCGTTCTTCTCAATTTCTGACATTGAACCGCGGAATCGTTCGTTGGATCGTTCACCAATTTCCGAATTCATGGGCCGTCAAATATGCCTGCATTGAGCTTTTCTGAACTCAGTCTGAAAACTTCCTCGAAATATGGTTGACACAATCCAAATATGTTTTTCAGGAAGTCCGTTATACTGAAACTGAATTATTGGCGTTTCAGATAAAATAACTTTATCTATAATATATGTCCTTATAACCCTCCACAATACTTATGTTCTACTATTTTGACATATACAACAACTGGCGATAATTAAATTAGAGAATCAGGTGTCTTATGAGCATTCTGAGCAACAATTTAACACCTAAATTAATAACAAAGCGATTTACAAAAAATAATAAATACAAAAAAATATTTGCTCAGTATAATCACAGTAATTTCTTTTAAAATCTTATCAATCTATTCTAATTTTCATTTCATTTTTAATGTTGAACAACTCTCATATGTCATGATATCTGACTTTCCACATTATTATTCATACAGCTTCTCTTATCCATTCTATAATATAATTTCTTTCTTATCTATTTTAATCTAATACGTACTTCCTCGAACCTTATCTTTCTTTTCTTTGTTTTAAAATTATTATTGTAGTTTATCTAAATATCTGTATAAACTACAAACAATTCTATTCTTCAAACTACTTATTATATTTATTATGATCTCATCTAACACATCTCATCTCTCTCTTTATATTGTTCACTTTATTCATTTCTTGTATTCACTTTTTATTTCCTATTCTATATGTTCTTGTACACATAGTATTGTAGTTTTCACTGTAAGTTTTACTATTTTCTTTTTTTTTGAATGTACTAGAAAATGTTGTTATTCATGGTAAAATGCTTTAGTGTAGTATAACCAAAACATCTAAATATAATCAACAACATAATGCCAATATCAACAGAAATTTACCACACTCACACATGCATGGCAACAAAATTTATCCGAAAATAAATATATGCAAGAATTCTCTGTGTGATTTTACAATATAAAGTATAGTAAGTACAATATACTAGTGTGTTTGTGACTTGTGTATCCTTCCTCTTGATTTTGATTTTCAAATCGGATTTTCTTGCAATAGACTTGTTCTTATTCTCTCGTCTATGTATATTTTTCAATGTTGTTGTATATGCAAATATTTTCACTAAGATATTGTTGTTGTAGGCTACATTCGTCCAGATACAAGTTGCCAAGCCCGCACATGATTCCTTTTCCTTTGTCGTTTAACATCACCATCACCATCTCTGTCACTGTCACCACCACAAAACCAACGTCATCACCTTCCGTTTGATTTTTTACCTTGACTTATCCTTAGATACACAAATACTTGAACAAATTATATATACATACATACATATATTTATGTATGTGTCTGTTGACTTGTTTGGCTTTCAATTTACAATCTTTCGTATGTGATGGCACCGGTTTTGCATTGAAATTGTTATAGTTGAAAATAGAAGTAAAAGATGAAGAAAATGTGGCTATAAGCAATTGTCATTGAAAATTATTGTATTACAAATACCGAAAAGTAACTTTCTCTTTTGACTTTTAAGTTATGCAACATAAACTTTTATCAGTTCACGTTTTGAGTTTTATTGACTTAATTTAGGTAGGAACAAAATAGATGGGCTTAATAGGGTTGCTTGTCGTCCTTTCTTCTAATTACCAACACATTAAGTTGGCTTATCTCGAAGCTTTTCGTAAACTATTTGCCTAGTTTAGGTTGCCTAATGACCTTTCCTTAATATTGCCATTAAAAAATCCTTTTTGGCACGCGCACCATTTATGCTTCTCACACCTCAATGACGCTGTTGTAGTATTATCATAAGCTTATAAACTAATTCCGTGGACCTTTCTTTTTTATTTGGCCATTCTAGGTTGCTCATTAATACAGTAGTTCTTTGCCTACTTTTTAATTTGGCATAATTTTACTCTTCTTGTGTACTCTACACTCTACTGTTACATTGTCAAAATGTTTGTAATACATTAAAGGGCAAAGATTCTAAAAAATTATTGTGTATAGGAAGGAAAATCTATCTGGTCACATATCTTTTGTTTTCGTTTTAAACATCGGAACAAATAATAATACATGTCGTTTAATCCGTTACTTCAATGGTGTGATTGTTCAAGCAGTATTTAAATTTTGCTTAAAAACTGGCAGCATAGTATGCATACGAACAGACCGTCCCAATCAATTTTCCTTATAACACTAATCATTTTTATATAAGTATATGGACTTTATGGTGTCTCTGACGTATAGTTCTACAAACATTTCAAAATGTTAAGGTATGAAGGATTTTTTAGTAGTTGAAATGGAATTTGGCAACCAAAAAGAGACACCTTGATGCTCTCCAAGTTCTGGCAGGAGTCCAAAAGATGGTCTACGGTGAGATCAGCTCCACAGAGAGGGCATGGTGAACGGACTGAGGGTAGGTTCATTTTAGAACACGTCGGGTTGATGGCAGAATACCGATTGTTAAATTGCGGCCATTCGGGCAGCTACTTCGATCGCAGGTGACAGGAGACGAGGCTCTTTAAATCATTGGTGTTGGCCGTGTAGCCATATCAGCACATTCGTTTCCGTGTATTCCTTGATGACTCGGAGCTCAGAAGATATTGATTTTGTTGCGTTTTTGAATGCAGATGTTCTGAATTTCAAGAATCTAGGAGTCATTGTAATCATTGTTTTGTATGGCTAACACGGCGGAAAGGCTGTCAGAGCAGATCAGAAATTTACCTTTAATGTGGATGGCAAATTGACAGGCTTTTAGAATGGCAAAGGCCTCTGTAGTGAAGATGGAGTTGTATAAAAGCAATGAGTCTCCAGCAATGATGTTCAATCTGTTGTCTACAACAGCAAACGCCGTGGAGTAGTCTGTTTTTGTTCCATCAGTGTAGAGCCAATTTTTGTTACCGAGTTTGTCTTTTTCGCATAGGAAACGTGACACATATTCGTAGCTGGTGGTTGTGTTCTTAACTGCACTGTGAAGGCAGGTTATGACACTTGGTTGACTTCGAGCCCAGGTTGGCAAGGGGATAATAATCTTAGTTAGTTAGTATAATCTAGTTGCTTGCAATATATAGCACAGCGCTAGGTACTAGGTTTTTGTGCAGATACCACCTTAAGTGAACGTATGGATGGCCAAAAAGAGGGAATTCTTTGAATGAAGTCGCTCCTAACCATTTGAATGCATTGAAAAAAATTGCACCCGATGCAATTAGATATTCTCGTATTCTTTTTCTCAAATCACTTGACGCTGAAGTCCAATTATAAATCTAGGGCAAAGAAGCAATTTAGGTAACCCAAACTTTACAATGTTAACGACTTAATATCGATGAAGTCGCTTAAACCTTAATTTGTTATCATTTAAACTTCTTATTATTTGCGGTATGGGACCACGCCGATTAATAATATAATATGATCTTTATATATAATGATCATGCTGTTGTCCTTAAATTCAGTTTGGTGGTCTGATATAATAGGGCAAAAAAAAAGAAAAGAAGTTAGATTGAGGTGACTTAAGTCGTGTTTTATTATTATAGAGAATCTGTTTTGATTTAATAAAAGAAACAATTGTAAATATTTACAACTTAAATCAACACGAGAATATGCCTATTAAATAATAAAATCATAAAATAAAACTTTCTTAAAACAAATTTTTAATACTGCAAATATTAAACTTGACTGAAAAGCAAAGTACCACACACGTTAAGTAAAACATTTTTGCAAACATATCAGAATATTTGCCATCTAAATTGATCTACTTATAATTAAAATTATTAAAGTTTTCTTAAAAGAAAATTAGTGGTTTGCAAAAATTGAATAAATAAACAATAAGTTTAATGCACATTATCGTTGCTACTATTCGACAAAGTTATTTGACGTCCATATTTGGCCAGGAACTCAACGATAACACCATTTGACCAACCAAAGCCCTTTTGTACATCATATTCACCACCACCTCCATGTCCACCGAAAACTTCAGCATTATATTTCTCAAACATAGCATGAGTGCTGCGATATGCCTCAAAGTTTGATTTCAACCAACGATGGCCCCATTTAATAGAAAGTTTCTTGGCCTCAGTTGTTCCAAGATTTTCGAGACCTATGACTAGCAGGTATTGCATTGGTGGCCATACATTTGGGAAGTCCCACTGCTCGCCTGTATGAGAGAGTGTATTTGGTACACCACCTGGATATTTATCAAGTTCATGCCTCTCAATGTATTTCAAAATTGATGTAGAGATTTTCGTGGAGTCGGAAATGTTGTAGGCCTTCATCCAAAGCGGAGCTAGATTAGTGGGTACAAAATAGTTTCGTGGTTTATTGTTTATTAGATCGTAGTCTAGCCAAACGCCAACTTCATCGCTCCAATGTACAGCGTATATAGCTTCCAAAATCTTCTGTGCCTTACATTGATATTCGGTCATCTTTTCAACATTACCTGCCTTCATATGGAATTCGGCAATAATCTTAGCATTCCAAAATAGAATTGCATTTAACTCTACTGGTACAATAGATATTACTTTTGTGTGTTTCAAGCTGCCTTCATTGGTTCCTTTTTCGTTGATAAACCAACGTGAGCTAAAATCCATACCGGATTCGGCAGCAGATTTGAGTTCTGAGTAAAAATTTTCCTTTGCTTCGTCAGTTGAAAACATTTCTGAAGTCTCAATGTCTTCACGATATGATTCTGGACGAGGACCAGTCGAGGTATCATGATATGTTGCAACATTATGACCCTTCACTTGCATAATGTGATTATTCATCCAGTATTCAAATTCGTGCTCTAGTGTTTCTAAAGAATTTATTGCAAACAGATCGTCTTTGGTAAATTCCACATATGACTTGACCATGGCAGCCAAAAGTGGAGGCTGCGATCGACCAGTGTAATAGATACGACCACCATTTGGTATAAAACCAATACGTTGTACAATAGACAAAAAGTTTTCAATCATTCCTCGTGCGGTATTGAACATTTCGGAAAAAAGTAGTCCCCGAATTATCCAGTATGAGTCCCAGTAATAGAATTCTATGAAGCGACCACCGGGCACAATTACACCATTTTTAACTGGAATTATTGAATAAAAATCTGGATTCTTATGCACATCATCAATCATTTTACGACCAAGTTCTTTCCATATGATGTTCAAGTCTGCACCCCATTGCTTCAGATCTCCGTCGAGCACTTGATCAAGGTAAGCTGGATATTCTTTCCAATCAGTGGGCGTCCATATCTCCAGCTCTGTACCCTTTGGTTCAAAATATTCATTTACAAATTCCAGTACTTCCATCTGTGAAGGTTTGTTATTTTTTGATATCATGAAGTTATTAAAGTCTTCAGTTGTTTTTTCAGGTGCATATTTTAATTTCATGTCGACAAATGTTTTTGAATCCGGGAAAATATTTGCCATTTGCACTGTGTGCAAAAGAGGACCAAAACAGTAAATTTGCCCAGTATTCATTTTAATAATCCTGTGCAATCCGGATAATCTTATATCTTTGTCCTGTTTGTATCTGAATGTTGCTGTATGAAAATATAAATAGAATTGTTTAATGCTTACGAATTTAAAGAATATACGCGTAGTTCAATGTAGCAATGCTCTTTGAATAAACAGCCAGATAAAAGTTGAACAGTTTATATAGTAACTCAAAAATATGCCATATCAAACTACAGTCGCTTTGTGCGTCTTCGAGACTGGTGAATATGATGCACTTACAGTACAAAACTCGCGTCGGCTGATTGACGATATTATATAAGTTTTCGCACTTCCATTTACAAATTGTCATTCTGTTAATTTTGACACAAGTTGACATTGTCATTGTTAGCAGTAACTGGGCTTAATGAACAAAATCAGTACAACTAAATTGTTTTTTTCTGTTGTTTTTGCAGTTCCATATTAACACTTAAATAAGAAAAATAAGTATAAATAAATACGAGTATACATAAAACAACAAGTCAGAATATTATCTTAGATTCAACGAAGTTTACATACCTTTCATTGCTATAGTATGGCATTATAAAATGATTTGCGAAATTTTGCCATAGGTTTCTATGGCAATTACGTATGTCAAATATCGGTTTAATTTTTTCGATATGTTGTGAAAATTGTCAAGAAAAATAGCTTACTTTGATGTTGTTTACACATCATAATATAGCTGATTTTGAAATCATCTGATTGTAAATTGTATTTTAGTAGGCTTTGGAAATATAAAATAACAACAAGTTGATATGATTCCACAAAGCTTTACTGTACCTTTACCGCGGAATGCATCCGGACCGGAGGCTTACATGGAAGATCCACATTAAAGCTAAACAAATGTAGTTAAGTTGCGTAGAAAACAAAGTTCGACTGTATTAGGCAGTTCTGAGAACATATGCAATGAAGCTGTGGCGAACGGCAAGTAACTCCAACATTGAGATGCTGCAAAAGTATCAGTCTGTGGCGCTCAGGCGTATCAGGAGCAAGTGCTCCTTGGTATGAGATCACATTTCAATATTAAGAAAAACATCTGATAGGTACATCAACAACATGCATGACCATAATTTAGCAATAAGTCTGCTAGTACAACAATATGGATGGAAGGCGCTTGAAAAGGTTACATGTGTTAGATCTTCCGCATTGATTATAGTAGATAAGATAAGATTTTAGGTTACATATTTGTCTATTTTTATATTGGTTAAGATGTTCTGTAGATTCCCCTTTCATTAATTGAAAAACATTTATTTAAACTTAAGACGTTCTGTACAAAAGTTTAAAAATTTTTTACATGCAAGTCAGAAAATTCTCCTTATACGAGTATTTAAATTTTTATAATGTCTTTATTGAATCTTTGACACAATGATCTGTATGTGTTACAAACATTAGTCTAAAATGATAATACCCATTCTTATTATTCGGTTCCAACTTATGTACTTTCATTCCGTCAATTATTTTGTTTTTGTTTTGATTAAATTGCAACGTCATCTATTTTTTTTTATTTTTCTTTTAGTATTAAGTTTTTATGTAATTTAATTTACTTATGTATAATACATATATAATTTTTGTTTTTAGGTCAATAGTCTGTTTCTTCTTTATTTAAATTAATAAGGTCTGCGAACCAAATAAAAATTTCAATTGAAAGAATACGAATAAGCGTACATTGCTTGTATGAGTATAAGAAGATGATAGAGTATTAAATTTATTGTGAGCGTGTGAATAGAAGCTGACGACAATAGCCGCGGAGCTTTCCATAAGTATGATCAGCATCAGATAGAGAGGGTGTAGTTGTTGAATTTTTTGGGTTTAAGATTGTCGTTCTTTAGTATTGTATTTAAACAGAAATGATGATTGTTAGGTGTAGCCATTATTAGATATGTCAGTGCTGAGAATTAAAGATTTTGATGCTTAATAAATATAAATATGAGACAAGTCTAATTATATCATCACATATGCAAAGTTAATAGATGCCAGCCCGCTACCTGGGTATGATCTTACACAGGAGACTTACCTGACGCATACACATTGCCAAAACTGCTGCAACTTGTCGCCATAAACTGTAAAAGATGAATTGGTTCATTCATCCATAAGGCTAAAGTGGTCTCGTCTTGGACTTATGGGTTTCCCCTATGGGGCATCGCAGCCGAGTCAAATGTATACCTCATACAGAAGATGCAGAACTCTGCCCTCCGTCAGATGCTAAACGCTCCTTGGTAGAGTTGATCAATTAGCACACAAGCTGGTATAATGGCCGGCTAAAGTCTCATGTCAATAAGCTAGCTTTTGTTTTGGCTACAAATACCTCCATGAGGTGACTCAATCGCTTTTACCTTGATGACCTTTGGGTACATGAACGCCAAAGAGGACTTAGGTTCCGTTTCTTAACTAACCCTCCGAATAATTGTCCAAATATAATAGACAACTTAAATTAATTTCTTTACTAAACAGGTGGTGCAATATTTTTCTATATGAACTTACTTTGTTAGTGTTGGCAACACAAAGGACCATTATTGGTCTATGTGAGATCTCTTGATCAGCCAAGCAAACCTAACCTACTTTGTTAGTATGGTATTTACATATATACACAAGTACAATAGAATCGAAGTTAAATATGATTTTATAAATGTACTCTTATTTATCAAAAGTCGTGGTTATACGAGGAAATAAGGAGTAAATAATAAATTATTATTCATTTAGGTGTGTGTACCTAAGATCTTGTTGTATGAACTTGTTGACCTCCCGTCTGTGTTACTATTAGTGTAACAGTGATTATAATGGTCTAAATCATGTGTTTTACGACTATTTTATGTGAAATATATGTGATCTGTTGTGGAATCAGTGTTTGACTCACTCAGTGAATATATCATAATAAAATAGAAAAATGAAAAAATATTTTTCTTTTTAATTTTTTAATAAATTTCATTATTTATTCACTAGTAATTTGAATTGGCCATGTATTTATTTACTTAGAACTAGAAATTGTTTTGTATATGTATGTAGGCACTGCAGTGACGACAACAATAATTGACTAATGATAATATATTAGATAAGATACAAATATCACAAACATCACTAATCGAGTATCACATTAACGGAAACGCTCAATAAAAAAGTTTTCGTAAATTGAAAATAAAAATTCGAGGTGCAGTGAACTCTGTGATATAGGAAAATTACAAGAGTTTAAAACAAAAAAAATGTTATTCAATTTGCCACTAAGCTACCAAGCCCACTTGGGAGATATTTTTTCAAAATTCCATTCATCTGGATGTCCTTCATGCTCCATGCCACCGACAATTTGATCCGACATTTCAGACCATTTGAATGGTTTGCTATCGACTTTACTCATTGCAATTGCACGAATATCATTACGTACTGGACGTTTTTCTGTTATCAATTCCAATTCAGCCCAATCTGCTTTATCATCGATCGAAATACTTAAGCGTTCATCCCCAATTGCTGCTGGAACATTCTGTTCAAGCTCAATATTATTATGTTCATGTGGGCTCTTATGCTGCATACGCATAAACACAGGTCCAGCAAAGGCATGATAATCACTGACACCAATGCGTGCATTGAATGAGAAAAGTTTAAGATCAATGTTGCCATAGGCTACAGATTGTTCTCCCAGTAAATCGCCACGGAAACTCCTTGTACGTAATAGCTTATCGACAGCTTCGAGATTATTTAATTCAGATTCCTCAGCAGGCGTAAGATCATTACTAAAATTATCGCGTGACAAACCACTAGCTTCAAGAATCTCATCAAAGTAGGGAACACCATTGGCCAGCCAGGTGGAATTTCCATCGACAAGAAAATCTTCGGTAACATCTTTTTGATGCATTCGTCCTGGTAGTTGTTCTACAATCCATACAAGCCCTTTATTCTGATTATGACGCTGCATGATGGCAGCTTCATCTGCTGCATTTAGAGGTAATGCTGCATCGTCATGTTTTTCATCTTTGTCCAAGGCATGATAAAGATTATCCTGTGATCCAAGTTTATTCAGATCAACAGTGATCCATTGCTTAGCACCTGTGTATGGATGTTTTGACATAGCTCGTGACCAAGTTCTTCGATTCTGAGCAATACGATTTGCTGCCATTACACGGGCTACCAATGGCATTACTTCTTTAGGATTTACAGCTTGCCATAGCTTTACGTTTTCATTCTTAATGCCAACACCACCAACTATTGATTGAACCTGTCTGCCTTTCACAATATAAAAGTCATCGGTGGAACCAAGTATACCCGGATATCCTGTAAAAGTTATGTCCACACCAGGAATGGTATTTGTTCGCAGGTCCGGAGAAAAGTGATAATGAAACTTGTAGCGCTTCTGTATGCGAAGCATTGAGTTGTAGCTACCTGCTGTACTATGACCAAAAAGTAATTGCCGAATATTAGAAGCTTTGTCTACAGTCGATATTTTTGTCAGCATAGTAGCACTGGGCAAAAAAAAGTTCTTTGTCATATTTTCTTCTGTTGGGGTTTCATCGTTTGTTTCCGCTGTTGTCGCATTTTGAATGACATAATTCTCATAGTAGATCTTTAAATCTTGTATATCAGCTACAGAATTCATTAGGAGAAAATCAGAAAATGGTATTTCTTCTTCTAAATCAGAACGAGCACGGGAAGCACCACGCATAAAACCAGTCATAAGACCTTCAAGTTGATTGAAGAACAAATTGATTTGATGCCAATAATGATCATGATGGGCATTATTTTCAGCAATTGTTTTGTAGCGATCATAATTCGCAGTAAGCAAATCACGTAGCCATTCACAAAAATCACGTGAAGTATCATCACGCTCACAGGATGATTCAATGGTGCTAAAAGTAATTGAAAAATTAAATTAATAAGAATTTAATAATATAAACATATGTTAAAACGTACTTGGACCATTGATTATAGATGCTATTCCAGGTTAAAGAACCTTCAAGCATGCCGGCGGCATATGCTTGTACCCAATCTGGTGAACTACGTTGTGTTTCTACTTCTATTTGTGCCCAACTGGGAAAAGAAATACTATAGCATAAATAAAATATTATAAAATGTAGGATTCAATTGTGACTTACCCATTTTCATAAATTGAATCCTTGTAACAAACTCGAGCTGCACCTTTTGGTACATTGATGACTTCATGATCTTTCTGTTGTTTCCAATATTCAATTTGGAAACCAACTTTTTTGGTCCAATAAGCTGTAGCACAATAAGTACCATCGTACTCTGGTCGTTCCATGTATGCAATGAAAAATGCACCAATAACAAGTAAACCTGTTCCGATTAGAATGTAAGTACCAATGCGAGTCTTTTGCCCGGAGGCACCAACCACTTTTAGCACCGGGGATGCCATCACTGACACGTAGTATATCAGTGAGATTCTTTTTTAGTAATTAAATTAATTAATACTCAAGTGTTGCAATAGTGTTTGCTTAAGTTAAGTTATTTGGTTGTGATCTTTAGCTTCTTTTAAATGTTTTATTTGTTTCCTGGTTGTTTACTTGGTATAATTGAGATCGGCGCGAACTGCATATGAGTGTCCCAGAGTAGTATGTTGGCAAATCTCTTGAGCTTGCAGAATTGTGTTGTTAATGATGGTGTTGCAGCTGCAGTTGAAGCAGTTCTTGGCCGCCGAGCTTACCCGTAAAACGACCGAGTTGTTCATCTGGATCTTTATATGAAAATAATCTTCAATTGACTCCAAATGATAAGCAATTATCAAATGGGCTGGTAAAATTAAATGTAGTTTAGTTTATTGCAGTTTTTACTTAAAACGATTAAAAGTAAGTAGTTTGTGGACGTTACTATTGGATTTGAGAGATAGTGAGTGTTAGAAAAGGTTTCCTGTAAGGTAATAAAAAAATAATGTTGATAAATATACAATACTTCATATCCCTAGTTTATTTATTCAATAACAAAATTAAAGCAAACAGAATTATTTCTCTGTATAGATACACAAATTCATTCACATTATTTAATTTATTAGATAATGTAAATGAACTTATATCATTGTACTAGAAATAGATAAATATTGCTAACTTAGTAAGTATCCATTTTATCAAGGCCACATTTCAATCGACAATACTATTGTATATACATTTCAATACATCTATCTATACATATAACTCTTGATATACTATTGTATTGTAGATAATAAACAAAACATATGAAATATTTTTTGTTTAGACAGAACTCACAACACGCGTAATTAAAAAATAATATAAAATTCATTATCAAAATACGAATACATTTAAGTATTTGGGAAAACACAAATTAATTTAGTTTCCAGCTGAGATTTCATTGTAAATATTGTATAAACTATTTTGATCATACAAACAATTCATAATGTTCTCCGAGTATTGTAGATACAATTTTCATTAAAGATCTTCTTGATTGAAAGTGGAAAAATCTTATTTATTTTTAAAACAAGAAGTTGAAAGTGGAATGTTCTTCAAATATGTGCCTTTTGAGAAATAATTACTAAAATAGAAACTGACTAAGGTCAAAGTGCATTCAACTTTAAATATGCTTTTACCTTTTTTGCAGTTGCAGAACTAAATACTTTCGGTCAACCCATTTGATAACTGAAATTATAAGAAAGAATAGAATGTTAAGAAATATATATATTTCTGTTTTTTACTTAAAAGTTAGACTTATCTAGGGTTTTATAATGAATTGTAATATGTGAAATTTTTAATACTTATAAGGTTCATGTTCATCCCAGCGCTTTTTTTACGTTCTTTATTATTTATTGAACCACTTGGTATACACAACAAAGCCTGAAAATAATTTAGAAATCTTAAAACTGAGTATTGATTGCTTTAAAAGTTCATTTAGTGATGGCACGATTTATCAATTTTGTCATTTTCTCCGTTGTTGTTGTCAAATGGAACTCGAATCATTAGTCACATCTTCATAGCTTCGCATCTTAGCTCACTGTAAATGGAATAAAATCTTTCATATTACGATTTAATTATATCGAAAATTCTATTTCGATTAATTGGCAAAATAATCGATTATTTCTAAAATAGTCGACACCACTGTTGTATTATTTTTTAACAATAAGTTTGATCTATCATAAGACTTTGGCCCACAAACGAAGAAGAAAGGACTATGACTGAGAGCAATTTCCAGACAAACTTAGCTTCTTCCTCAATGCTCTGGTCCTCGAGTTGAAAGGAAATGTGGTTGAAGCTTGGGAAGAAATGAAAACCTTGAACCCCGATAAGTTTTGTTTTTTAATTGGAACTTCCCTCCCATCGGAATGGCTTTTTTCCAAAGCGGGTGCAACCCCTACGGAAAATGTAACAGATGAACTACTTAGCGCCTATCAAAACTCTTATTTTTGTTTCTTCTTATTTTAATAAATGACCCGCTTAAAATCATAATCAATTGTTTTCACATTTGGCACTCAGGTGAAATTTATTTTTGTGTTATCAAGATAATTTCCAATGTTAGCCGAAAACATCGGATCAGTTAATTTTGTTGCATTTGTAGAAAAACTCACAGGCAAAACACATTTTTCGGTTAATCGATTAATTTGTCGCGATTAATTGCAATTAATAATCGTTGCCTTTTAATTAATCATATGATCAAATAATCGATTAATACATTTATTTTGCCATCACTAGTGTTGCGTGGTCGTAGGCGCGTGAGAGTGATCGAGATAGTGGTTTAGGATTTGGCAAGAGTTAAGTCTGCTTCATTTGGGCCAGTTCGTTTTAAATTAGTGGGATATTAAGGTCTCTTTGGATAGTCGCGTTCGAAATGTACCAGTGACCACCTGTTAAAAAGCAAAATAGTTTCGATTGAGTTCTTTGGATGCGTTCCCCCAAATCTGGGAACCTAATGTCCAGATTGGCTTTATTAAGATGTTATATAGTAGCACCTTTAGATCGAGGCTTAGACCAGATCTTGGGCTTAAGAGCCAGTGGAAGTACTGGGCTTTTAATTGTTGCATTTTATTTGAAATACTATGTACTTACAAACTTCGTATTTTATAGATGCTTATAATTAAATTCAATTAATAATTCGATCAAACCAATCTTTTGTTGGAAAAAATCTATAGTATTTCTGCATTAAATTCAATTTGTAGGGAGCATGACTGTAATAAAGCTTTGCCAATTCTAAGTTAAGTAAATCATAAGAGTAAAAAACATACAAAGTGCTGACAACAACAAAAGAGTGCTCAAGACAATTGAAAGTATAACAACAAAACGATCATAGAACTGTTGATTGCACTTAACTGTTAACTTTTAAGTGCAAGTAGCGGGTTTGATGAGTTTTTTTGAATTGCAAAAAGAACGCCGACAATATCGGACGCAACTAAACTCAACTACTTATTTTATGACTTTAGTTTCGAGTAGATAATAATATCTATGACAAATTCTCAGAAGAAAGAGGTGACACAACAAAAGATGAAAGCCCGAATTTCACGGCAAGATTAGCCACTCTGTGCTTAACTCTCATTTTAGTAGACTCATTGTGTATCTTGACCAGACGTGTTGAAACACATGTTTTAATTTTTAGTTTTAGTTGCAATGTACATATATATATCTGTAGTATATAAATACACGTACAAAGATGTTTCCAAAGAAAAGAGAAATGAAGCATAAAATCCATGAAAAGAAAAAAATTAATGTGTAAGCGTTGATGATCTACACGTATGTAGGAACATCAGATCGCTCTGTGCCAACGATTTGCACCTCGCTTAAGAATAAGGACAAGATTAAGAAAATATCATAGATGCTTTAAGAGAGTGTTAAGATTAATCTCGCAACGATTACAAGTTCTTAACAATGTTTTAAGATTGCTTCTTTTGTTTTATTTTAATCCAGATTGTCTCATTTCTTGATAGAAGAAATGATCAAGAAGGTTCATTTCTTAGAAAAATATTTATAAACGCAACGCCTTATGTATTTTACATCAGTTTATATGACGACAGTGTTTTCGTTTAATGAGGGTTTTGTATTTTTTTTTTGTATTCTGTTTTGTATTCTGAATAATGATCTGGAACGAATTAGGCTCGTTAAGCAAGTGTCCACTGTACTATAAAATGTACGAGAGGACCTGATTATTATGTAGGAACGTTATTTTAATTTTTATTATCGCAACAGTTTTCGAATGCATTTATTATATTAAACTGTTGTTTGTTGCATTTCTTGTTGATCTATGGTTTTTATATACATAAATGTAAATTTCCAATTATGCATAGCAATAAGTAAAGTTGCCAATCACAATAGTTTGTTATCAAGGTTTTTGCTTTATCTTTGCTATTAGTACAATAGAGAATAACAGGGTATTCTCCATTAAATTCATTTGCACAAAAGATAAAATTTCCTTTCACTGATGATAAATACAATGCAAAAAAACTGGATCTTTCTTGATCCAATCTCTTTATAGTACATACCATATATTCATAAATTCATCAGATTTAATATACTAAAACTTATGTTTAGACATATTTCTATTAAAATGTATTCAATTGAATCAAAATTAACCTAAATTCTTCTTAAATTTCTATTATGTGTTGTGTTTAGATATTGAAAATAATATAATTATTCTTCTATTCCCGAGAATAAATTAGTTTCCCTCATATAATCATTCGTAATTTCCTTTGTTTAGAAGTATAATAATAATATTCTTTGTTCATGTTCATGAGAAGATACATTTTTATTTTCATGTTTTGTTTATTTGTTGTCAAAATAAAACTTTTATTATACTCTTTATAACTATGGGTAGTGTGAATGCTTTTATTATTATTTTGTTCGCTTGATTATTGCTAAGCAATAGAAAAGATTGAAAATTTAATTGATTCACAAATTAAAGATCTTAATGGGAATCAATCTAACCGACGAGTATCTCAATATATGAGTGGTTCTTTTGTAAATGTTTAATTTTGCATAGAGACTTTTTATTATACTGTGCAGATTATTGAAACATGAATAAACATTAAATAAAAATAGATACTATAAACATTGGATATATCGGATAATCTAATAGATTTAAAAAGTTTCCTTATTTTGTAAGTAATTTTCTTTCTATGAAGGGAATTTAGTATTCAGTAAAACTGATGCTTGCTCTTTGTTTTTTTTGTGAATATTATTATGACCTCATTAAAGCTTTCTAATATCTCCAGACAGTTGACAAAATGTGATAAATAATAAATATTGTTATTCCAGAAGGTAAACAATACGATAATAAATCACTTTAGATGATAACTACTGCATTTTCAAAACAAAACATGTAAATATAAATAAATGTTTGGCTACTGAATAATAAAAAAATAGTAAAAGTTAAATTAGTATACAATCTATTATAGTTTAATACTGTACTCATATATGAATAATAGATAAAAACTATTTGCTGACAACTAAATGAAGGGAGTAAAACTTTATAGTTTATAAAATGTATATTCTTAATTACCATAAAGAGATGAATCTATTGAGGTTTGTCCAAATGGTCGTTTGACCATCTATGTTTCAGTAACTTATAAGCTAAAATAAATAGAAAATAATTTGATACGAGTCTGTACTGGTTTCGCAGTAGTCTAAGTTTGGTTGAAATTAATGGTACTTTTTGACATAAGCGTATTTTAAAGAAACCCCACATCTGAAGATCAAAAAAATGTTAAATTGTCAATAATTAAATGCAAAAATGAAGGCTGCTATTTATATGGACACTCTTTGAGACCCAAAAAAATTAAATATCTCTTCAAATCAAATCAAAACATAAAAAATATATTATAACAGAGATTATACCAAATTTTATTTGACATATGTTTTTTTTTTTTTGTTATGCAAACAAAGAGGAGAAAATCTTCAAAAAGATACTAATGGCCCGAGCAACAAGTTATGTTTGATTCCTACCGACTAAAAAGCCCCATATTGCCTCGCAACCCTTTAATCCATGTGGAACTACCAAAGCATTACTTCGAATTGTATATAATTAAGTGTCGCTGTCATCGTCATCGCTTCTGCGGTGCCCTATATCATCTTTTTTGGGAAAAAATGTGTAACATTTGATTGTTAAGATAGATTTATCTAATTCCTTTTTGAATTTCATACATCTTTCAGTGGATGGATTTGAATTTAGGAAAAACAACTCTACACTTTTAGCCAAACACTATTGAAGCATAACGAGAGTATAGTAGTATATTCTATAGCTTCAATATCTTGGCAACTCTTGTCATCCAATTTTGAATATTTCACATCAATCACATCAATATCAATTAACATTTCTTCATCAAAGCGACATGAAATTTGTTTGCCCAAGGTCGCATTGAATGAGGCCATGTTAAACAAGGCCTAGTATATTGTAATGCTTAATTCATAAGTTTCAATTGAGGGCAAAAGACATTCAATGGAAAAAATCTGTCATTTTTGATTATTTTGTTGATTTTATAGTTTCATTTTAGCACTCTTGATAGGGTAAGGCGCATTTTGCCAACTCCCTTTTGAATTTCACACGTTTTTCAATGAACGGATCTTAATTTATGAAAAACGACTGTAGGTGAAGCTTTTACAGAGTTAAGTCCTCTATAGCCTCAATATCTTCGAAGCTATGGTCATCCGATTTTGAATTCTTCTCATCATTCACATCAATTTCAATTAACAATGAAGGTTTTTGTTTGCAAACAGCTCTTGAATATACTCGAAACTCATATCTTTTTAACCATCACGATCATACTACATTAAGTTCTAAAATTTCATCTTTTGGCAATTGAAGAACGTGACTTTCAACAAGTCCCGGCTAAACTTCCATTCAATGTTGACTACATAAGCTCCTTTTAAGAAAAATGTATCAACTGAATGCAGTCTTTAATGACAAATTTCTATCATAAGATCAATAGAATCCGCTTGGGTTATGTTCCATCGAAAAGAACGTGCGATATAGTAAGTCTTGATACATTGGTTGCAGTAACGATGATTAGGTGGAATAATATAAATTACATTTAAAATTTTTTGAAACCAGTTAGTTATAAGAATTGGATACATTTTCCACAGCATTAATTTTGATTTGAAACGCGCACTTACTATTTTGCTTCTGCATAACCTGTGACTTGTGAATCAATGCTAAACTCAAATCAAGTTTAATAACTTTTTTTAACTGTTACAACTGTTGCCATATAATCAATCACATTTCACCATTTTATCAATACCAAAGAGCTGAAAGCCATGGCAGCTAGCGCTCTTAATTTTAAGTAGTATAAGAATTTATTTTTTTTTATTCTACTTCTTAATAATAATAATAATAATAATAATAATAATAATAATAATAATAATAATAATAATAATAATAATAATAATCAATAAACCAAACTATATTTCATTTGAAGGCTAAGAAATGCCAGTGTCATTTTATCTGTCTGCAAGTATGTATATTATTTTAGTTTGTTTCTGGCTTATATACAATATTTATTATTTGATATTTGATTCCGAGAAATATATGCTTCGTACGTTTGATAAAGTTTGAACACATGACTTATGACTTTGTTGGTCTGTTGCCAAGCGAACTAAAATTTTAAATTTTCTATATACTTAACATGGAGTACGAGTATGTATCTGATTGATATGTGTAAGTATAATCAGAAGAAACATTTATTCAACACGTTTAAGATTTTTAAAACATTTAGAAAGAAAGATCGTTGGTTTTAATTTAACAAAAATTTCTTCGTTCTATCAATTTGTGGATCTTATCGTCGTTGTATGGTTTTATCATTGACGTAAGCAAAAAATGTGACGTAAATATTCAAACATATTTTTTTTTATATATTTTATTACTTTGTTTTTCTTATAATAATTAACTTAACTAAATTAAATTGTTTGCAAAAAGTTTAGAGAATATGAATATTAGAGAGTGAGAAGCAAAGTTGCAAGTTGTGGCAACCAAGAGAAAGAAATTTATATATTGTAAATGGAAGCGTGTGGTGTGGTGATAAGAAGTACCAGTTTTCTTATGAATTTTCTTTAATTGGCACATTTTTATAATTTTTTGTGTTAATTAGTGCTTGTATTTGCATTTCCAAGTAAAAATTATTCATTATTCTGGGCAACTGGCTTTCATGCTACTACCGGGTGACAACAACGAGCATTATTTCATTAGTGACAATGTCGTTTTTGTATTTAAAAATAAATTCAAGATGAATTGAATATATTTATTATATATATTTATATAAATATACTCGTATAACAAGAGGCATTTGTATACAAACGATTATATGATAAATGTCTGTGACCCTTCTATTGAATTCACTATAAAATTCTTTTAATCTATATAAATACAATAAACAATAATATTTTGTTATGTCTTTGCGTCAATTGATAAAATTGTCTGCTTTTTAATCAACCAGTCAATCAATTTGCGATACAATTCATCAATGATACAGAATTGAGTCATACTACATAGTACAATAAGTATGAGTATTGATGAGTAGAGCCCCATAATATATTATACATATAATAAATAGATGATAGAGAATTTTTGTTTAACGTACCGGAAAGTTTTTTGTAATCTCGTGACTTAAATACTCGATAAGCGATATACTATTTGTTATGTTGTAGGTTGTTGCTGCTGCTTTACGGATGAATGAAAGCGTGCCAATCAATATTATTTGTAATACACTCACATCTGTACACTAAATACTTTTCTATATACGACTATATATATTTTGTTTTTTTTTTTTATTTTAACACGAAACACAAACTTTGTACTCGTGTTTTTCAGACGTCGGTGGCTACATTGGAACTACCAAAATTTTTGTTTTTAGCGTTTCCTTAAGCGATTACACTTTGGATGGAGGCTGTACACGTGTACTTATAATGAACAATCGATCAAGTCAGATACTTTAAACTGAATGATCTTTTGTTTATTTCAAAATTTTATGAAATCTGCGATATTGTCTTTGATCTTGATGCACTACGTTGTTTTGTATTTCAATGAGAAAATTCCTTGGGATTTTTAAAGAAAAAACACAATTTCCGATTTAATTTTACTTTATATACAGTTTTTCTTTTCTTTATTTTTAGCGTCGTATAATGTATATACTTTGTTGTTAAGTAAGAAATAATATTTCACTGAAGAAAATAGACAAAGAACCGAAGAGATACGTATGTGCTCAAAATAAAAAAATCAACCACTTTAAGCGATCGATGAAAACGAACTGACTTAAGTGTGAGAAACAAATGAAAATATCACTGAGAAATGAGCGTAATTTCACTAGGTGGGAAACCAGTTTGTATGAAAAGAGCGTCCGTTATATGTGGATTAGGGTAGGTGCGACTATTCAATACCCTGTTTTTAGAGATTATTTCCATCTATTGTTCTTGTATCTTCAATGATGTGTATGTGTGAATTTCTTAAGGTATATCTTAGTTATTTTCTTCTGGTCTGTCAAAAATACTTACGCTTTACAGGTATAAAAATATACAGGCAAGTGTGAGTCCGACTCGCACACTAAGGGTTCCTTACCATCGTGCAAGTTAAGGATACAATTTCATATTGAATAAGATACAAGGGTCCTTCGATGCTGGTATATTCGAAAACAAATAAATCCCACACTACATTTCACAACTAGTAGAACAAAAACCAACATTTGTTCATCTTCTACTTGTGAGCATTTCTATCTCTTTTACAAGTTTAAACCATTTCAATATGAGAACTGCATTATCAGCCACACAAAATGTCATAGACAACAGAAAGCAGTGTGACAAGTACAGTTTTTGTGAGAATTGCTGTGAAAACTGTGCGTTGTGCATTTTGGAGCACACGTTTCTTATATGGCGACCCCTTTAATTTTTTTAAATTTATTTTATTATTATTATTTGTCGTTATACCGGAAAATGATGTACACACTTTTTGAATATTTTAACTGTCTACCTATTACGGTTCTTGAGATAGAGTCCACTGACAGACGGATGGACGGACATTTAGGCTTAGTTATTCCGTTGTCACCCTTTGGGTACAGAATCCTATAAATAAATTATATCATTGTTTTATAGATCCCAAAGAATAGTAGGGTATATATGGTAATATAATGCTTTTCCCACTCTCTCTCTCTCTTTTCATGATAGACTTTGTAGAATTCTATTATCTAAAACAAAATTTAAGAGAAATTTATATTATTTCGATCATTTGACTAATGTTAACTTTCCACATGATAACAACAGCAGTAAAGTGTAGTGAACATTAAAAAAATTGAGTAAGCAATAGTAAAGAATAATATTGTATCTTAAAGATATAAGTTCAAAGAACAAGAGCAATGAAATGAAACCACAATAAATTTGAGTTGTTATCTGATCACTTGAAATGAAGTTTACTGGCACGTGTATAAACAAACGAGTATATGAGGTTAGATACACAGATACATATGTATGTGTATACATGTACATATAAAACATAGATGTGCATTTGAAAGTAGGTACAGCAAACTACAATGTGGTGGAATAGTCTCGAAAATTGAGACAATCGTTGCCATTTATGTATTGTAACTTTGAGTTAGCAACATCATCATAAAAGCATTTAAATGAATATTTTCAATATCATGGAGTATCTATTTCCTTAGATTTTTGAGTAAGATGGTCGCATGAGATAAATTCTTCGTTTCATTCCTGATTGATAAAATAAAGAATTGTTATTTATAGCGATATATACATAAGTACTCTTATCAAACAACTTTTTTGTACTGAGTATATTTGCCCAAGAAAATATGAAGCTGTGTTAGATGTCTGGCGATAATCTGAGAGAGAGTTCGTTCACTTCTCATATGGAGAGTTAGAGAAATGATATCTTGCTTACGCTCAATTGTGATAGGCTCTCTCACCATTTGTTTGTAGGTTCATCAGCTGATTGAGTGATGCCAACTTGTCCCTAATTTAAATGATATAGCCCGACTTTATGATCATGATCACTGAGGCGCTATCTATAACAAAAGGTATATCATGGAGCGCCATCTATCAATAGAATTTGTATAGATAATAAAAATAAATAAATAAATTAATGGAAATCTATGTGAAAATATAGAATATGTATAAAGTTAATTCCGGGGACTGCATATTTTTATTTGCAATTATACTAATAATATCTGAATTCATAGCAATAATTGCCTTCAGACTGGTGGAATTTGCTTCCAGATTGCTGCACTATGTTTTCCAAACTACCAAACTTCTCGGAGAACGGTTTCCCGAGAAAACGAATTCGTCTATCAAGGAGAGCGTGGCAATCACAGAGGATGTGTTGGATGCTCTCCGATTCCTCCTAATCTTCGTAGCTATGACAGAAGTCATTATGTGGAACCTGCATCTTATAGACCATCAGCTGGAAGGTGCATTGCCTCGTAATAAATCCCGTCATCGTCCAAATCCTTTTCTTGTTGAAGTGTAGGAGCTCGGAGGTTCTCTTCGGTTGGTAGCAAGGCCAGAGTGTCCTAGCGAGAGTGCAGCTAGTCCGCCATTTCATCACTTTGGAGACCGGAAAGACCAGGCACCCAGACAAGCGTGAAAGAGTGCTGCCGAGCTTGATCAAAGGCTTCTAGTAGCGTTGTAACCATCCGCCTCCGCATGTTTTTAACGGAGTTTTAGCGGAAGTATATTTACATTTTGTCATTTCTCTCTTTTCCAAGCAATATATTCTATTCGTTTGCTACATATTGGACCTAAGGGACATATTAAAGTTTTTGGATGAAATTGTTAAGGAAGAAGTTCAATCAGAACTATTGCGTTTACTAACGCTGCATGACTTGGGACTTGTAAAAGCTTCAATTGAAGCTGATGACGACGGAACTTCTGTCGCCAAGAGACATAGAAGATGAACCGTGTACTGACTCCCAGATTTCACCGCTAGCGAAAAGAGTTTACCCAAATCTTGCAGACAGGCTGGAAAAAGCTGCGACGATGAGGAAGATTGAAATGACACCACTACGAACCTCATTATATGGAAGCCTTCTATCGTTCTATGTATTGTTCTGATCTTGGTGCTGTGGGCCGACAGAGCCTAGATAGCGGCCTGGCGGTCAACATAAATTGATATGTGCCTTGGGGTCTAGATTAGATTAGGTAGATTTCTACCTGGAACACACTACACCACTCCAGTGGACGCTACGATAGCTGAGCTGGTGCTAGGCCTAACAGCTACCGTCTTTCAGCCGTCAATTACAGTCATTTCTCATAAAGAAGACATCCTTAAAGTATCAAGTCGAGATCCAATGCTTCGGAAGCTAATGTATAGTATAATAGAATAATTGATATTAATGAACATCTTCCTCTCATAGAAAAAAATACATAAATACATTTTATACTTTTTATTAGAATAAATTATTAGTATAACTTTTTGTTTCATTTATGACTCTTTTATGCTTTTAATATAATGTGAAAATTTTATGTTGCTTACGTGTTTTTGGGAAATCACGTACCAACCGAAAAAGAGCCCATTAAATCGATCTCGATCCATTCGATTTGCGTAGCATAAATTAACTGCTGCTGCAGCAATTAATTGAATTTATTAATCCAATCTATTTTAGTCGTTTACGATTAAGTTAATTATTACAAACACGAACATGTTGAACCCACACACGATATACACATAAACTTGTCGTAGGCCTGGCAGGTAGTCCATAGTGTTTACTCCTTGTATTGTTATTAGGCTATGCGTTAATTGAGCTAATTAAAATCATTGAGTCGCGGTTTACATTGCGTATACGTGATATCGTTTCAATGATTTATGTCGCATACACTTTGATGAGTTTTTATGCAAAAAAAATGAAAACAAAAAGAAAAAAAGAATTTCCCTTTAATATAAAGATAAAATTGCTCTATTTATGACGGTTTACTGTATTAACTCACTAAAAATCTACTTTCTAACGTAGTGACAGAACGAGTACTCATTTTATGACTTCATTGTTGATGCTATAAAGTGGAGGCAAATTATATTAAACCCATTCAATTGTAGCACTCAAGGTTACTCATTCAAAATCAAACTCATTTGTCCCACCCCGAAATTTCGGATTACCACTAAAAGAAAAATAATAGCACAATATGTTTGGGGCGGGTGGGGGCATATACTTATACCATATACCATATAGCAAAAGATCGAACATAAATATAAAGTTTGACTGCTGCCATTTTGATAACAGAAAATGTGTTTTGTTGCTTCTTTTTGTGACTATAAACATGAAACAATCGGAAAAGGGTGGAGTAGGTGAAAAGGAGACAATACTAAAATAGAGAGGGTGTAAAGAGTGATTGCATATAAAAATTCATGAACGTAAATCCCTTTTCTTGGTTTGCAGTTTGGGTTTACTACATACCAGTTTGGTTGGCTGGTTGACTGCCATGTGGATGAGAGATTGTTTCGGTTATTTTGTAGCTTGCAACAGAAACAATGATGAGTCCCTTGTGAATGTAAAATGTGCTATGAAATCTAACAGCAGGCAGGACACATAACTTAAGTTTAACACCAAACACCAAAAACCGAAACCAATGCCATGTTGGCCACCTCCTCCACTCCCACTCAGTCAAAATATTGTACAATCAACATAAATGCGAATACGATTTAAGAGACTCGCTTGAGTGCATAAAAGTTATGAAATTATAAAATTTATGGCATACTTTCAGGCGCATTATTTTCTTTCATTGTTTGCTCTTTCAAAGCAAGTTGCGCTGCTCACCGTATACATAAGTCAAAAGATCTAAATGGAACAGGCATAAAGTAAAAAACTCTAAGGATGATAGTGTAATGCGGGGAAGTGGTCAAGCTGTTGGAAACTCATTTTTACTGTTTGTACAAAGAGAATTAGGTTAATTTTTCCTTTTGTGCATACTTTGTTAGCATAATCCCACACTCAAACACACATACATTCACACTTACACCTATTTAAGCCATAAATAGTGGCTTACAAGAAAAAGAAGGAGAAATACTAACAAGAAAATCTTATGCTTTAGTTGCAGTAGTTGGCAATATGAATTACTTAAACGACTGAGCTTAAGTCATAGAACGGAAGTCACGTTGCTCATTAAATAAATTAATATTTACAATTCATTGCAATTGTTGTTCCAGTTGTTTTAGTTTAAAGCGAGGGTTCTTTATAAGGTTTGGAATTGTATGAAAATTTTTGTATTTTAAAGACAAATTGAAATTCAATCAAAATGTTTGGATGGTAATGATTTAATGGTGTAGAGAAGTTTAATAAGTTTGTATGAATTGTAAATGGTATATAAATCTATGTTGAATAGTAGTTTATAGGAGATCCATTAAAAAATTTTTGAAACCATTAAAGATGGTAAAGTGGCCAATTACCCCTTTTATAGGACAGCCGAATCATGTGACTATTCCAATTGGTATTGGAGCTCCATAAGTCTGCGTTTACCATAAGTCTCGAAGCTGTTTTTGGTTCACTATCTTGTGGGTTCCACCAACAGCTGACCAGCACACTTTGCTGGCATTTTGCGTAAATTGTTTTCTATCCATTCGATTCATTTACGTTCGACTAGTAGCTCAATTGAATGTTCGTTAGTAGACTTTATTAGGTCTTAGTTAGAGACCAGATCATTAGAATTTTATGCAGTTAAAATGGTTAATGGTTGATTTCATTCTTCTTCATCTTGTAGTTTGCATCACCCAATGTGACCTCATATATTTTAACTTGACTTGTTTCGAAGTAGTAGAGTACATTATGCCGAATATGGATATGATTTTTGAAAAGCATTTTTGATGATAACTAAACAGGGAGGATTATATTTTTAGGTGAACTTAAAATTATAAAAGAAAAAGCGAAAGAAGTAGAAGAAATGGCCTAGTAAGAATTCACTCACCTTAAGAAATAAGATATTGAAACATGTAATGTTACTAACCCTACGAGGCTTGCTAAGTTGATATGCAATACCGGCCTCTAGGGTAGGGCCACCCAATTCGATAATTTCCATGATAAATATTTTAGCCGAAAGCAATCCACAACGTATCGGCGTCTGTTAACATAAGTACGGCTGAAAGCAGATGTCTGTTTTAACATTTAAATGTGTAAATGTGTTCCATTCAGAAGGTAACAGGAAACCATTGAAGTACATTCCTAAAATATCATATAACAATGACGATAATGTAAAATTATATGTATTAAATTGGTAATTAAAGAAGAAGAATGCTGCTAATGTGTTTTTATTAGTCAATTCAAATGTTGATTTTGCTATAGAAAAAATATGAAAAAAGCAAACACATAACATTTACTAATAAATTTTGTTATTACCACCCCTCGTTAATGTGTGCAAATGTTTATTCATTACTCATTGCATACTTTTAGGTTACCTTTCTTTTCTATTCTATTCTATTAATGCGCTGCGCAATTCATGCAAATTATATTTTATGTCATACTTCCGTAAGAAAGTGGAAAAAGAATATAACAATAATTTTGACTTATTGTTTTATTTCGCGAGTTCACTCATTTAGTCCTTTTCTCAGTTAGTTTGTATGTGAGTGTGCAATAAACATTTCCGCTATAAAAATATGAGTGAGAATATTTTCCTAAATGACACAAGGGTTTGTGCAAAGTCTTTCGCATAGCAAATGTTGCCATTAAGTTGAACAAATTTTACTTTTCTTATACAAAAGTATATATATATATATTTTTTTTGTGCAATATTTGCGTATTTATTGCAAAATATAAAGGTCGTCATAGTCATAAATGCAAAAGGCGAAATGTATATATATATATATAACAGGAGAATGTTACTTTAATAGGCTTAAATGATGTCTTAGACATGCTAAAAAGATGCTTGTACACATTTGAACCTTCAAATTAATGGTGGCATAAACATAAATTGAAGCACCTTTTTCCTTTTCCTTTTCCTTTTATTTTTATTGTATTTTCATTTCATTACTTTTTCTAAACTTTATACCATGTACTTGTGTTGTTATTATTCTTGTTATACACGTTCATAGCTATCAAATTTCTATTAAATATAAGAATTCTCCTTTCATTGCTCCTACCATACACTTATGTTGTGGAAGAAAGTTTGAAGCTTAAAATAAATTGGTTCATAATTTGTTAAATATAACTGAAGCAATCAGCCAAGCCACGCCAAGCTAAGCTAAGCTACATGTATCCTCATGAACAGCAGGAGGATTAACTTAACGAAACTTAATACAATTCAACTAAACTGTTTTTGTACCATACCTCACTCAGTATATATTTGTTTCATAATTCGTTCAATTCTTTCTTTATTCTGCTTTGCTCTGCGTGAAATTCAATCAATCATCGCTCTGACTCAGTTTTAATGCAATCAACAACATTGAAAACTTTGATTTCTTTATATACACATAGACGAACGAACGAATATTTATATAAAGTTTTATTTTATATTTTTTCATTTTTCTTTTCACACATACCATACACAATCTTACACACACACATGACATACACAATCTCACACAGACAGACACAATACAACTTTGCTTTCTTGCTAAAAATCAATGGTAAAGCAATTTTTTGGACATTTAAAAATTGTTCATTGGCAACTCAAACCTTTTACAATACTTTTGTGGGAGGTTGATTTATGCTGAAAACTTTTATTTGTTCATATATACAATTTTTATACCTTTACCAATTGGTATGATAAATGGCATATTCATTTTGTCATGGTACATGTGATATTTTAGAGGAATCATTGAAGGTCTCATAATCAGGATTTTAAGAGATGCATACATGAATAACAAATTGTTTATTTGTCCCTTAGCTTTTAAGCTATCAAAAACTGAATTATAATATATAAAATTTCTTTTCAGTCAATGTCAATATAGCGAATCTGTTCAATATGGTAGGTTAGGTAATACAGGCTCGCGAGATCACCCAGAAGCCTTAAGGCCTTAAGGGTATTGTGAGGGGTAAGAGGTAATACACTACTGTGGACGTGTAGTTGCGTTATACAACCGGGTGCTGTGACCCATGGAGCATCAGAGGCTTATGGCCTTGTTGCTAACCAAGGAATGAGTCATACGACCAAAATAAGTATGGCTTAAGATTGGTACCAATGGGACGTTGATTGATTTGTACCGCCCCTTTGCTCGGCACCGTCTCTACGACATGTGTTCTCGTTAAACAAATTGACTTTCATGTCCAAATATGATCCCAGAGACCACCATCTTCCTCTAAAACCAACTTGAGAAGTCCACGAGCAGAGCCAGGACTCCCAAAGGACATTTTGCCAAATTACCCAGCTTCTCGAAGAACGGTTTCCCGAGAAAACGGGTTCGTCTACGAAGAAAGACAATCACAGAGGAGGTGTTGGATGCTCTCAGGTTACTCCTCATCTCTGTAGGACATAGAACTCCCGTAATCATCCGAATTCTTTTCTTGTTAATCAGTTCAATCTTTCTTCTATACATATAAAAATCTTATGTCACAGAGTTTAAGACTTATGGACTACGATCTTGATGATATTTATATTTATGTAATTAGATCCAACTTGAAAGATAGGATAGTTTTTATATCGATTAATGAGCTCAATATTTTTTTAATTTTAAATGAAATGTTTTTTTTTTTGTAAGTTCCATAAATTTTTAATAGATGGCGCTGTAGGTTATTTTATGCACCAATACTTCAACATTTACGTTATCCAGGATGGGCAAGTAACCAATGGATAACTGAGCCAGAGCAACGCGTGGCCGGTTCTGCTAGTAATTCTTTAAGGATTTAAGGATAATGATTAACTATCCTCTATATGTGTGGTATAAAACGTGCTGGAAGATTTCATTCAATTCGGATTGATTCCCATAAAGAGGAAGTTTTCTACATTGGGAGGGCTTAATTTGAACTAGACTCCGCTTTCTGGGTAATTTAACTCCCAAGAAAATGTTAACGAATACGGATTTGTCACAATAGGCCCACTCGAGGCCGCAGTGACAAGAGGAATTAGATCTCTTCCTTCATTTAATCTAATCTTATCTTATCTACTGTTTCCTTAACTTTATTTTACGTGCCTTTAAGATCTTGTATATATTTTCTGTATGGTACGTAAGGTCTAAATAATTTGGTGTTACCGTTATTCTGAAATTCTTTATATCAGTTTATTCAGTTTACCTATTTGTTCGATTGTGTTTTCAATTGCAAACTTTTCACAAAACGAAACTAATAACAAAATGTTCAAATTATTGACAGTCAGTGGTTTGTGTAAGCTATGAAAACACAACTCATCAATTAGATTTCAATTTAAAACAGGTTTTATGTGTGTAGAACACATACATCCATACATAAAAGTATGCAATACATGAATCAATTATAACCCTAAAAGGATGCAACAGAATATTTTTAGAAAAATAAATTTAAAAACTAATTGTTTTTATTTTTGTTGGTAAGGTTGAAATATCATCATTCAACTGCATTTGCCTTTCATTTCCCACACCAAAAATCTTTCATTATTCTTTCACATTCTTTATGGAACTATCTTCTCCTGGTTTTCCTTGTCAAGAGCTGATGCAACTAACTTTGTGGATATCAACATCACCATCAGCATCAGCATCGCAAAAACCAAGACAGCTGCTTGCCTTGAAAAATACTTCATGTTTATTGACATTTTTGTTGCAACATGTTTGGCCTTCTGAAACATGTTTGTGCTTTTTATCCTTTGCTAACCATGTTGAGCAGTTGAGTTTTTGGCATTTTTTTTTTTATTATTGTACCTTTTCCACGATGTTTACCTTTTATACGTTATTTTTTTTTGACTGCGGTTTTTGAGGACCTTTACTTAATTTCTTTTTGCTGTTTTTACTTTGACATGTTGCAGTTGCTGTCATTTGATTTAATCTTTTGAGAATTCGTGCTATACATCTTCTCTAAAATTGTATTAACATTTAATCCGGATAAAGAGCGACATGTGTTCACAATGCTTGCAATTACTCGTACTTAAATTATACTTGACACCTTGCTATGTGTTGCTTTCTGGATTGAACTAAGTTGAATGCTTGCATGCCTCACATTACTTAGAGAGAGAGAGAGAGAGAGAGGTCACTGACTTTTGTACCTTATCACAATATATTTGATTCCCAAAGTTAATCTACATGTTTTACTTTTATTATGCTGGATTTTAATGACATTCTTTTGTTGGAAACTTCACTTAGCTGCTGTTACTGAGAGGAGAATGAAAGAACGAAGTAAAATGTTGTAAGCCAGATGGCTCCATAAAAATGCAACTTTTGTTTTTCTTTTAACCCTGTCAACCAGCCAGTGAGACAGACAGCCAGACAGTCACGTCAGTCAGTTAGTCACTTAGGCGCACAATAAGCGATGAACGAGCTCTTTTCGCTTACAATATCCTTACACATGTATAAATTTTATGCGCTTCTTAATCCCATTAAGAGCCATCAACAGCAACACCCAGCGGCAGCACTAGTAACTCCAACTCAGACATCAATTCACCATAAGAGTTCAGTCTCAACACCACCAACCAACCAACCAGCCAACCAACCAAGCTTCAGCCTCATCATCATATGAGTACGATAGCATGTATGTAAGTTAAAGTCAGTTTCATGCTTGTGGCACTCAACAACGCTGTCGAACTTAATAACATCCGTTTCAGTTGCCGCCGCAAAAGAACACAGCGGAACAGCAGCGCCCAGAGGGCCCTCATTGTTGCCACTCGACGCCTGTTCCATATGACTTGACTTATATAATATCAATTTGGCCACAAACATATTACACATTCACATAAAACCTTTGGATGGACTTGAATGAGCATACTAAATTTTGGCCCTTTTTTTATGTAAGCTTGTTAAATGGGTTCAATATCTAGACAGAAAACACATTCTCAAACCTACTATTTGGTATTTAAGAATTTAAACAATAAAAGACCAAAAATTTTATTAGAAAATTTTTCATGTCTAGCGTCATAGTGCTTAGCTTTTAATTTGTATAGTTAGTTGCAAGTGTTGAATGGTTTTTAACCACCTTTTCGTTTTCCTTGTGTGCGTATTTTTTTTATTATTTTGTTGAACTTGACCTTCTACATACAATATGTTCACTAGTTGTTGAGGCCAAGTCAAGCTAAGCGAAGCTGAGCACAGTTGTAAGTCGACCTCTGTCGAAATTAAAGTGTTGCTTATACAGGCAGATTTCAATTAATTCTGAGCATCGACACCAGTAACGGCCAGAAATTGAAACGGCAGCGGTAGCCTGTCGTTATTGTCTATCTATGCCCCTCTACCCCTGTGCCTCTAAATGAATTGCGTTGATTTGGCAAGGAAACTCGTTTTGCTCAGTATGCCAAGAGCCACAAAATTAACCTGCAACATGTGCTGCCGCCTCAAAGCTACAGCGGTAACAATACGATGGCCAACAGTGATGTCAATTACACTGCAAGAAAGTTGTGGTAGGAAGAGATTTCTGGTTATTTTGATTATCTTATAGCTGTTCCATAATAACATTATTCTAAGCGGATAAGGAAACTCTGCCATTGTCATCAGCAACATAAACTTCTCATTGAAGAATGATGCATTGAGTGTGCGATGGAGGCAGATTTAAAACTGTTTAATCCGTGGACTAAAGTGGTTGCACAGGAGGGACATAACAAACATTATAGAGATCACCGAACAGTGTACTGTCTTGTAGGATAACAAACTCTAAGAAGACTACGGGGATATTTTTAAAAATTGTATAGGAGTTGTCTAAATGAAGAAGAAAAAAGTCTTTTTGTGCATTTTTATAGCGGACAGTTTCTTGATGAAAGTACTCGTACATATAAAGACCTTAAGGTGGCTCAGAAAGAACACGTATGAGTAAATGTAACTCCGAGGGATATCACAACGGGAGTTTATTGGCCTAGGTGCGTCTTCAAACAATCACTTAATCAAACATAATCTTTTGTAATCAAAAGCTTCATTTAACATAAAGAAGAGCCTTCATTTATTAGACAAATACCAGTAGATTTTTAATAAACGATTAGTATATTTGGGCTTATCATTTTGATAATCATTAATCAAACTTAAATAAATGATCATAATTTTATTTAGTAAAACTTTATTTCAACTTTAGCAACCAACCACTTTATTTATTTAATAAATTATGTTGTTTGATTCTCCTCCTACCATAACCTTCTCCACAAAATTAAATTGAGAAATTATTTCTATATATTTTTACCGTGTACCATCATCATTATTACATTACTACATACATACATTCAAATCAAGTCAACTGCATGCAAGGCTGGCAGCTGCTTTGCACCTTGGCACCAACTTGACTACACTCGACGTCATCATCATCATCATCATCGTCGTCATCGTCTGTTTTTTGTCTTCTACTAAAAATGTAATTGATTGTCTGCGACCTGCCTGACTTGGCTTGGTTTGGCTTGGCTCAGCTCGGCTCGGTTCGGCATGGCGTAGCATGGTATGGCATGAGTTGACTGAAGTCGACTTGACTGCACTTGGCGAAGGTCAACTTTGGGGTTATGTGTACGTAGCACACTCATTGTATGCAAAGAAAGTTTATTTCTCCAACATTCAATAGAATTTTCTTGTTGCACTTTGCCGAAGGTGCTTGCTTGTCTGTTGGCTTAGTACAATACAATGAGTGGATATGATTTTTTGTTGGCCAATTTTGTCTATCTCCAGCACCTGCTGAGTTCTGTTAACGTAGTATTCAAGCTGGGTGTGTTTGTTTTGGGTTTGGTGGATTTGATGTTGCTGCTTGGACTGAATTGAATTGAATTTCTTTTGAGTTTTGTTTGGGTTGGGCTTTAGAGTGCGGAAGTCTTGTTTTTTGTGGCTTATCGAAATTTGTTTGTTTTGTTGTTTTGTTACCACAACAAAATGTTCTATTCATATTTGTATTGTGTGTTAACATCTTTCATAGTTAACCTGATATAGTATTTTTGGCAACTTTCATTTTGTTTAATAATATTAGGTTGAGGAAAAATACGCGGCCTTTTTCTGTTCACTTGACTTTGAAGTGTCATTACGGTTCGTTTTAGCAACTGCTAGTATTTATAGAAAAACAAAATGAGAGAAAATTCTGAAAAATGATGATATACTTTACAATTTTACTATAATAAGGGGAAGAGCTCGACGCTGACACGTGAAATTTGTGCTGTTAATGGTGAAGGTACTCTATTGAAAACCAATGCAAAGAAATGGTTCGCTCACTTTCGTTCTGGAAAACTTGATGTGAAAGATGCATCACGCTCAGGTTGGCCTATCACTAAGAAAGTTGATGAAATCATGAAAAAAGTTCACCAAAACCGGGATGTAAGCAGTCATGACATTGCTAAGGAACTTAATATCGACAACAAAACAGTTCCAAGCCATTTTCAAAGAGCTTGTTTTAATAAGAAGCTCAATAATTGGGTGAATTGAACCATTTTTAAAGCGTTTTGTATCGGGTGATGAAAAATGGATAACATACGAGACTGTTGTGCGAAAGCGGTCTTGGTCGACGGGTGATGAAGCTCCACAAACAGTAGCAAAATCAGAATTGACGGAAAAGAAGGTCACCACCTGAGTGCTTGGTGGGATTGGAAGTGTGTCATCTATCATGACCAAATGGTTGATTCGAATGTCTACTGCCAATAGTTAATGCGGTTGAAGCAAGTAATTGAAAAAAAAAATGACAAAATTGATCAACAGAAAAGCTGTCGTGTTTCATCTTGACCCCACACATCTTTGACGACCCTGCAAAAATTGAAAACACTTGGTTGGGATAATTTGATGCATCCACCATACAGTCCTAATATTGCACCGTCAGAATATCATTTGTTCCGACCTCTGCAACACTTCAAGAGAGGCTTGTAAAAATCATGAGAAAACTCAGAAATTCTGTCCTGGTATTAACCGAGAAATGGTAGAGGGTGGCCGCCAAATTGGACAATGCATAATTTAATAAAATTAAATTTTAATATATAAAAAAAAATCTGAAGTTGTACTAAAAAGGCCGCGTATTTTTTCCTCAACCGAATATATCAGGATGTAATTTTTTGCTGAATTTTTTAATATAAAAATGGGGAGATTGATATGAGTTTGAATTTCCCTATGCTTTTATTTGTATGTGCATAGTTTTCATCAGGCAATTCACTAATTGTCCTGATCCCTTAATAATATTAAACTGCTTATTTACTAGACAATAATTGGGATTACTGCTCTTGTACGAGTATTGGCCACTATTCTATTAGACAGGTTGCTCGCTACAACTTCGAGCTCACGCAGAAGCCCATTGGGGCTTATTGTGATGCCTGATAAAAGGTGAGATTGTTTTATTGGCCCTCTAGTGGCTTATATTTCTACTCGTCTGTCGCTGCGTAGGATTAGGATATGACTAACGTCTGCAGTATTAAACCGGTGAATGATGCTCTTGTACATTCCCCATCTTCTTCCAGAAAGTTTAGCGTCAAGAATTTCTTTAAGGTATTTGGTCTTCTTTCTGAGTGTCTGTTATTCAAACATAGGAAAACTGCATATCTATGTGTATATGGTATTTTCAACACTTCATAATAGGAAATTTTGTTTTTCTAACTGATATGAACTTGATTTGCTCCAGATGTTAATACACTTCATTTTATTTTCGATTCGATACTTTCTATTAACCATACTCATCATAAATAGGCACTATTGCTTTATGACGCACCGCATTACCATCATTCACTTTGCAAAATAAATTTTGTGTCAATATTTGCCTTTGTTTTTCTTATTACATATTTCTGCTGTGTTTTTTTTTTTTTTGTTAAGAAAATGTGTCATCTGAAGCGATTTGCTAGATGGTTTGACTTGCTTTTCTTTTTCTTTTGTATGCTGTTATTTTTTCAACACTCAACATTGTAAAGAATTGTGAATTGTTCCTTTGAATGGCTTTCTTTACCTGATTCTTTATGCTTTTTATTTTTTATTTTTATGTTTATGTCAGATTTCTATTTGAAAAATCGTTACACGTGTAACAAAATACGATCGTTTGTTCGAAGTAACATGCCTTGGGCCAAATTGAAACGCATTTGTTGCCGCCTTTCGCTCTGTGGATACGTGTATCTTTGTACTTGTAGTTTGTTGCAAGTTGTTGTTGTAGTACTCGTAGGTATTGTTTGCTACTTTCTTCATCTATTCATGCCATACGCTCCGCTCCAACTGCCAACTGCCAACTAAGCCGTTATATAAATAATTCTTTACAAGACTTCGTTTTTTTTTAACATTGTGACTGTGTGACTGTGAGACTATGAAATCAAGTCTCAATCTTTCAAGTCAACTTGAGTCAACTCGACCCGCTCCTTTGGCACTGATATCAATCTACTATGTGCGCGAATATTTTGTATGTAAATGCGTTTTTCTTTCTTTTTCGTTTCTTTTGTCTACTACTACTTATGGTACTTTTGCCATTTGCCTCATCATCACATTACATCTCCTCTCTAACATTTTTTGTTGTTGTTGTTGTTGTTATTTTCACCAATTGTTGTGATATGGAAAAAGGGAATAAATAATAAAGAAAGAAATAAGAGAAAAAAAAAAACCAAATGTGTAGAAGTCATAAATTTTCAAAATAAAGTGGCATGAAAAGTTCACAAACGCACCTCGAGCAAATACATTTTGCTTTATAGTCGATGAAATGAAATTGCTTACACTGCGCGGTAAGGAATTCATACAAAATCACCTTGTGCCATACTCATTTGCATTTTTGCTAAGGTGTACTTCTTGTTGTACAGTGTAAGTAGTCATCGATATCAACGATAGAATCAATGCAGTCTCAAATGCGTGCCTTAAGCCGCAATCGACAAACGGAAAAATTTGTAACAGTTTAACTGATGTTGGGATTTTGATAAAATACCATTAGGAAGGAAGGAAGGCATAGTAGTAGAGTGGAGTAGAATCAGTCTATGCTAGCGTAAATTTAGTAATAGCACCGCAGGTAACATCGATTCGTACTAGTATGGTATAGTACAACAAGGAAATAATCAGATTAGAACTCAGTGAATACGTGAAAGCTTATTTAAATGTAGGATTTATTATGTTGCAAGAAGTCTTTTAAGATTTAGTACTATACCGCAATGGGGTTTGAGAAACAACTATACACGTACATAGTACAATAAAATATCTAAAAATAAATTTGTTGAAAATCGGATTGTTTGCATTTAAGTATTAAAGATTGTAAAAGCTTAGAGTAAATTATTGTATAAAATTTAAGATTACAATAAATTAGCTTCATAATGCTTGCTGTAATTTAAATAAGCAGGATCAAATTATGATTATCAGTAAATAAGCAAAGAGGCACTGTTTTTATATTGGGTGCCCCAATGAATTTTGGGTATTTACTATCTTATAAAAATGTGTCCAATATACTATTAGTTACTAGTTGATCTGGGCAGACGTGGACCTGCCTTCTATCTAGATCGCCTTTTATCTTTTGGTGACATTTGCAGAAAGAAAAGAACAAAGAGCCCAATAGTCTTGTGCGTACTCAGTTATCATTAAATAAGAGGAATAAATACAACAACACACAAGATTTAAGGAGCAGCAAAGTGTGCACTATATCACAGACAAACTGAAAAACAGCAATGGCTCGTTTACGGTTTTATTATATGTATGATTTATATGATTTAGTTAGAAGTAGCGGTATGGCAACATTGAATAACTTTAGAAAAAAACAAACAACAAATATATGAGGTATTTTTATTATTATTAATTCAAACTTCGGTTATATATGTACATAATTACTTATAATATATTATCTAGAATAACTTATAGAGTGCTAGCTACAAAGCCTTGAGGTATTTTTATTCAATTTATTGGGACTAGTTTTTGAATAAAACATCAATTAAGTTCCTTCCTCTATTTGCCACAGCAAAATTTCGAGCATCTTGGGCGGTATAGCGATGATTTCGGCACGAATGTTTGCCTTGAGCTCGTTAATAGTCTGAGGCTTGCTGGTATACACATAGCTTTAAAAAGAAGTTCGGAGCGGGTAAATCTGGAGATCTGGGTGTCCTGTCACTGTCGTCTCTTTTTGACTTCAGACGTCCAGGGAATTTTCGTTGCAGAAGCTGAATATTTTGATTTCCAGTGTGGTATAGTCACCATGAGCCAACATCCACCGATATCGATTTTCATTGACTGTTTTGTTTTCTTTGAAAAAATATGGTTCAATGATGGTTTTGGCATAATGACGGTTTGGGGCCAAATAGTCATATTTGCATCATGCAACGGCGTTTCATGGATCTCGTGTGCCTTTTCCGTTCCCCAAATGCGGTAATTTTGTTAATTAACGCCATCAGAGAGTATAAATTGGTCCGTCTTTAAAATTTGCTTCAAAAAATCCGATTCAGTGTTAACCATTTGAGCGACTGTTCGGCCGTATTCCAAGCGACATGGACTGTCTGTCGGCAATATTATTTGTGTTAATTGCACTTTATACGGAAACAAATGCAAAACATCTTTCAAAATGCTCCGCAAAGTGGTTCTGAGCGTTGCAGTGCAACGTCTTAATCGTTGATGAACGGCAATTTGACGATCTTCCACTGTTCCGTGCTCAACAAAATTCGACTCCAAACGACGGTGCATGTTGTCCACATTGAGTTAACATAATTGAACGATTATTTTCAATGTACAGCGTCATTATTTCGTCTCGTTATTTCGGTGTGAAGCGATGTATGGTTTAAATTGAACTGAATTGACGTTTCAAAGATAAGTCCACTTAAGTCAATCTGTTGACAAATGTTAAAGTTATTCAATGGATACATACCGACATAAAAAATAGCGCACCTTGTATAAAGCGCAGAAACAACACTATTATATTAATCTTTCATAATTTTTTTTTAAAAAGAAATTGTTGCTCCGCATTGCTCATAAAAATATGCAAATTCCAAAATAATCAAGTTGATAATTTCCTCATTTCTAGGGCAGTAAATCTAGGTACTAAGACCTTTGTTCTCATGAAACAAGTTTAGAAATTGTTACCCTTAATAACTGTTCACATATACGAGTGTACATTTGCTGACTAAATTACAAGTTAAGTTCCCCCTTTCATCGTGGTCTGATTTTGTTAAAGTGTATTCTGGTCTAAAACTATTTTTTCACGCTGCTTGAATTTAATTCTGTTGCTTGCCTGGTTGCTTCATTTTCATTTACTTTTGCTCATTATATTATTTATTTTCTTTATTTTTACACGTATACTTGTAAACCGCGACTAAAACCAACATTGCGGCTTTAGCTTCATCACTACTCAACGTTCATCATTCTTTATGTTCAACACTCTTCAAATATACAATATTATACTATATATATATATTTTTGTTGTAAGGCAATGTTGCTTCTTCATTTCAAGTGGCTTTTATGTCGATATTGTAACTGTTGTTGTTACTGTTGTTGTATTACTGTTATTTTGATGAAGCAGCAACTAATGAATGAATTTGCAACTTTTCGCAAAAATTCAAAAACTTAATTTACAAACAATTAAGTGAGTTTTGAGTGTTGTTCGCAAAAAGTTCGTTGGTTGGTTGGTTGATTGGTGTTGGTGTTGGTGCAGATCGTAGTCCTTCATTGAGGAGAAGTCAGTTCAACTTGTCTGTTGTCAAAGTTTGAATTTTCTCTTGAAACGACAAAAAAACAGAAAGAAATATGTATATATTTTTATATGTAAAGAAAAGAAACGAAAAGAAAATAAAAGAAAAATATTTTCATATTGAATTTTGTTTTTATTTATTTTTTGGTTATTTTCTTTTCTTTACCAGAAGAGAGATTCAAAGCAAAATCAAGTAGGGATGCTCTAGTTGGCTACCAATAATTTTTAGATACTCTGTACACAGCAGAAATGCAGGGATGGTAGAATAGATCTAGCATGAGGTTACTGGAGCCATTATTAATTAACTTTTTTTTGTTTTTGATATTGAGAGGCAAACCACTAAAATGTTCTGAGGGTAGGGTCTCAAATCAATGATTTAGGCTTTAAAGATGGAGATGATAGAAAAATTTGGAGGTTTTTTTGTATAGTGTCCTCACTAACTGAAGGTACTCCTTCTATCAGTCCTAGTATCTTTAAATTTACATGGTGTGTGGTCAGGCACTTATAGCGTCCATTGATAAGATATTGTTTGTATGGAAGGTACCGTTTCTAACAGTCCTAGGATCTTAAAATTTACTTGGTTGATCACGCACTTATAGGATCACTGTCTATAAACAGAAACTTTCTAAATTTGTTTGTATTTATTTAGTTTTTGTTTAACAAGTGTTTACCATATGCAAGTGGCAATAATTCAAAGAATCGGGGCGAATGAAAAGCTGAAAATCAGATTAAATGGTACTGCTCATTTCTCTATAAATTCCATATATCCATACAAATTTGATATACCTTATTTAGGTGTAGTGTATAATAGCTCAAGTACAAAAAGTTTGCGTTGTTCATCAACATTCAACTAAGTGGGCTTCATTTGGCTTTTATATAAGACAAAGAAATGTTAAAAAAAATGTGAAGGGTGGTCTTAATTATGTTAAAGAAATCTTAATTATAATTTGTTTAGAAAATAAAGATGATGATCATAATGGAATAGAAAGTGGAAATGTTCTTCATTATGTTTAAAAATCTGAGTTTCCTGTTTCAATAAGAATTCAATTGATTTCTTTAAACACTTTGATTTGATTGGCTTGAAGAAAAAAAAAAGCGTGTTACCTGTTTTCAAAACCTTATGAAAAGGTCTTTCATTAATTACGTTTAATTGAGGTTGTCATTCTTTATTATAAACATTAAACCTTTATCAATAAGATTGATTAAGTAGTTTTTATTTTTTTACAATTTTGATTTCAATTTTTCGACTAAACCCGAACATAAATTTTTAATACAATTATATTTAGAGTTTTCATTTGTTCGAAATGATTATGTCATATTACTTACTCGTATCACTGGTCTTTACTTGATGAAGATTTAGTGTCTCCTTTATTTAGTGTATTGTGTCTTGACAATCCAATTTGATCATTTCAATTGAAAATCTACAATTTATTTTTGATAATTTTATTCCAGGAAATAATTTTACAATTTAATACTTGTATTTATCATTTTTGTTCATCTGATGATGTTGTATTGTTTTTTTTTTATTTATTTATTTAGTTTAAAATGTATTTATCATTTTTCATTAATCTTTTCGTTTATTTGCTTGAATGCAAACAACAACAAAAAATAACAAAAGAAGATACAATTTTATAACATTTTTAATTAATTTCGACAAGCGTCTGTTTTCAGGTTTACAAAAAAAAAACTGCTGTCGCTTTTGAGGTTTTTGAGTAAGCTTATTGCGTTAAAATAAGATAATTCGTCATGCTTGACAGCCTAAACTGACAGCTACAAGTCTGTCTTTTTATATATATTCATTTCTTATTGTACTAAATGCACCAAACTTATATGAAACTTCATTTAAAGTCATTTTTAATATTTAATATCCTGAATTTTATATAAATCATTCGACTACTGTTTTGTGTTTTTAATCCTCCTTTCACTTGGATGCAGTATTGCAATATTTTTTAAAGGCATGCAGATACATATTTCTGTCGAACAAATATTGTGCATAAGTCTTTTATTGGAAAAATTGATTTCATAGGAATTTTTTTTTAAGCAGAAGCATTGAATGGAGGACATAAATAAAGTAAAAGTAGTAAGGAAAAGCATTTTTCTAGTACACACGTTAACATAAAATTCTGATTTGTCTTTTGTTGAATGTGGATATTTGTTATTATTTTTAAAAACAGATATTAAATAATTTTCAATTCCAATACACCTTAATCAGCTTTGCTATAAGGAAAGGGTATTATTGTATCTTTCATGCAAATAGTTAGGTTTAGAAATGATGCCACATAGGCCTTGAGCGTGTGCTGATTATACGTGTATTTACATTTCCTCAAGAGTGATTCTCCATAGCAGTGGCAAAAGTTATACAAATAGAAAATAGTAGTAAAGTTTCCTACCAGAGCCCTTATACGAAGACCACAAAACTTGATAACTTGTTAATGAGTTGCTTAGCCTGGGCATAGTTTACAAGTATTTTGTTTCATTCTGTAGATCTGTTTAGATATGAGCTATGATATGAACAGTCATTGAAGGAGAGACACAGTTTACTTGCTTGATTGTGACTCACTTTGATTCAGTTGCTCCCTAAACTGTGATTACCAATCATAACAAAGTAAATTGTGTCTCTCCCTTAAAATTAGTGTGACTCAATCACAGTTTAAAATCACAGTGATTTTGAAATCACTGTTTAGCTCATCTCTAGATCTGTTTCTACTTTGATTGACTTTTCATCAGTAGACATTTGGCTCTTATTTTCTATCATTATTCTCAAAATTAAATTTTTCTTTATGTTGATGAGTGTAATATCATCATCTTCTACAACTATTCGTAATATGCTTTACATTCCTATGCCATATGCACAATTGACAGTCAATTGTCTTATGCACACAACCCAATTCTATTTTATCGTCTATCTATACTCTATACACGCAGTAGAACACAGCTCTTCAGTCCAATCATTGTGCTATTTGTCTTTGCTGTCATCTGTTGCTTTCTTTTCCCTGCTTCTCCTCTCTCAGGATTGCCATCATCTACCATGTTGAATGCATCCTTGTTGTAGTAGCAGAATAATTCTGTTGTTCCTTGCATATTTTGGTCACCAGAATAGAAGAGAACAAAATTACGACTCGCCTTCGCCTTACTGTTCAATAACAAATAGTTGAGTGAGAATTTTGTTAGCAAAAAATGAAAAGAAAAAAAAAAAATATTTTTATTGATAAAGTTTTCTAAACTTGCCTTTGACAATAGCCTATAATTCGAGTGAGTATACTATACATAGTATGTATTGTATGTAGTATAATGCATTGTTCTGGCTTTGAAAACTATTTTCGCACTCGAGTAAAGTTGAATTAAAGTTTTTTTTTTTTATCCTTTTAAAATATTCTTGTTTTATTTGTGCCTCAATGGATTGCCATATAAATTTAATCCTTTGCTCTGCTTTTCTTTATCTTATGCAACTAATTGCGGTAAATGAATTCATTAGATGCAGTTCGTTGGGAATAGAATTGAAAATTCTTTTCTTTCTTTAGTCTTAACATCTCTAGTGTTAAGAGAAAGCGTTTAATAAGAGGATAAAACTTGAAATTGTTAGGAATAGATGGAAAGCATCTACAATGGGGAATTAGAAATTGATTTTGTATGAAATTTAAATTTAAATTGACTGCTGGATTGATAAAAATTATTGAGAATATAAGTAGAAAAGTTCGTTTTAAGAAAATGAACAACTTTACCATGCCAGTAACCAGTTGTTGCCACCTGGAAACCCCAAATTTTGATATCCTTCCATAGAATAGTTCAGTTCAGATCCACTATATCATTGAGTCTGTGTGTAGGAGTCTAAAACTAGAAATCATTGTGTGTACATAAATTGGGATAATATCATGAATACGCTACCCGGAATGTGCCTCACAAGCGGTAGAACAATCTGCTTTTTCCATAAGAAGTTACCTGGTAGATGGAATATATTGAATGGATTTTTCAACGTCTTGAACTTCATTCTGTGGTGTTACTGCAAAACACTCGATTACGCCTATACACTCTCAACATAATTAAAAAGAACATTCGGTGTTCGCACCGTTCATTAGTTATTGTATCAAGTGTCTTTATCAGTGTAATAGAAGAAGTTCAGAAATAGGAAGAATGCATTCTTGCTTGCGTTATTATCTTTCTATAGCTTTTTATTGCACTCTATTAGTCCTTAATGTATAGGTATATAAGAAAGCTTGAATTATAAGTGTTAAAGATATTATTATTATTATTATTTAGAAAGCTTGAATAAGTAGTTGCAATTTGCAAGGCCAGCAGAGCTTTTACTTTCGAGAAACATCAACGGTTTCGTTTTATTTGGATGAACGGCTGCTGAAGAGGCCGCAAGTTGTTCAACATCATTGGGCACGAATGGCAGTGATGCCATTTTATCCCATTACCGAACAGATCCGTCCTTTGTTTAACTGACATATCTGGAAAAAATGAAAGAATATAGTTTTTCTTCCTTTGTTATTTGCATACCCTTATTTATTGTAAATTCTTTAGATGTTAATACATTTTGTTTCAATTGTAGTAGATACTTTCAACTTGCATTGTTTGTGATTTCAACTTATAAAAGTTGTCTTTACGAAAGTGGAAGAAGCAGAAGAAGAATACGAAGAAAAGAGAAAAACTTTTCACTTGCATAGTTTTTGAAATTTAATTAAACGCACTGACAGCACTCAATTTATTGTCATTGACTTGGTTGGCATCATTGGCAGCTGTGTCTTGTGCTTTGGATGAATGTCACTTACTACTCACCACCATAAATCACTGACAATATCAAAGTATTGTAGTGTGTAGAAGTGGTACCAGTAGTAGTAGTAGTAGTAGTGGTAGTAAGCTTTTAACAAACGTAAATATATGCTTCAGAAAATCCAAATATAAATATTGCATTTAATCCTTATCACATCATGGCCAAGAAAAAGAACTGAGTCAGCAACATTTGAGTCCGCGTCATCATTTAAATCACGCACGCGTGCTGTATTCATCAATATGATGAGATATCGTCAATGTTCGACTTCGTGTCTGTAATAATCAAGTCGTTAGAGCTTGTTCATGGTTTTTTTTGTGGACACTCCAATTAAAAGGCATTATTCAATACACTTACTCACTCACTTAACCGTGTAATGTGCTTTGCATATATAGAAATTCATCATTATTATCATCATAATCATCTTCATTATCATTTAAATGAAGAAAGCACAAATTTTGCGTGTAAATCGTGATAATTTTGCTTTTGATTACAATCATTGAACCATAAAACCCGACAACTACCAACAAGGGAGCAACAATAAGTAAGAGTAAATCCTCTCCGCGCGTCATCAGCAGACTTCAACATTATCCAGAAAGCAAGCAACCAAGTAACAGAGCCAGGCATCAGTGACAAATGTCGCCATTGGTTTTTTGTTGATAGCACCAGCAGCAGATACCTGAAGTTCGTTTTTGGCCGCATTTCATGACAATAAGAATTTAATTTTTAATTAAAATTCAATTCAGGTGTAAAGACAATAATGCAATCGTATGAGATATAAAAAAACAACAGAAACATCGACAAGAATCAGCTCAAGTATTTTCATTTATGTGGGTGGATATATTGCTGTTGTTGGCGCTTCACGATTGCGTGAGAATTGAAACCAAATGAATTTGGTAGTTTTAAGCAGTTAGCGTATTGAATGACGATTCTCATCAAAGATAGCAAGCACTTAATGACGCTTCAATTTAATGAATTTTTAAAAGGGCTCGATTACAGATACTTGGTCACTTAAAAATTGTAGTTTTGTTAAGGATCAGTGGAGATACAATGGTGAAAGTTTAAAATGTAACAACAGTCGGGGGTAAATATGCATAATGATTCAATTATTAAATACCATTTACCTAATATTATTGAAGTCAATACAGAAGTTGAAAAAACACACAGGTTAAAATTATGGGAGTTGTTATTAAAGATATGATTAGGGAAGCCTTTGTGAGGCTTAGATTAGGAAGTAATTCAATATTACATAAAGAATCGGGCATGTGCTATAAATCGCTTTCGTCTCAATTCCAGCCCTATTCAATTTTTGGGTGTGCTAGAAACCGCTTTTGATGTTTTTGAAATCAGCAAGTTTTTTACAGATGATTTGGTTAAATTCTCCCTTATCTAAGAAAAAAGTACCAAGATCTGTAGCTTATTGTTTTTCTCGCTAAACTGCATTTAAAGAATATAAACGAAATATGCAAAACGAAACAAAGCTGGCAATCATACAAAATCGCTGTTCAGTGTAAATCGTTGCGTTTTCTAGCACTTATGGTTTTTTATGGACCAAATTCAAAACATCCGACATCAAAAACGACGGTGTTTTCTAGCACATACCCGAATAATTTGGTTTTTAAAGGGTTTCCTAAAAATGACTACGTTTCAAAGAAAATACGTTTCTTAAAAGAACATTAGATTCTTCAAAATAGTAGTAGAAATTTTAAATAAGTGCCATTTTGGTAAAAAGGTGTAAATATATTTAGAAATCGAACGAAAATAGTAGAAAGGTTAAGCAGTAGAAGATGTTTTGAAATAGTATTATTATTATTATTATTCAACTAGCGTACCCGGCGTTCTTTGCTACGCTGCCGACGTGATGTTAGTGTGTGATGCTGTTGCTCAGCAATTGAAATACATTTGAAAAATCAGACGAATCAATTATTAATATTGTTATAATTATCTGAAATAATTGACAAAGGCGACATGATTGATTTTAAAATACTACAGGAGCCCCCGGCCGACACAATCGACCGCATTCTAGAAAAAGCATTTATTTTTTAAGGTGCTAATACAATAACTTCTCTATAAACAGTGTTCTTTCTTCACAACCAATGAACGTACAACAATAGAACAGAAGACAGAGGCACACAAACACTCAAACCTTTCTATTCTGCCATTCTACTGATCCCACTCATCAACGGCTGTGTGTTGTTATTGTTGTTATAAAGCGGTTATATTTATCACCTTTTTGAGCCTAAACCTTCTGGATCTATTTTGATAAAAATTTCCACAACACATCTAGATTAAAACACCTTTCAATTTGTATTTTTTTGTTAAAATAGGTTCAGTGGTTTAAGCAGGAACGGACTCACAAATTCAATGTTCGCCGTTTACTTATATAGATGTCTCTAAACTTTATGTGCAAAATTATTTCCGCTAATTTTTATACTAATGCAGGTCTCCAAACTATGCTAAGGTTTCCCAGAAATTGTCATCAAAATCTGTTTAGCCGTAGTTAAGAAAATGGGTATACTTCTAAAAATCCTTAGTCCCCTTTTATTTATTTTGTTTGTCTCGGATTTTGAGGAAGATCTGTGAACTAAAAATATTGAAGGTTTAAATATTGATGGCGTAAATGACCTACATCTATTGGTTTTTGCGGATGATGCCGTAACATTAGAAAACTATTAGTACTATTAGAAAAGTATTGTGAATTTAATTAACTACAAACTAATACCAAAAAAACCAAATTATTCGCTTTTGGAAAGGTGGAAAAGCTTCCTCAAGCAACTTCATTAAAAAGCTAGAGATAGTTAAAAACTATACCTATCTAGGTGTGACTTTTTTCTGTTCTGCACTTGGAAAATGTGCATCGGAGGTTGCGATTAAAAAAGGCAAGGTTGTAGTTTCCTCAACTATTGTATATGCATCTTAGGTTTAAGGTTTAAGGTACTCCGATCAGCTAGAGATTGTTCAATCCGCCTACTATAAAAAACTTTTGGCCTTACCGAAATCAACATCAAATGCACATCTAAGGCTAGAGTTGCGCCTTTTTAAGTCAACCCGGATCTATATAATTAATGTTCTTTAAATGGAGAATTGGCTGTTGCCTAAAATTACCCTCCTACGGTTAATCTATCTCCATCGGTAAACCCAATTTAACTATTTCCTAGCAATCGCTTGATCTCGAACACTGGCTTAATATGAATTTCAAGATGTTCTTAAATTGAATGAATATAGTAAAATAGGCTGTAGTAAAATGTAGTACATTTGTTTAAAAAGCAAACATCTGTTGACTTAAATTCAAATAAAAAAGTATCTACACGATGCAATATGCTTTATCACGTTTTATTCCTTAAATGGTAAATTCATCGTCAACAAAAACACAAAACAGAATAAAAAAACAACAAATTTGCGTATTAATCAATTAATAACAAATTAGCAAACATTAATTGCATGAACGAACAATGTTCAATGAACAATTACACACACACACATTTTGCTCATACAATTTTGCATTCCTTTCCGGCAGCGAAAAGCGATCGTGCATGGAATTCTAGGCAAGTATTAAGAGTATTGTTCTTTGGTTTGGCTTTTGTTTCTAGAGCTGTTGAATGACAAATTGGACAGTCATTGACAATGATGATGACAATGATGATGATGATGATGTTGTTTGAGCGGGTGAGACTGTAAAATAAAACATGCTGCTTAATAAGCAGCAATTTGCATGCGGCTTTGTAAGAAAACCTAAGGAGCAAGTTGAACAAAAACAAAATGCTCAAATGCAAAGAAGCAAAAACGTGATTTAACACAATGAGTTTGACATTTTGGCAAATGTCATTTGATTGTTTGTTTATTTGTTTGTTTTAAACAAATGTGCAACGCATCGATATGGTACAATACTATGTATCTTTTACTCGTATCTATGAGCAATAAAGCAATAAAAGGAGTTGCATGCTTGTACAATGTGTAGCTCATGTCAACATGTTCAATTAATTTCATTTTATTGTCAATTTAAGAAATTTGTCTTTGCCCGACTATTATTTGTTGTTGTTGTTATTGTTGTTATTTGTTTATTTATTTGCTTATGCCAACTAACTAAAATGGTCGAGTTATATACTAGATATTATGGTAGATATTTTTGTATGACTATACGAGTTGAGCACAATTGAGTTAATTTAGCATATGCTATGCACAATTTATAATCGCTTTTGAAAATTTATTATTGCTATAAATTTATGTATCTGCGCGTGAGTTACATGCTCACGAACACGTTAAATTGAATGTAAATGTCAATATTAATAAAGATTAATGCAATTAATGGTTCTTGGTTTGAACACAATTGACACACAGAATTCTGTTTGTGGAAAATAAAGGCATAAAAAGACACAGACTAACATTATATGTCATTATTTAAATAAATGAAGATGGGCACGCTTTTTTGTATGCAGATAAAAGATACTTGTACTTAAGTAACAACCCACACATACTTTGAGGTATTGTGATTGTAAGATATATTGAATTCATCTACATATAAGGCTAATGTTTGTTACTGTTTCCTTTTTTAGTCTTTATTTATGTTTATGTTTAGTTTTTTGTTTCATTTGTTAATTTGTTGAGTATTTTTTGTTTGTTATTTGTTTTGGTTATCTCACAATTCACTTACTTATTCAATCAATTGATGAATGAATAATATTTTTGGCAACATTTTAAGTTGTCAAATAAATTTCTTTAAATACTTATAAACATGCAGATTGAAAAAAAAAAAGAAAAATGGAAAAATGTGGGTGTGTTGTTCAAGTTGTTGGAGTGCTCACTAAATAAAAAATATTGTTATCTGGTTAACATGACGTATACGCATTTTTTTTGTTAAGTATTATTATTATTATTATTATTTGTATGCATCGTTCATATTACGCATACGTCATGTGAGTCATGTGATAGGGAGAATAAAATTTGTTTGTTCACTTGAAATTATCACACATTCATGCGGATCATAGTATTGTCTTTGCTTGAAATATTTAAATCACATGAAATCAGAGAAGAGATATAATTAATATAATTTGGATGATTGCATTGCAAATACAGGCACGTCCAAAAAAAAAATGAAGAAGTGAAAATGAAAATTATTACATACTAAAGTAAAAAGGAATATACACGGGAAAAAATTGTATCCAGTTTGTTCTTTATTACAGAAATATGTTAAAATAATAGTAATCATGCTTCCACTCTTAGTTTAGAGGTTGATACGTTTCGGACAGAGGGACGGAAAAATTAAATTAAAGGGCACTGTAAAATAGCTTGGAATGTGGAAGATTTTAGAAATTGAATTCTTGCAGAACTCAGTTTATTATTCTATGTTTATTAATAAGTAAAATTAAAGACAATAATTTTATTCGTTTGGACTGTAATTCCCTACAGCCACAGGCCACAGCTATCGTTAAGGACCAATATGTTTGGGGTATTCGTTTGGACTGCACTGAATCACTTTCGCGAGTGATCTTCAAAGATGGTATTGTAGGTACATATGTTGACATCAAACCTAGTGTAAATCCTCAGTATTATCTTAAACTAGGCAGAGTTTGTGAGGTCATACATACTTAATATGTATATTTATGTATGTACTCATATAATATCATGTTCGGCTCGAACACAATGATAAAAAGAGTACAACAATAAAGATCGCTTCATTTGCTTCTTCACTACGACTTCCCTTGCTGATAACTTGACGATGGATGCACTCTTCGTTTCTCTCCAACTAATCCGGTACTTTGTTTCTTCTGCTATTCATATGCTGTCCCATGATACTGATCTTCTTTCATCTAGTCACCTAGGGTGACCAGCTTAACATCACTAGCCCTTCTTATATAAATTAGACTTCAACTTCTTCTTAATAACACTTATGTGTCCTTCATGCAAGGTAGAGGAAGGGGTTTTTTTTGGCAATATTGGTGTTCTTTGGAGGGCTGGTTGATCATTACGAAGTATTCTTGATTAGCACAGGCGTGAGCTGAGCTTGTGTTGAGTTTATCCATATAAGAACTTCTCCGCTTAGAACACTCTTCTTTTATTAGGAGTTCTTGCAGGAATTTGGGGATATCTTCAATCTTAATATTGATAACGATTCTTCTATGGATCTTGGATTGAGCTATTTGTATAGCTTCATTGTTTCTCACCTTTTTGGTACCCCATAATTCGAAACCATATCTCCATAAAAAGCAGAGTAATACAGAGTAAATTAGACTTAATTAGTTAGTAGAGACATTGTGCTTTAGTATTATGCATGTCTTTTTCCCTCCTATAAGTTTCGGCCAAATGATGCGTTCATCCAGGTGAACGCCAAGATAAGTTATATCCTGAGTTTAAGGAATTGAAGCGCCGTTTAAAATTACTGAAGTACATATCTTAAGTGTCTCAAGTTTGATAACCACTCTAGAATAATTTTAGTATGTTTATCCAGGTTTTCATTTACATGGCATCAGTAACATTTAATTTCAGCTGGGGCAATGAGAAATGTTTTTAACTTTAGGAATCTAAAACTTTTTAATGATAATCTTTATAAGCTACTGTCATCAGACGACAACCAGTGAATTTTATCTTATAAGTCACTTAAGCAATGAGTTAATCACTCATCCGGGATGCGGAATGGGAGGTCCAGCGAGTGTTGCCTTTTCAGGCGCTGCGTTTGCTTGCCATGGGCATACAAAAACTTAACGATTTCCTATTCTTATGAGACTGACATATGTTAAAATTTAAATGGATTTCAAAGTATTGTAATTTAATAGGATACAATAACAAGAGCAAAACAAATAAAATATCTGCCACTTTTCATATGTAAAATGATTAAATGTTACTTAAAACTTATTAATTTAACCTTTTGTTATTCTGTGTGTAGTCCCATTCTAGTGATTGCCACTCACTCATTCATTCACTCATTCCTTCACTCTTGGTTCATTTCGACAGATTGTTGAGTGTTGTATATCATTTATGTCAATCATTTACCATACCATAATTTCGTCATGGGTTCGCTCATTGCAAAAATGTCAATATTTTCAACCTTCGAAAATAAAAAAGTTTTAAAATCGAAAAATTGCACCGAAATAATCGCATCTTAAATTGACATGCCTGTCATACCAACAGACTGAAAGACAGATAGACGTATAGAGAGTCATGCAGGCAACCTTGCTTTAGGCCACCACACTCAGTGTTGTGTCAATCTTTTTGTGAACATACACACACAGGTTGAACAACAACTGACGCCAATGACACGACCAGTGTTTCCTTGTATTCATATATGGTACATACTTTACTGTATGTGTATGTGTGTGCTGTTGTTAAGGCGTGTCAGCCATCATGATGATGTCCATCCATGTTGACCACAATTTCGTGGTTACGTTAACAATGTTTACGCTTTCATGCAATATTTCAGTATACAATTTTTGTACGTACATGCATATGAAATACGTACGTTCCAAGTGGAAGATGCAAGCAACATTATTGTACATTTCACCATTATATTCCATAATTTTTTGTCATTCGAGTATTGAACTTATGTCAATATACTTTTTTATATCTGTCTGCATACATATTTATGGAAAAATTATACATGATCAAAATGACATGGTGATAATTTTGCATATGCATATATTTGTCTATTTGAATTTGAAAATTTCCTTATTTTAGAAAGAATTTTTGTAAATTCATCAAACTTACAAATCATTAGTTATTTTGTTAGTTTAAGTGAATACAATTTTATTACAAATAGAAGCCGATTTCCTTGAATAGCAATAGTCATTGTGTTTTATAGTCAAAGTATAACATATTTAGTAAAAGTGAAGTGACATTAACAAGTGTTTAGTGTCATGTTAAATTGTGAATTGTGTTGACCTTAAAGTACGTGATAGCTTTACTAGGGGTGCGCTATTTATAACATTGATTTTGCCTAGTATAATAAATAAATATGATATATTAAGAATGAATATCAACATAAAACAGCAATTTGTTAAATATTGTGTCTTTATTCTTTGGTTGCTTTTAACACACTGAGACGAAAGTTCATTGACTCTTGTTGAAGCCAAGTAATAATATAGTTGTGAGGATGACAATTGGTAAAGTGCCACCTTTTAATATGAATATCAGCCGAATGCTGACAAAGCAAAAGAACGGTTAAATGTAATATGTGAGATATTTTGGTTGTACCAGCAGTGAGACTGCATGGCTTGCTATTAGAGCAATATCCATTGCATGCACATTATGAAGTGATTGGAAAGATAGAAAAATACTTAGAGCAAGGTGTATGGTCTGAAATGAATGCTGAAGGAAGCACAACGTGCTCTGGCTCCCTTCTCTTCGAGTAATTTGCAATATCCCAGGAACTAAATGCACATAGTGCGGTCATCTGGATGCAAATTGCCGGTCTGAAGGCAATTAAATGGCCTATATTGCTAAATTCAGATTACATCAGTTAAATTCCAAACAAACCTCTGCACATAGTGCAGTCCCCGGAATTACCTCATTATATGCATCCCATTATGTTGGTGTTGAAGTCATCTTATTGGTCAAGTTGATTTGAATCTTTGTCAGCTTTTGTTTCACAATTGAAGTAACGGGCTTTTGTGTCCTTATTGACTTTATCGAGCTCGCTACTTGCTCTAAAACGCTGACAGCTAAGCGCAAACGGAATTGCAACAGCACAAGTCGGAATTGTTGTTGATGCAATAATTTATATATATGGTTGTAACTCTCCATTATTATGTGTTTGCTTTGTTGTTGCTAGTGTCAGCACTTGACGACAAATCAAGCTGTGGACACTTTGGCTTTAGACGCTCTTCATTGGCTTTCGACGCTTCCGATGCTTCAAGTTACAGGAGCAAGCTTTTCATGCTTCTCAACGTAAACAAAACACAGCTGTTGTGAAATAAAATTGTTTTGATTTTATATTGATATTGATCATTTTATAATAGAAACAAAAATGAATACCACAATGAATTTTCTCTTCAATAAGTTTTTTCTCCATGTTACATAGTTATGTACTCCACTTTCAGAAAAACGGTAAATAAATGAAATGACATTGCTGTTTGTCATTCAGAAAAACAGGTATTTGTAATTCACTACAACACCAAACAGCTGTTTTTGGTTCACGAACCAGTCTTTCACCTATCCTCAACACTGGAAAGCCTTAAAAGGTCAAAGTTGACCAACTTCCGGCTTCTCACGCTTACTAATTAAATCTATGTTGTTTGCTTCATACGGTTTCAACTATTGAAGCCCAAATGTGCTGTGTCGTCAGCCCTTTAGAATTGACTTAAGTTATTACAGTCCTGCTTTTTAGAAATAAGTTATTGTATTTTTTCCTTTTGACAAAAACTGTTAACACAATTGATTTTCAAGTTAATCAAATCAATGTACGAATTGATTTGACTAATTTTCTCACTTTGAATAGAAAAAACAATCATATCAGAACAAAGAGTATATTGACTTCTTAATTCTAGATCTGATTTTGATTGCAAGTCCTATTCTAATCCAACTAGCGATGCATTATGACTTGTAAAGGGTTGAGAAATATAGAATAGATTTTCATATTGATAAAAATAAAATAATTGCAAAAAAATTTAAGGTCCTCGATGTGCTTATAAATTTATAAGCCAATATATTTCTGAAGCCGACTCAAAGTACCATGCAAGATATACAGAATTCTTTAAGAACGAGAGATTGGAGAATGCTCAAGGCTCCGGTTATTGACCCAAGTTGATCGTAAAGAATGAGTGTATGTCAAATAGAGATATTCTGCTTATACAAGAAACTCATTCCGTCTCCATCAAAACAATCATTAAGCCCTTTTATCTGAGAACTTAATTTCTTCTTAAAAAAAAATGGAAGTCATGCAATTTCGATTTATTCTTTCTCAAGAAGTTCTTCAACACCACACTTTTATAAATACTTTGGTTTAAAACTTAACAGGAGACTGACGTGTCATTGTGGCTAAACTAACTGATTGGTTCCAATTCCAAACTTCCCATTTACTACAATATACATACTCTTTTGCAAGGCACTCACTCATAATACTTGCCTTTGTGGACATATGTAATCTAACTATGTGGCAAAACTGTATATGCATCCATCTCATAGGAAGAATTTATACTATTCATACTGGGAAAAAAGCACATATGTAGTTACTAAATAACCCCTCAAGCTGCCGTCCAGTTATCTGTTACTGATGAAATGTGATGAACAGATTTATTTATACGCTCTAAATCAGATAAAATAAGCATTTTTGGAAGTCATGTGTCTTCTTAGTCACAGGCAAAAGTGATCATCAGCGATTCTTGTTCACAAGTCAAAAATAACAAATGTTCTTCTTGATAAAAAGTAAAACCGATCAGGTGTTTTTTTAATATTCCTACATAATTAAACAAGCTTTTAGTAGTAGTATTTTAGTCCTAAATAATATTTTTACAATGAAGAAACAATTTATAACACCAATAAAATGATATGAGATTAACTTCTTCTTAATTAACAAAAAAGGCATACAAAATAACATTTTCATACCTTCAAACTTCAAGTGTATAAAAAAATTAAGTAATCGAAACAGTTTCACAATATTCTCCCGTATTATCAAATTAAAATTAAATTAAAATATAATAAAAAAACTAAAAAATATTTTGAGTCTCCTAAAGGTATGCTACACTTTTCGATGCATAATTTATTTATTTTTTTATTTGTGTTGACAGACCGACCCACTTCTCCCCCACATCAACATATTTAGGCTATTATTTTAATGAGTTTAAATTAAAAATGCATTAATATACCTGTCTCGACTATAATAATGAAGCGTAGCACAAAGTAAACTTTAGATGAGTTTATTATAAAATATTAAAATATTTTCATAAAACTTATTAAAATTAAAACCAACAATGAGTTCAGATCTGTTAAAGTTTGCGCTTGGCTATGGTAGTTTGCTTATGTTGTTTATTTGTTTTGAAGCTACTTTGGCATCGGTAAATTAAATATTTATATATTGTATTTTGCTAACAAGATTTATTTTTCTTTTTCTTTTACAGAGCATAATTATGCATGATGTTGAGTATAAGTACAACAATAAATCACTCAGCTATTTTGAGGCACATCTTCATGATAATCATAATCAGAGGGTTCTTCATATTGAATTTGAATTTGTGGAAACTGTTACAGCATTCGATTTTCGTTTTATAATTCAATTTTCACTCAAGAATAATATTTGGCAAAACTTCATTGATGAAATATTAATCGGCTGTGATTGTTTGGCTGGCAGACTAAACTCAAATCGCTTAGTACGCGTATTATTCGGTGCTCTGCATGAAGGAGAATCAAATTTACAACAATGCCCAATTGAAGGGGTAAGTGAATGATTGTCTTATATTTTTACCAAAAATGATCTCTTCAATATAAATATATGTAAATGCAATTTCTAGCATAAACGTTATGTTGTAAAACATTTTTATCCACGCATAGATAACGTGCCACCTATTGCTTTTAATCGACTGCTCATAGTGAAATTCATTTGGCTGGTAAAAAATCAAACAATGTTTTCATTAAAAATACATTTTAAAATACACCAAGATTGATTGACATGAAATTTGAAATATGATGAAATAACAAAAAATTTATAATGACTTTTGAAAATGTTTCTTTTTTTTTTTGGGACACAATTTCAAACCTGGAACATTTAGATTGAGATGTAATGATTGTTTACTAGTTATCCTTTTTCAAAAAGTTCTTCCACACCGCAATTTTATAAGCTGTCGTGGTTGAACTTAACAGAAGTCTCACTCGTAATTTCGGCTAAACTTACTGACTGCTTCTCGTTCTTAACTTAGCCTTTAATACTATATACATACTCCTTAGTTTGGCAGTCATAATACTTACTGTGTGGACATATGGAATCTTACCATGGGAAAAAGAAGCAAAATCTTATATTGAAATCCTGAAAAATACTTGTCGAGTCTTCATATTACGTCAATAGTTGAGTTTTGCACGTAGATCCAACAGTAAAAGATGAAATCGCAAGGCTCAACGAAGTCGAGTAGAAGAAGGTTGTCATTGTTTGTCATATTTTCGTCTTTGGCTTATAATTTTTATTAGAATCGGAACCATTTAAATATATCATTGACGGCTTTCACACTCAGCAAGTTTGCGGCAGAACGCTCTCTTGCGTGTCTTGTTTGTGGACGAGGGATGCGCAGTGGTCGCAAGGTAGCTGGCACGCATGTACCAGCAATCAATTGGAATTCTGTCGAATTTTTGTTTTCTTCTTTCGCGTATTTCGTTGTTTGTTCATTTCGTTTAGCTTGCGTAAAGTGAGAATGCAAGCGAAATGCATGCGATATGAAAATATAGCGCGGAATATGAAGAAATTTGAAAGAAATTTTACCTTCACAAGGATACTTTTTGTATAGAAAATGAAGAAGTTATGGGCAAATAAAATTATACTGGTTGTGTCCTTCAAATTGTTGGAAAGTATGATGAAATGATAGAAAATGAATTGCAAAAAAAAAAAAATATATGAAATAAAAAGCCAATTTTAATTAACTTCGGCAAAATATTTGATAATTTTTCTCATAAGAGAAGTAAAACTTAAATTGAGAGGAAACATTATTTCCATTCGCAATTCATACGCACAAAATAATTGATAGTTTCTCAGCAACTTCATGAACCTCCAGAGCTGTGTATCTTTTGTCTCTGTACTTCGACGCATATTTATATGGGTGTACAGGCAGGGCTTAAAAAGGTTGGCGTTTTTTCATTTCATTACCTGTGTTTGTGCTGTGACTGCGAAATGGTGCAGCTATGCCGTATGCAGCATTGCAGCGCAGCAATAAAAACAAAAATTAATGCAATGCTGCCGTTGTATCTGTTGAAGTGTGCGGAGCGACAGTATGCAGTATGTATGCAGAACGGCAGCACAGCCACATCATTAAAAAAAAAAAAAAAAAAACCAATGCTATGCTTCCTAACGTCTTTTGAAATGTGCGTAAAACCAAATTTAGCTGTGCTGTTACTGTGCTGATGTTTTGTGCACAGCGAAGCAAAAGAAATTACTTTAAAAAAAAGATTTTCGCGGCACAGCTATAGCATATTTTTCGGTGCTGCTGCTAAATTGCTGTTAGTTTTGAAACCTTGTGTCCAGCTTTGAAAACAACCATTATTCCTCCATCGAAACATGTCACAACCAATCACGTAAAAAATTAAATGTTTTCTTTCGGCATTTGAAAGGCCACTGCTTACAGAAAACCAAATGGCACAAAAAGTTTACACTCTCAATATGTTGTTTTGTCACTTACGAATTCCGAGTGTTAATAAACCGACAAATCACAAAATTCCACAATATTCCTCTATCTATGTTAAACCATAGTAAAATAAAGCAGAACAGCTGCGATATGAGAAATTGAAACGATATCACCCACTACGTTTACTGTTTGGAATTGTCTATTATAGCCTATTCACAGTGAGTAAAAAATTAAGAGTTCTGGTTTTGGTCATCATCTGTTTAATGATGTTACGCAAAAAGGCGGTACGAGTACCAATGGCAAAAATTAGGTAGCGCTACTGTAGAGTGATCACCCTTAAAAGTGGGTTCATGTGGGTCATTATCCCTGTTGTTGTTGTCGTAAGAACACAAATTTCAACATGTGTTCTCCAGAACCCAGAGTTCCACTTGTGTTCTCTAGAACCTAGCATTGTTTTTTCACTGTGAGAAGGCTAAACGTTTATACTATCAAAGATTAGGTTTGGATTTTTTAATGTTAAGAAACGGACATATCGCAAAATTCCACCCAGATAACATCGAAGCCTATAGTAACACTAGCGTACCCGGCGTGCTTTGCTATGCTTCCAACGTGATGTAAGTACATCATGCTATTTTTTTTTTTTTATTGTAGTACATTGCTCTGCTCAGCAATTGAAATACTTTTGAAAAATCAGACGAATCAATTATTAATAATTATTATATATTACAACCTGATATATTTGACAAAGTTGACTTGATTGATTTTAGAATAAGTATGCCTCTAAGATTTGTATGCAAACTATTATCCACCAATTTCTCAACAACAGCAAGTAAGATTCACACCAAACTTTACTAAAGCACTCTCAAGACTATGCTAGTAATGCACTTAAAATTTCATCAAAAGCGGTTCAGCAGTTTCGGAGTCCATAAGCGACTTACATAAGAAGATATAAATGAAGTACTTTAATTGTTTATTATACTATGTTACATAAGAATGCAGCCCAAGTTGCATATCTGGACCAATGTATTTATTATATTCCCTCAGTCTCATTCATATTAAGCACACGAGTTTTAATAAAATTATTGAATTTATTTCATCAAATTTCGTTTATACAACTTATATATAAGAATTTTCCTTTTTTTTTTTGTATTTGTTTAATTAAAATACCAATTTAAACTAAAATAAAATTAAATTAAATCAAAAATTTTGAAGTTCGTTCGAACGTTTAACTCGCTCATTGCGATCGCTTTTGAAAGTTTATACACAAAACAAATATACTCGTATATGTATAGAAATTGAATAAGTATTTTATTTTATTTTTCATTTTATAATTTTTCATAAACATAAAATAGTATAATAATAATACATTAATAGCATTTTTCTCTCTCTTATTTTCTGTTTTGTTTATTTTATTTTTGTTTGTTTTTTTTTTTTGTGTTTTTCATTTTTTATAGTTTTCTTGTTTTCGCATTTTTTGCAGAATTTTAGTTTTCAATTCTTATGGGTAAATATCACAAAGATATCAAGGCTTATAATATTTAAATATAATATTAAATTTTTGTTTTTCTTCATGCTTATGAAAATATTAACAAATAAAATGTATAATAGTCGACAAGTCGTCGACAAAAAGAAATGATGAATTTTCATTTTCGTTGCTTTCGAAGATACGAGAATTTCTCTTTTATTTATTTATTAATAAAATTAATGTATTTATTTTTAGTATGCATAATGTTCGTATAACATTTGTATTGTAGGAGAGTATAAGTTTACTAAGCTTACGGATCAATACAAGACGATTTTTTTTCAATTTGATAATCACCATTATTTTGAATAAAACCCAATGTCTTGTTGTCCTTTGCCTTATTTTGTTATTTGTTAAATGAATCTTAATAATAAAAATTAGAAATTGGCAAAAATTTTGTTTTAATTAGAATATTATTTTAAATATTATTATTATTATTATTGTTATTAAATTAAGAATACTTTCGTGTGTGTGCGTGTGTGTTTGTGCGCGTTTATAGATTTTGTTTATGCACGTTTTGCGGGGGGTTAGTTTGGAAATATAATTTAGTAAAGAAAGAAATTTTGTTGTTGTTGTATGACATTATTTTTGATTAAAATGATAAAAAATTAAATCGAAATAAAATGAGATCCTCAGCTACATAAATTAAAAAAAAAAAAATAATAAAAAATAAGAAAATTTAGAATAAAAATAAAGAGAAAATATAAAAAAATATAATAATTAGAATTAGGCCGTATGCGCTGCTATTTTAAGTCGATATACATATGTAACACTTCACGACACTTTGGAGTAGGCTTAACTTAAGGCTTAGTTAAAGACACAAACAAAAAAAAACTAACAGCTCTTCATATTCATTCTTATTCATTGAGTATTGTGTCCTTTGTGTCCTTTACGAACCTAAGCATATTCATTCATTTTCTTAATATTTGTTGACATTTTATTAAAATTATCATCAAAATTAGAGACTGGACGATAGGAACGCTGCTTGTTGCGCAATTGAATGACAAATGCAAGTAAAACAACAACCGCCATAGCCAAAATGGCAATGCTTATGTTATAATAAAGATGGCTATGTTGTTCACCAAGCACTTCAACCACTTCAGGATAAACACTATACTTGGACCCACCACTAGCATTCAAGCAAGGTGAAGATGATGCTGCTGATGTCTCAGTTGTGGCAGAAGAAGGTGTGCTTGAAGCTAAATTATCCGGTGCTGAAGTTGTTGAATTCGATTGACCCAATTCATCTTCCAATGGTTTTAAAGGTGGTAATGGTATGTTTTCATCATCATCATCATCATCATATGCATGATTGTCGCCAGTTGCACTATCATTTGTGTTGTCATCATCATCGTAGCCGGTGTCAAAGTTAGCATCACTATCCGGCATTGGTATGCCTTTGGGCCAACATATTGGACAACAACTATCCTTGAGCATGACCTGCCTGTGCGTGGGACAACTGACAGATGCACAAAATGGCATAACGCATTTCTCTTCGCCATAAACACACTCGCAAGCATAGCATCCATCCTTCCAGCTATCGCCATGTTGGAAAAATGTATTTAGGTTACTTGATTTACACATGGCGGCTGGTTTTTTGTCCTCAGCGCAGGTATCATGACAGATTCGTGAGCCTGAATAGCACTTGCAACGTTGACAGTTGCGCAGCCAATAATGTGTTGTGTCATGCACTTCGGTACAATTTGGTTCCGCCATGCATTCGTGTAGCCCACAGCAGTGTCCTGGTGTGTCCATAGCCTCCGGTTGTAATTCAACAACAACTTCATCATTAGGGCAATCGCGTATATAACAAGTTCTACACATGCATTTTGGTGCCAGGCAACATTGTGCATAGAGCTCATCGGTTATTGCAGCATTTACCGCTGTCGCCCCAGTTGTTGAGGCAATAGAAGGCGACATAGCTGACTCTGTAGTCTCATGGTTCAGTGCCAACGTTGCATTGCTCATGTTAAATATTTCACGTACATCACTGTCCTCTGGACAATTTAATTCCGCAAATGGTGGACACTTCACGGTTTCACAAATCGGAGCAAGTGCATCACCTGCAAATAGAGAGAAAATAAAATGATATAGATTAGCTTTGGTTTGATTTGGATTGGTTTGCTTTGATTCTTGTTTGCTTGCAAAAGCTAAGTATCAAATCATGAAATGTAGTGAGTGCTCTTATCATAATCTCATCATAGAGGTCAGAGAGGTGTATGGACCATACTAAGAGTTAATCAAGCAAAAAGCTTTTGATAAATATTTAGAGATACTCATCATCATCATCATTAGTGTTGCTCTAGTTGAATTGCTTTGGAAATGCACAGTTTGTCGTAAAAGTATTCAAGTGAAAGCTATTACAGCATTACGTTGTGTTGGGGCGACAATTGTAGGCGGTTGTGTTGGCACAACAACTCACAATGAGACTGGTCTTTGTACGTAATGTAGTACGCTTGAATGCACACACTCACAATCGCACACACACACACAGATACAGTAGATATGAAATCAGGCGAAATGGCGTTGACAGTTGCACACAATTATCGACAGCTGCTGCTGCCGTTAGCATAGCAGCAAAAACTCTACTAGACAACGGCAGCCGACAGAAATGGGCGTCTATTGGCGACATTGAGGCGTGGTAATGTTGAAAAGCGACTGTCATGAATCACATGAAAAGCTGTCAATAGCTTTCGATTGTATTAGATGTCCTCTTGTCCTTGTTATTGTTGCTATTATTGATAGTATTTGGTAGAATGAATAGTCCTTGGTCTGTCGGGCTTATACGCCTCCAACGAAGTGCAACACATTAAAGGCGAAAATTTTCATTTGAGTGATTTTTATTAATGTTGACATTAACAAATTGCAAAACGGAAAATAGAAAGTCAACCAACGAACCAAATACTAAGTACTACTGACCAATTTACCAAAAAAGAAGAAAATATTAGAGTGTTTCCTAGTACAACCATGGTATGTACTATGGAGATGAAGTGGTTTGTTTTTTAGTCGACACTTGAAGACTTCAGGGAGAACGTCATTAAATAACTTTTGCCTTATTAATTCTGCATGCTTTCTGTAAAGTGTCGTTTTCTATTGAAAAATAAGAAAACGGAAATGTTTTTTTACCCAAGTACTAAGCCCATTATATTTTATAGAAATTTTCTAAGAAAAGCTCATTGAAAATATTTCAAGGATAACAAAAATGAGTAATAACATTGAGACCAACCAACTGTCGTTCGTTATGTAATTACAGTTTCAAAATGTTTTAGTTTCATTTCAATTGCTTTTCGATTGCGTTAAATGTGTTTCGTATTTGTTCAAGTGGAATGAAGAGAGTTGAAATTGATTTTTCCTTAAAATATTTAATATAAATTATTTTCATAGACCCACCCAATAGAATGAGAAAGCAAGAAAAGTGATTCTAGATTTGTTTCAATCAATTTGATTACATATTTGCATTCTATAATGTGGTTTTTATTGTTATGATATATGTATGTTATACTTTCGAACAAGTATAGTATATGTATAAGAAAACTGATATAAAATTTTCGAAATTTTGATTTAAAGAGGCTTTGCAAAGCTGATATCCTCGTGCCGCCACTGAGATCAAATGATAATGTAAAATAAATTTAAGGAAATCTATGTCATTTCTTGTGATTATTTAAGTTAGAATGTTGAGGAAGAATTATATAATAAATAGCAACTTGCCTTGGCGACGGGCGGGTAGATAGATAGAAAGATAATTAGAATTTAAATTAGGACAAATAGAAGATAACAACAATTCCTTACACTACAATTTTCTGTAGGAACCACATTACCAGCGGCTCTACAGATAAGTTTATGTTATTTTATCAAAATATGCGCTAACTGAAAGGCTGCAGGGCCGGTAATAATGGTCGTTACAATTAAATTGTCCTTCAGTTCCTTTATAAATAGCCTCGTTCCATTTCACATGCTAGGGGGGCTTAAAATTCTCGAAAGAACGTCTACGAGTGCGTTTTTTTTTTTACTTCACTGCACATTTCTGGACGAAACTCATTGCCTCTCTCTTGATTTGTGTGCGTTCAGCAGGGGCTTTACGTCCGGTCGCCCGGGGCGTCGGGACTCAGGGGAGCCGCTCGCTCCGACACATATCGAAAGAATCCTTACAATATCTCCTTTGTTACCGCACCACAACATACTTCTTAACAAATTGCGATAAACTCATTTGACAGCGCCAATTTGTAACGACCTACTAAAACAATAAAAAACACCTGTCTGTCGGGGAATCCACATGTAGAGTCAATCATTAAGGCAACCTTGCAGAACTATTTGTGGGGAATTCCCAACAAGTAGTATTTCAATAAAATTGAAGTAGTTCAGAAGTTACGAATGGTTAAAACTAGACATCTGTATGAACGCATTTAGTTGATTTTTCTACTACGTGGAGTTTCTTGTTTAATAAAAAAAAAAATTATCAAAACAAAGAACAATCTTTTAAACATTGTGTTAAATTACAGGAAAAGTTAATTGACAACTTTAAATCAGATATCGATGGTAATTTGTTGTGCGATGAAATTTTAGGCCTGCACCATTATCTTCAAGACAATCAAGCAACGACTATGGAAGCCTTAAACTTTATTAAGAAGCATAACCTTCAAGAATTATATCCCAACACCTGGATATCGTTGTTGCAAGTGGTGAACGCAGTTTCCCCAAACTGAGATAATGTCTCAAAACAGATTGACCAGTTTGGCCTTACTGTCCATTGAAAATCAAGTTGCAGAAAATCTAGAATTTGCTTGTCTTATTAGAGAATTTGCTGACAAGAAAACTAGAAAAATAAAGTTTTCAATAAAAAAATGTGCTACCCAATTAACTTCTTATATTATTTTCATATATAATTATAATAAAGGGCGCCAAATGATTGACTAGCCCGGGGCGTCTAGGTAGTTAAGGCCGGCGCTGTGTGCAATTAAGCAATTTTATAAATACAATAGTATAGGTACATTTTTGATGAAAAAATGAAATGGATTCTATGTTACTTGATTGAAATGTAAGTCAAAGAGTATTTAAAATTAGTTAAGTAGTTTTTGAGTCTGTTCAATACAAATAAAAAATACAAACATTTCCTCTTTAAATTATCAGTATAGATGTAATGTCCAGTCAATCGATCACATAAATGAGTATATTCTTGGTATTCAATATTACTGTTTATGTCGGTAAGAATAATTGAGAAAATATTGACCACGTCTGATCTTGTTTACATCTAATTGAAAAGCTAACTGATCACTTTATGGTGTGAAGTCCTAATGAAATGAACTTTCGTTCGCAACCAATGACAAGTCAATGTTTGCGGCAAAAACTCACTTTCTATCGGTGGATATAATGGAATGGCAGAGAAAGTGCGAGAGGCGATTTAGTAACTACTGAACAATGACCTTTGGTTTACGTTAAGACATAATTGCGTACCTATGAATATTACATTTCAACTTATGGGATCATCGTTTAGATATACGGTCTTTAATTTGTTATCTTTGTAGTGATCTCATATAAATAAAGGTAAAAAGTCAAAGTCAAATTCTTAAATATTTTCCCTAATACATTTTGATATGATAGATTCAGTAAAACTATATAAGAAAAGTGTCTAAGTTCATATAGCAGTTTTAGTCTTATATCTACCAGTAGCAGTAGTGAAGGTGTACAAGAAGGAAATGTAAAAAAGTGCAATATCATAAAAAAGTATTGTCTACTTTACTTCTTTAAAATATGTAAGTATATCGAGTTCAGTTAAATTGAATGCTTATTCTGCATATAAACTTGCTATAAGTAACTTAAGGTGCTATACTCGTACCATATACTGTTTTGTTTCCTTTCTTGTTAGTCCAAGTTATGTTTTATGTGCGATTTTTATTGAATTTTTATTTTTTTTTATAGCTTCTCACTAACTGCACACTCATACTGAGAAGTTGAGTAACTTCCTGTAGTATTGTGCTATATTGTATATGTCAAAGTTGTGAAAAAAAAAACAACAACAACTAAGAGATGGAAATATAAAAAGTGAAACAGTTAAATTCTTTATAACGTTACTCAAGTACTTAAAAAAGTTAGATGAAGAAGGAGGAATTGTCTAGTTTTTGTTGCGTCATAAATTTAACTTCTTTTTTCAACTCGTTTTTATGAAAAACTTTCAACACTTCATTTTGATTTAAGTGTTTCGTACTTATTTTCTTTTCTATTTAGATAGACAACTCCCTTTTTAGTATAAGAAAATCATGAGAGTTCCCATATACTTCATGATTGTTGGAAGAAAGGAAGTAGATTTAATTAAGTCTTTACATAAATGTTCAATACACTTTGGTCCGCCAATTATTTCATAAGGCATAAGTGGTAAATTGTAGTCATCTCTTTTTAAATATGTGTTTTAATGGTATAAGTTTATCAACTCCAACGGTATTTTTATACTACAATAAATTACTTTTTATTATTACAATATTTTTTATTTATGTTTTACTTAGTACTACTTGATTTGACTTGATTCAATTGCTACAGCTTTTTTTGACAATTAAAAAGTTTGTGCAAAAAACTAACAAGCATCAAAAAGTGGTATAAACAAATTACGTAGAACAATTTGTTAACTTTTAACAAACACTTTACTGATTGTTGAGCAAAGGGTAACATGGAGAAATGTTTTTTGATTTTCATTGTACATACTACAATATTATTTCTATTTCTAATGGCATTGAAGAGTTCCACATCTTATAACTTGTAACATTGGAGTACTAGTTCTATAAGTTTTTAATTGGTTTGCACTGTTGGTTGTTATTGGTTTGATACTAGAATTTTTTATTTATATTCTACAATATAAATATAGATAGAATTGTTATTGGTAAGGAAGATTTTAAACCATTTTTGTGTCCTTAAATCAAATATATTTGTGGTACTAGTTTGTTAAAAATTGTGGCGATTTGTTTCATAATTTTATCAATTCCTGTGAATTAATATTTCAATAAAATATTAAAATTGGCAATAATTTATTTTAAAAATGTTTTTCTTTTATTTTGATTTATTATTAAGTCTTAATTTGCAAGTTTTGTGGTATATGAACGAAATGAAATAAGGTCTTAAACCTCTTACAATATAAAGTATAAATTGGCATGATTAACGCTTAATAAGCACACCTTGTGGTTTGCGATTGGCTTTGCTTGTGGTCTGCAAAGTTGAATTCTGCTTTATTGCAGAAAAATGTTGAGGTTTTTAATTTCAACCACAATGACTCCTTCGCGAACTGCTACAAATGCTCATTATTTTGCAATATAAATCAATCAACGTTTTTTTGCAAAGTAAATTGATATTTTATGTGCGAATAGTATGATTTACTTTGCAGTGATTTTTGCAACGCTTTAAAAGAGGATATCAGATAGCTTACGATGTGTGTGTACTATATGGAAATATTCAGCATTAAGTAATCAAAACTTCACAAAGGTAAAGTAAAATTGATAAATAAGACAACATTTCGAAAATATAGTGATAATGTGGTCGGTCCTATGTAAGGGTGATGAAGATGAAAGAAAAAAGTCTGTTATGAAAGAAAAAAGTCTTTCATTTTTATTTCATAACATCACCCTTACATAGGACCGAAAGACTTTTTTCTTTTAATATCATTTCTCAACTTATAAGCCTTCTAAAATTACCAAAAAAAAAAAAAATAAAATTATTGAAATATTAGGATTACTATAACCTTAGGAGGGGTTTTAGTTTTTATATTAGAAACTTTTTATTATACAACATTTTTCTTAATAACAAATACATATGTATGTATATAATACAAAGGGCATAGGATATTCGATGAAGTCGAATTGAAAACATTTCTTGTTTTTGATTTTTCTTTGTTTTTTTTTTTGTATTGTGGCATTGCGCTTTTTACATTGAAATAACTTTAAGACAATTTTTTATGCAAAGTCGATGCATTGAGATGAACCGAGAAGCCACATTTGACAAGCAAATTGTCACGAAAAAATAATTCTCTCATACTCAGCGAAAAATACGACAACATGATGGGTTGTGTAATTTAATCGTTAGCCGTCATTTGAGCCAACTTACTTGTGCTTTATATTGTATATATTTTTTTTGCTTAAGACTACAGATTTAACGAATGAAAGGGGATAGGAAAAATAAATTCCTTTACTTTCAAATAGAAATATACATATGTATGTGTATAATACAGTACATAGTATATGTATTTTTACATACAAGTATATACGAGGTGTAGACATAAAACAATGAGACTAAAGCTCTCAATATTTTATTATATTTTAAATGGATGGACATACGTATATCTTTTAATATAAGTGTTACACAATCTTCTTTTATTCCCACTTGCTTAGACTTTGTTACGTAAAAATTCTCGCATTGCTTTGTCAACTCCAGTCGTCTTGCAAATAGGTAACCCGATTTTATTAAAAAGGATTATCTATTTTTGATGTAAACACTGGGTCTATGTCACCCAGGACTACTCAACACCCCATGTCTTTGATAAATATTCATTGCCATATACTATTTTTAACGTGAAAACGTTTTTAAAAAGGAAACACTCTGACGCTCTTTCAGAAATGTAACAAAAACATGTCGCCAATATTTTCCATACATTTCGTGACTCAAAAGCCGCAGCGCCAAGTAATTTATAATTTCGCGAGTGAATTGTCCAGTTTTGATAGATAATGGACTATGACAATATTCTTGTGCTTAAACACACATACACCATAACTTATACCTGCTTTGCAATAGCAACAACGAAACAGTCAGTCAGTGACCAACATATACAAAAAGAAGATAACGAAAAAACTATATTAAAATGTTTCATAAATCAAAAAATGAAGTATCCTATGATATTCCTAGTATTCTACTGGTGAAAGAATTTTTGAAAATGGATGAGTCGTTTCGAAGATTATCCGTATCATCTAAACATCTTCATTATACTAGTATAGATTTTAATTCCTGTACGTAGACATACTACTTTATAACCCTGCCTCGTATATTCGCGTTTATATGTATATGTACAATAGTAAATATGTGTGTGTTGAATAGAAGATATGTGTGATGATGATGATGATGATGATGATGATAATGACGGGTTCAAGTTTTGTCTGCCAGACTGTCTGAGTGTGTTTGTGTCAAATTTTCAAATGAAACGTGTTCTATATGAGCCGCAAAGCTCAAAACAAACAAAACGAACGAGTTTCTGTAAATTTCTGTTTACTCTTTAACTGGAAATAATTAAAAACACAACAACAAAAAAAAAAAAAAAAATTAACGGATGTTATAAACAAAATGCATTAGAAAACAAAATACGAGTACTAAAGTCTACAAATTAATTCTAAGAACTAAGTAGTTCTCTCTCTTTCTATAAATAAGAAATATAAGAAGGTAGGTTTAATTTTAGGAAATGTATATCGTATGTTGTTGATAAGGATGTCACAGTATACTATTTAAGTAATTAGATGACTTTATTTGATATTGTAAACCAAAAATGGTATGGATGGAAACTACTATTGTAGTTAAATGATATATGTAATCAAAAGTGTCCGGTGTAGATAAATAAAATAAAATCAAATAAAGTATTATCATTATTTATCACTGAAGCAAATGAATGAATAAATGAAAACTTATAAAACATTTACGTTCATTTCAAGCAGAAATCTTAAACACAACTTAGACGTCTGGACTAGCGAAAAAATCACTGAAAAGAATTTCATTTCATTTGTTAAGCAAAGTTTTCCTATTTCTTTTCTTTCCGTTTTTTCTTTTTTTTTTCGTTCAACAATTTTTATGCAATTTTTTCTCAATTTTATTTTTTTTTTTTTGTTGACTAAAAGAAGAAAACTAACCTAAAAATGTGCATTCAAGACAAAGTCAAGAGGAAAGAAGTGAAGGAGTGAAAAATAACGAAATAAAGAAAAAGGGAAAAGTTATAGAGAAAGTAGGTAAGATAGGAATAGGAAATGAAAGGGAGGGAGATAGGTAGCTCGCTAGAGAAATTGTATGAGTAGAAAAAATGTACTTTTTTACGTTTAGTTAAACTTTTATTGCAGTTTTCATTGCAGTATTCAAGCTTTGTTTCTATGCAATTTAATTTTTTCACATTAAACATTTTTTTTTCATTTTATTTTTCTTATGAATTTCTTTTTTGGTATATTTTTTTTTACATATTTTCTTTTCTTTGCCATTGTTTTTGTTGTTGTACTTAGTTGTTGTTATACAATAACAAAAAAACTTTGAGTGACATGATTTTTTATTTTTTTTTATCGTTTTTTATAATAATATTTTTGTACATAAATTCAAAAGTTTTACCTCAACTTGAAATGATCATGTTTGCTAGCCATATAAAAATTATTTTGTTTTGAAGTATGCAAAATTGTAGTTTCTATTAAACTTTTGTTGATTTGATTGGTTTTTTATATTCTTTATACTTGATTTAAAATATTATTATCATTGACTTCACTTAGGTCAAAGTTTAACTATTCAACTTTATAGTATTTATTATGCAAATAAGCATTTGGATGGATTACTTAAATGTTTTTTGTTATGTGATATGTTTGTGTTTTTCTCTTTAGTTTGAAGTTTTCTTGAAAGCGTGCCTAATGAGCCAAAACCATGGTTAAGCATACCAAATCATAATAAGCAATTTATCATAATTTTTTTTTGTAAAAAACTCTTTAAAAAAAAATAGTTTCAAATATATATTTTTATTTTATTTTGTTGCTACTCAAGCAAATAATCAAGTGTAGTACTTCAAAGCAGAAAAAGCATAAATAAATTATGGCCGAGTAATTTATAAAAAATATATACTATACTATAGTATACTATACTATATCTTAATGTATCTAAAAATGTTGGCAAAACTCGACAGCAACAAAATAGAAAAAGTCACTCAAGCAGTCACTGGCTATGAGTTGCTGGCAAGCATCAAATGATTAATGGCCAACAGATTTGTCAAAAAATTGCAAGCTTTTTTGTTTTTGTTTTGCTTAACAAATTTGTTGGTTTATTTTCTTTTCATTTTGGATATACTCGTAATAGTATTAGAAAAAGAATATAAAAGGTTTATCTTTTTTTCTCATTTTGTAAATTTTTAGTTAAAATTTATGTTGTGTTTGTTTATTTCGTAAATTCTCTGTTAATTTTTTGCAACGTCAAACTATGGTGGCATAGTGATATTGTCGATTATGACCTTTGCGGACAACGAGCCAAATGATTGATCATACGATACATTTTTTTTGGTTTATGGTCAACATGTGTTGAGTTTTCATAAAGCAAATTTTATATACAAATTTATATTTAGAGAAAAAAATAAATAGTTTTTATTAATGAAATAAACAAAATGCAAGAAGTAATTAAGTTTAAATGTATAGAAAATACCCTCTAGAGAAGTAAATGCAGCCGGCAAAAATTCAATTGATCATACACTAGTTTATATGAAAGAGAAAGATTTAACCCACTTCTTGTTGGTATTGACCCAAGTGTCTAGTTGACAATTCCGGTTGCATTTTGTTAAAGAAATTCTTCCATATCCTTTTCAGAACATATTTGAAATAAAATGCCTAACAAAATCTATTGAAATAACGCTGTTTGGGCGACGTGAGCGAAGTAAGAGAGCGAATGAGGAGTGACAGTTTAAGAGAAACGAACAGCGAAGCGAGCAGAGATTCAATAACAACATAAGCAGAGATGATGTGTTACTTGCTGCTCTTTAATTTAGAGCTTGTAGTACGGTTGTCAGTCAAATCAGACTTGAAAATTGGTTAATGTAAAATTATGTTGTGAAACCAAATGAAATACATAATTTGAATACAAAACTCAACAAACTTGTGTGTTCTACATGCGAAAATACATTCTAGCCTTCACCGGCAAACAGTGTCGTAAATTATCTTCAGTACAGCAACTCTAGTGACAAAAGTCTGCGTTGGAACAGTCACCCACAGACCGCATCTTAGTTAACGCAGTTTAGAGCTCCCAATAAACGCTATTTCCTGATAATTTGCAAATTTTTTTTAACACATTCGGCGGATGTTTTGTGTTCACATCTGGACTTTCAAATTTTTCTACGATAGACCAATTGTTGTTCGATAAAATTTAACATAGATAAAGTAAATACATAACCTATTATTACATGTTCTAAACTCGCTTACTTCAATGGAAATATTTTGAAATTTTTTTAAATAATTACACAATTTTTAGAAATTTACTATATTGGCGATATTCACAGGTATTTAAGAATAAGAAAAAGGTGATCCGATTTTTATTTCAACTATAATATAAAATATTTACCGTCCTCGTGGCAGCAGCCATGTTCATTCCTGAACAATAAGGGAATTGCTTTTTCTGTTATCTATTGATAAAATTAGGAGATTCTCTGCAGATACAAATATCAAGATAAAATGATAATTCAATGACACTTAGGCAAAATGCTACAAAAATCAATTGAACAAGTGAATTGAGTCACATTTTATAAGATTTTTAACCCTTTCTCGAGAGGTAATTCGATTGTCTTCTTGAATTTTTCTTATCATAACAAATAAGGTCTTGTATATTTAGGGTTTTTTCAACTAAAAAAACTGAGTGAATAATTGGCATAGACGTAAAGGGACGTCCAGAGAAAATGGAAGGGCCTTGTGTTATAAACTTATTGAGATAATGGTTAAATATAATGATGAAATCACAGTATTATTGTTTGTTTACTTTTCATGTACTCACATGAGTAGCTCAATAGTTACTTTCTTCTCAAATTCTAATTGACAGACTGGGCTTATTTGATTTCATGATTGGTTTCCACTTTGAAAAATATTTACTTACTTATATGTTGCTAGCAATTTTCTTTTGTCATAATGTACATTCATTTCTTGTCTTATTATAATCAGATCGATTTATAGTATCACGTTAGTTAGGAGTTTAACAAAACATACTCGTTTTTAATATTTGAATCTATTTTCAAGCATAACAAACAACACTTCAAAGTCATTATGCCGAACTTATTTAGCATTTGAAAATATTGTTAACATATTTAGTTAAATCACGTGGTATTTTGATTTTTATTTCCCAAGATATGAATATTTCAAATAAAAACATTTAGGTGTGTACGAATAAATATAAAAATGTTATTAGACATTAAAATCCTTAGACTTGTGTTGAATAAAACAGTTTAGTATGTGTTTTAAAGGTGAATATGTGTGTGCTTCCATTTTGATTTTCATTATGTTCACTTGAAAAAATTTTGAAATTTGCAAAAGTAACTGCTAAAATTATTTGAAAATGGTGAAACTCAAATATGAAAAGATTTTTTAAGATTGACAAACGGTAAGCATTGGTATGTATATGGATTGGTTCAAAAAAAAATTATGAAGTTCAAGAAACTTAACTTATTTCAATAGTAAATACTTCTTATGGTATTTCACAAATAAAAATCTTTGATTTTCTTAATGGGGTTTTAATTTCCAGCATACAAAAGCAAGGTTTGTACTTTTAGATATTAAATGTTATTGTTTCAGTCGCTTAAATTCCACTCTTTCGATTTATAACTAAGGGTTTTCTATTGACTGATCTATTTAGTGTATTAGTATTATACATAGAAGTGTAGTACTTAACCTTTCCTGCCTCATCCCTTCAAAATCTTTTAAAAAACAAACTGGAATCATGTCGAAGTGAAGCTTTCCTTTGTTCACTTCCCATTTGAGATCTTCTCTTAACTGTATCAAAGAACCATTAATAAACCAAAAGTGCACTTGTCAAGTGTAAGAAACTTACCAATTTTGCGCCAATGAACATTTGTTCAATTAATTCCACACACACTCATAATCACACATACGATTACACACAGATACAAACATTCTACAGATTGACAATTATTGGTTCAAAGAGGGACCACACATCATTTATTTATTTCATTCACATTAAGTACATTGAACTACTACATACAAGATCGACTTGATTCGATATTTGTAATGCTATTGTTGCGTCTTCAACCAACCAACCAACCAGCCAACCAAACCAACAATAAATAAATGCACACACATACACGCACACACACACACACACACACACACATATTTTCACCCACAACCACACACTATTAAATGGAGAAATCACGCTAAGTGCGAAATATCATTTTTCATTATTGTTTGTTAGCTCGTCTTCCACAACCCACCATGGCCACCATGCAACGTGTCAGTCAGTCAGCCAGCCAGCCATCTACTAAGGCAGCCATCGAGCATGGAGTGAGCCAACTAACCAGTTAGGGAAGCAGGGAACTAGTCAGGCGGACAGGCAGCTAGCTATTCATTGATTCGATACTCTGGCCAATGTGGTAAAGGCGATTCTTTATTATTTTATTTCTTCTTGAGTAAAGTGAAAAGAAGTTACTAATAGAATTAAGTGGTGAAATGTTCGCTTCCAAGTGACATTTAGATGGACAGCCGGGAGTTGAAGTTATTGACAGCTGCTACTTCTTCTTTTATTTGATATTGCAACATTAACGACAGTATTGAGTGGCGTGAGAATGAAGCTCGAATTGGAAGTGCATGAATAAGTGAAAGACAAACAATAAACGAAAAGAATTGATTTTAAATTATTTTTTAAATAATTTTCTTAAATATTATGAGACGACGAAGAAGAAGACAAAGCAAAGAAACTGTAATCAAAATAAATATTTGTGCAATGACTACAAGTTTCTGTTGTCAACTTCATCGTCTTTCACACATCATGCGCATACAATAATACAATATCTCGTTCTTTGTTCATTTATGGGATTAAAATTTCTTATGACGATTCAGGCTCATTGGCTTAAATTTGATACTTTTGTTTATTTGTTCTAAATTTGTGCTCTTGTTGTTGTTTATTTAATGATTACAATATTTATATGTAGTATGTACATACATGAAAAACTTTCTTGAAAGAGAATTGCATGAAATCGCTGAGTTGGCATTGTTTGTACAAAATACAAATGAATTTTGAAGTATGAAAGTTGTTGCAATCAAATACACTTGAAGAAAGATTTTTATAAATAAAAATTGTGAAATTTTATGAAGGCAACAGTTTTCTTTCAATGCGATCTAAAGTGATTGGAGCCCTAGGTTTTGAGAAGAAGAGTTTTCTTTCAATACTGGAATACGAACGGACACTTGTCGCAATGGTCATAGTCTGATTAATAAAAGACATTATATGATATCAAAGGACAATTGAAAATCATATCGTTGGTTTTTGAACTAAGAGATATTTTTACTTTTTACTTTTCCCCAAATGAGTTGTTTCAGTCGCCATTATTAGATATACATATTTATACAATAGGCAATTGCAAGAGTCAACGCTTAAATAAAAATTATTCTCCCTTGCTCAAACGAAACATGTGCTAAATGCACATCATCAAAAGTCGCACTGCCTGTTCTAGACCACTATGAAATAAACTCGTTTGCTGTTGTGTATCAATGAACTAGCCGACAGTAAACTTTTATGACAGTAACATACCGAGTCATGGCCGAAGACACCAGACAACATTGTATTATTATGATTGTGTTGTACCAAGTCATACCACAACACACGATTCGTACGACATCATAACTCGGTATGACGTGTTTGAAAGCAATTTCACCGTGCTCATAATATTCGCACTGTTGATATTGTGCACACTATTGCTATTGCTACGCATGCTGTTCCATTTCCAAAAATTATTGAATACAGCGACGATAAACAACACGCACATTGAAATCAATTAGGAAAAACTGATATATACAAATTATTGAAGCAACGACTACATGCAATACGCAGATCTAAATGTGTTGCGAACAAATAGTATCAAACCAAATCATAGCTGAAGATACTAGACGAGAGTATACTTTTATGACAGTTTCATAGAGTGTCACCGCCGATCACACTAAACTACTGTGCTTTTTCTTGTTAGTGCTGACCGAGTCATACAGTAATGCACGACTCACACTACAGCAAAAATTTGAGTCAATGATTAACCCGTTATGAAAAAACACACATATCGCGGTGTGTTATATTTTAAAAACACACATGACTCAGTGTCATGGTGTGCGCAGAGTTAGTGTGGACTGTTAACACTACTTACTGCTGACTCTTGCAATGCTTTAGTACATATCTAAAAAAAAAAATAGCAGCCATATAACCGATCATATTTAATCCATATACATATATGTATATGCAGATCATTAACATATTTATATTATTTATCGAGATTTCTCACATTAGTCTCCAACAGGCAATCGCTTTTATTTGTAGAAAAATATACTCATATAAAATGATTACAGCGCATATATTCAACCCAAAGACTCTGTTCACAGACTACTGATTTTTTACAGTAACGGATGATGTTTTAGAACATTTTAATAATTCCAGCTTTATATAAACTCAATCAACAAGAAAATAATAATTAATACTACTGCAGTTTCTGCACGCGATGTTTTTTTGGTATACCGGTATATCTATACTCTGCGCGTTCATTCAGATAGATCTGTTTACATTCTTCTTTGAAAGTCTCATTTTGATACCAACGCGTTAGGCAATCTTTTAAGTTTGCATTTTGTTTTCGACAGGACACAACCATTAAGAGACTATTGGCTTTGCAGCAATCTTCAAATTGTTTAACCTCATCAACACAATGTTCTGTTCTTGCTCGATCTCGCATTATTTTGGGTATCATAACTTCTACCTCCACTTTGCGCAAGCTGTTATCATCAGGATCACCTATTATGGTATAGTGCAGAAATGTAGAACAACTACTGGAAACATGAACTTGTATAACTTACCCAATCCATGTGGATTGCTGGGATTAATTGCACTACTTGTGCTTGTTGTATTTTGTTGAATGTTCATTTTATTCTCAATTGATAAAATTATGTATATAAAAAATATAATTTAATATTCCCCACTTTAGAACACTGCTTTCTATACCATAGTAAAAAAAAGTGTAATAGGATCGATTACTTTGAAAAAATCGATGTGTTTAGTCTAGTAAATGCCTTATTGAAATTATAAGTATTTCAGTCTCAGTTCTCTGATTACTAGACATAAATATCAAAACTACCCAGTTAGGGAAGACTTCACATAATATGAAATATCTAAACATGAAACCAATGTGATGAATATTTAATATAGTTTCCATGTGAATTACTCTACAAATTACAAATCCTAAATGCAGTGCAAATTGCGCAACAACAGTCCCAACAGTCGATGCTATCAAAAACACCAGCAATCGGAACCATAAGATTTGTCAAATACGGAACGCCTGTATCAAGTGTACATCCATAGAAATATTCTGGGAGCTTAGCCACAAAGGGATCACAGGAAATGAAATGGCCGACGCAGCAGCTAAGCTAGTATCGCAGTCACTGTCAGTATTCACAACTCCTCCTAACGAAACAGACAGTCTGCAATCTGGTCGATATGAAGACGGGCTGGCTTTCAACACAGGTATAAAATCATTAATCCACACCTGGAGAAACCTGATTTCCCGATAAGCTGTTCCACAAAAAAAAAAAAAAAATTGTGTCATCACCCACACACATCTTCTAAATAGTGAAATGCACCCCCCTGCACCCTATGCGGTCAAGAAGATGTGTCGACAATACATATTTTGGACAATTGCAGTCAATTAAAAAGTTTTAGAAATACCCTTTTCCCTAATTCCAAGCCTTCATCATTCCTCTTTTCCGTTACAGAATCAAATATTGAAAATTTTTTCTCCTTCCTAGAAACTTAATGATTTAATATAACTATGTTATTTCAAAAAGACTCGAAGGCCCTAGCAGCTAGTGTTATAATTAATTTAAATATAAATAAAATAAATAAATAAATATTTTCCATATGAAAAATGTTTTCAAGGCTACCTCAGCAAGAATGCGACAGCTTTGTAGTCTCAGGTAGAACCGAAGTAAATATAATTTTTTTATTTATTTTTTCTTTAATTTCTTTCCCTTCACACATCTCACTTGTGTCTTTATGATTTTTTCTTTATTTTATTTTATTTTATTTTCCTACCTGAATTTTACCTCAAGCAATGAACCTGGCCACAGGTTGATGTTTTAATTAATAAAGTTTATTTTCTGTTACGTTACATATTGTGTTCTGTTCAAATCCTTTTGTTGTTGCACAACCATCATGATACTTTAACTGTCATTAAATGTAATTCGTTCGTATATGTCAGTGGGGTGTTATGTATCAGCAACTTCTGCAGTACACACATATAAATATATACACACAAAGATACAAAACTGTCAAGGCAAAGTCTAGAAAGGAAAAAGGGAATGAAAAAAAAGAGAAGCAAATCCAAGCAAGAAATCTTCAAGGCAAATGCTAATTTATAATTAAAAAAGTTTTCCTTAAAAGACATTTTAGTAAGCAACACACAACATAAAACACAACAAAACACACAAAAAAGCAGATACAACAAGATACCATAGTACTCGTACAGTCAACCGCTCAGTCATTCGAGTGAAGCTTGTTTTGTTTGTTTTACTAAATGTTTCTTCCTTTACATACTATATATTCCTGGAACTTTAGATTTGACCTTGTCATGTTGGGCGCTCTCAACATTATTTGCTTTGGCAAGCAATTTAATGAAATATTTGCATAAAGAATTTTCCATTGAAATTTAATTATGTATACGCAGTGTAGTAAATGAAAATTAAGTTTTTGTTTGGAAAAAAATAATAATCACCATTTATCATCAGTATATTCTTAGTATTTACTAAGTATGATTCAATATTGTTCATTTACAATGATAAATGCATAAATTTTTCTTTGATGATTGCACTATTTAGATTCGTATCTCGATAGATGATGATGATGAGATACATATTACTATTTGTGTAGTGAGTTGAGTTGATTGACCACAAAAGCTGTCAAAATGATTGATGAGTTTTGACTTTTTGCACTATGTTAAGTCTTTATCATGATGACCATTTGCATTATTATCATCATCATCATCATCGGCACCATCATATTCATTCAATATGCATTACACATGCGCATATGTATCTACTTTGATTGATTGATAGATTCAATTGTTATGCATAAAAAAATATATGCTTATAATGAAGATACATAGTAGAAGTTCTCTATTATGAGTAGTCTGGGTAACATTTGCCTATTGTCCGTTTGAAATTCCGCATTCCAAGTGTAAAGCATAAACGCATTTTAATACAACATAGCTTTGACACTTTTGCTCTCTCAATAGCAATCAATTCAAATTCAAATTCCAATTTCAATTTCATTAACAATTCTCAATTAAGTAGTAATTTTCTTTTTATATCTTCACACTCAATCTGCCGCATTGTCTACCATTCATTCATAATCGTAGTAGTACGCCATAAAAGGCGTAGGTTGATTTGCTGTCCATTTATCTCACTTTTTATAGGCTTCTACTGGTTTGCTGGTTATTGCCGGTTGCTCTTGTCAAGTTGTCGCAGACATCAAAGCTTTTCGTTTCATATGAAACTTTCATTTCATTTCGATTCGATTCGTTACGTTTCGTTTCAGTTGATTGTTACGATCCGTCTAAACACTTCAGATAGTGACATCAAGTGCTTCAAAGTCAAGCCTGACGTAATTTTTCTTTCACTTTATTGCATTTCATATGCATTTATTCAGATACAATATTTTTTTGTCTCTTGTAGGTGTTCATTCATTCGTTTGCTTTATAATTTTATGCGTTTTTGACTTACTGTCTGTCGATTTTTCGTTCTGTCGTTTTAGTCTGTTTGTTTATCTATGTGTATATGAGTCTCTGTCAGTCAATGGGAACGCAGTGCAACACAATGTCGTCAAAGGCGGATCCAATACTTTTGTATCTTTTGTTATTGGCCTTTTGACTATTGTTGTGTTGTGTTGTGTTGTCGTCGTTGCCATTGCCTGTCGGTTGATTACATCATAGTTGCAATATTTTCTGGTTGTTTTTCCTTTCTGCTTTGTTATAGTCACTTATGTAAGCAAGTCAATTTGTTGTATGCACCTTTTCTTTGTATGGTAATTTGTGTGCGTGTGAAATTATTATAAGAGGGAATAAGGCGTGTTTATGATTTCATGGCATTCACAGTAGTTGTGTGAACTTTCAACAACTTGGTGAGCCTGACCTTATAGGAAAACACAATTATTAATTATAATATTCGTATAATTGATCAAGTTTTTACAATAGTTGATAAGGATTGGCTTAAGAATTGTAATGGAAATGGAACCATAAACAGTGTGTTCAGAAACTAATAATACTGTCCTGTGTAGCATGAAACAAGTGCAAAGGGAGAATACATATTTTGAAAAATGTCCCTTTGATATCTCAAAAATAAAAAGAATTAGTTTTGAGCTTACATGTAGATCGATAATCATTATCATGTTCCATATTTAAATATGTGTTTAGTTAATGTTTTCCTTGAAATGAAAATCTTTAGGTAAGCTCATAGAACAACCTAAGCTGTATATACTTAAATTTATTTTAAGGTCTGAATTCATGCATAAGAATTAAAATAAAATATAGTACAGTATATGTACAAAAATCAAATTCACCATAAGCGCCTTCTAGTGACTAAATTTAACAAAATTTTCTAGTAACATTTCCCGATAGGGAAAATTTTGAATAGTAGGACTGTCTGTAACTCCCGTGTGTGGTATACAGATGCTATAAAACGGACACTGGCTTTGGACCATTAGTTTATGGAGAAAACCCTAAAAAACGCTTATTTAGGCTGGTTCTCTAAACTAGACTAAACCACAGCTCAATCGAAAATTGTTAGAGTGCAACGACTGGCTTGTATCAATGTTACTGAACCTATGAGATCCAACAGCTGCTGATACGCTACTTAACCTACCGTCAATCCTTTTGATTATAAAGAAAGAGGCAATGTCGTTTCTGGCAAAACTCATCCTTGTAAATGATAGTGATTTGGAAGGTCTTGAGCGATCGCTTCTTAGATATGAGCTGAACCTAAGCATCCATTACTTCAGTAGCGACTTCTGCTTGACTAAATTCAACTTTCAACAAAATTTCGTAGTTCTTTTTCCAGAGGGACAGGGTTAGGAACAGTCCAGATCTAAGCACATCCGTAACTCCCATGTATAGTATAAGGATGGATCTAAATTTTCCAGGCTAAAATCCATGGTATAGAACTGTGCGTTAGAGAAGAAATATAGTGTGCTTCTATCAATACGCACTAATACATTTTATCAGACAGTAAAGCTGCACTACAAGCACTCAACGCCGTCGAGATCAAATCGAAGTTTGTTTGGTATTGCTTATCATTACATTACTTATTTAAAAGACAAGTATTAAACAACTATTTTAATCTTATTTGGATATCTGCACATAGTGTACATCTTGGGAAAGAAGCGGCAGATGTATTAGCCTGAAAAAGAGGTGCAACCGTCCTCATTGCACCAGAACAATTATACAGGCAAGATTGGAGTTTCATTAAAATAAAACTCAAACAATGACTCGAATCACACAAATATTGACTGGACACAAACAATATTATAGAAGCGATAACCTTCATGCCTTCTAGCTTTCACAAAAGAATGCAAGAAGGACATTTAAGCATTTGACATTATGAAATGTGCGGATAAGTCGAAAAGACAAATGTAGATTATGTAATAAAGAAGAAGGGAGAGCAGAGCATTTATTATGTCACTGTGAGGGCTTCATTTGGATCAGAATCCGAAATCTAGGTAAACAAAGAAATTCTTGGAATCTAGAATATCGGAGGATCTGAAATTAAGGGGTTTGTCACAATAAGCCCACTCGCGGCTGCAGTGACGAGTTGAATTAGTGTAAAGTGAATTGATATTTCAAAACGTAATTAATCAGTAATATTTATATATACCACAAGTATAAATGTGATCCGTATCTACATATATTTAAAAAAAAAAAATGAATACCTGGTACTATTAACATAAATTATAATTCTTTGTAGGTCTGTGAATATTTTTTGAAGTTTGCAGTGTTTAGAAACCGGTAGGGCTGAGGAAAGGCAATTAATTGCAATCTACTAAGTATTTTAATCATAAAAAAATGAATGAGTAATCCACGTGTGACCCAATCGTAGCTTGCTGTAAACATATCAATAATTTATGTTGTATTTATTATTGCTGGAAGTTCAAATAAATTTTACTAACCGGAAGGAAATGCACATAATAGTATACAAAGTTTCAAATCTGTTTATGATAAGCCATGTTGCCTGGTATAATCAAACTGTTCAAAGTGCCTTTAACTTCTAAACTTCTCATATTAAATCATTTCTATCAAGATGCCGGTTCTTCTAATTATCTCATTAAAAGCTAATTTGAGCTTTCTTCATCTAACAGAAATAATGAGTTTAATTATAATTTTTCTTTAAATTAACGACATTTGTTTTCCGCATGCGGCATATCTTTATATTCTCAGGTTTTTAATAATTCATATCTTTTAACAAAAAAATTCTTGTATACCTTTTTTTATTGCATGATACTGAAGCATCTTTAGCTTTCTATGATAATCTATGTTTTTATGTCTAAAGCCAGAACCATAAACAGTAGCACCAAATGAAAGGTGTAGACTGACATAAGAGCTAATGATGATGAGCCTATGAATGAATATAAATGCAATGGTGTTGGTTTGAAAGAAAGAGTTACAGTAGTTGCTACTGTAATACGTTAAATACTCGTATAGTAGTATGTTTGCTTTCATTTTTTTCTTTTCTTTTCTATTCAATTTTTTTTTTTATTTTACAAAAGTTAAGTTGCAGCTGCATGTTGCGTGTAGCGACGATGACAACCCTTTCATTACATTATACCGCTTATCAATTTTTGTGGCAACTCAGTAGTTGCTTTACTGGAATTTTGTGGTTTTGTTGATTTTATGAGGTACACAAAGAGTTGTTTTGCTTGCTGGCCATTTCTCGTATCTGCCAAGCAATTAAATACTTTAAGATTTTCGCTGACTTTGACTTTAAAAACTGAGTGAGTGAGTGAGTGAGTCTCGTTGCTACATCTGTATCTGTGTCTTGTTATTATAGTTGTGTATAGCAAGCTGCTCAACTATTTAGTTTAATCAACAGTTTTGTTATGAAAAACATTAAGAATATCTATAAAAAGCACATGACGTTGTGCTTCTGTACTGTAGATATTTTTTTTTTGTGTTGTAGTACTTAAAGCGAAAACGTGTCCAAAGTTTCTTTTGCGTATTCATTATCAACGCACAAATGAGATTATGCTTCAAAGTAAATTAACCGACAAAAGAACGCTCTTTTGTGTCACAAAAATCATAATAAGATAAGCCAAGTTAGTCAAACATACAACACACAAAAAGCATTAATTAAACAAAGTGCACGAAAAAGTTTTACGCTTTGTAGATAGACCAACAACAGATCAACAGACACACCAATCGACCGACCGACCGACCAACTGACAATGACTAAAAACTCTTGACTCTTAGACAGATGGATAGGATGGATGGGCAAACGAACTTGACCGGAACAGACGATGATGTTGTTAGTGATAATGTTGATGATGATGATGAATAAACAACAACGATGGCAACAAATGTGCTGGTGGCTAAAGAGCTTTGATTTTTGATAATTTTTCACAAAGAACAAAAAATCATGACTTTACCAACTGCTGAAGTGAAAACTAAATTAGACACAGAAATACACAGATACTACTTAGACAGACACACACAAGCATAGAACATAAAGCTAATTCATCATCAATGGCAGCGACAAACGACAATGACAACAACATGTCCGGATGAGAGATACTCGTATACAATACTTAGTATACACAAGTATACATGATGCGATATATGTGTCTATCTATAGGCCAAATCTATCTAGACAGATAGACAAAGACAATGAACCAAGACTTCTTATAAACAGAATAATATTATGTAGTTTAATTAATTAAACTAAACAACACATATTATTTTTTTTTTATAAATCAACTTAAGACATACTATGGTAGTAGTATTCATATTGCAAATTTTATGTATTCAGTTTGTGAATGAAACTACAAATCTTTTTAAGTCCGCATATCATGTTAAGTTGATCAAATACACAACAAATTAACTGTCACCAAGTTGTATGCATTCATTTATTTAATTTTCACTCAACGAAGTAGAAGTTAAAGAAACTACTCGAATATACTCTTGATTAGTTTTGATTTTGGTGCCGGTGGCACTTATCTTTTTCTTTGCTTCACTTTGATGTTGTTGTTTGCTTTTTGTAGCATATAAAAAGAGACACAAAGACCTATGGATACAACTATAGCTTCAGATACGAGCACACACAGTTACATTCAGATTTAGATTCAAAGCTATCATTCAGATTCTGATACTCACTTTAATTAATTGGCGTGTATATTTTATGAGATTTGAGATTTTTTTTTTTTCATCTTTTCATTTGTAGGCCTACAAAAAACAAACTTGTTTTGTATAAAGCTTTCAATTAAAATCAACTAAAAACATTAGTAGACAACTCAAGGTTGCTTTTAAGATACTTTTTAATTCAAAAAATATAAATACTTAGGTTAGGAATTCATGCTCAGTCACGCATGTGCACAGTAGCAAATGACCGTGGGTTTTTCATTTTAGTTAATATGCGTTTTACTCGATTACTTAAAAAAAAAATGAAAAAAAAAAATGTAAATTAATAAAATTATACCAAGCTAAATGTATCTCGACAATAACTATGTATGTTATATCTCTGAGTACTAAATGTGGCAGCTAGTATAATGGATGAAGACAAAATGTTTCTTGTAAATATTGATAAAGCAAATAAGTATGTTGTTACATATTTTGCGAATTTAATGGACACGTTAGCAAGGGGAATCATAAATCAAATATTTAAGACAAAAAATAAAATACAAAAACCTAATTTTATTCTCATGATAGTTTAGATACACAACATAGTACAGTGGCAAGAAAAATTGAGTAAACGTTGATTTTGTTGAGTGAGGCTTAACAGATTATAATGAAAAACAATACCAGGTAGTAGTAGTAGTACCTGTACCCTTAGTTCATAAGCAACAGATTCTCAAAGTCACTTTATGGAAAAAGAAGAGAGATATAATTCTGTATACATACATATATAAAAATTAATTGCTACCTCTTAGTTATGTAAATGCTCGGGAATGGCTCGACCAGGTGCGCAAGTGAGATGAAAGAACATGACAAAGATTACTATGAAACAAAGTGTGCGATTGAGATGGTAGAACATAACAAACATGACCATGAAGAGACTTCGGTCATGTATTAAGCGGTAGTCACATGCTAAATTACTCAATTATGCTCGCAAAAGAAGAAGAAGTTGGTGAAAATAATATGTCGAGACATGGCAAAAAGTGGCTACAAGAAAATTTTAACGAATAAAGACAATTTTCTAAAACAAATGTTTCAGCTAACCACCAATAAGTATTTAATCAATGTTTGGGAGGGAGAGCCAAAACAACGTCTGCCCGGGTATTTTATATGCTCGCAAAAGAAGTCGAGGAAGCATTAGACATTCTGAGACAAATTTTCTAGCACTTTGTGAACACATGGGTACTTTGAATATTATTCCTTTTATGCAGAACTCTACCACAATGTTAATATTTCATAGTGGGCGGTCTATTGCACTATGGAAGCCTCCCCTTCATCAATAGGCCTAGATTTTCGTTCGGTTGGAGGACTGGTCTTTAAGCCAGCCACTCTTTCAACTGAAATAGTGACTCTGACAACTAACTCTAAGGTTTATGCGCAGTATGCTTTGGGCCACCAACTGGCTGGATAATTTCCACAAATCGTTTTAAAAAGCATATGTGGCCTTACTTTGTTATGGAACCCTGCATTCTGTGTAGAGGAACAACTATTTGGCATGTTAAGTATCCTCATGCCATTACATCGGCCATTACACCTGGAATTTGAGAAACCATCTGGAATACTTGGTTTGCTTCTTTAACAATTATCTGTAAAGCTGTTTGTCTCATTTACTTAATTTTCCGCGCCACTGTATTTATGTCATTTTTCCGCAATGATTAAATTTATGTGTTATTCTATAAAAAGAAGTACATATAAACCATTTTTTTACAAATTAATGGAAGCTGGTCCTATCTAAGATGAAGGAATTCTAACTCAAATTTTACTTAAAGTATGGAAACAATGGGAGATTCAATGTGTTAACTATGTCTTCCAGTAGTTCAGTCATATACTTCTAAAACTAAGGATAGTCCTGGTTAGGATTGGAGAGGTCTTAAACTTGAGGTCGCCATGTAAAGAGTTGCTTGGGGTAATCCTGAGCATAGCCAATGGGCCAATGGGTGGTATAACAAGCAGGGGTGGTTTGTTGATATACTTATTTTATCATGATAACGATGACCCATTCCCATTGAACTAAATCATTTTCCTTAACGATGCTTATCATTTCATCAGTAGTTTTATTAAATTTGACATCAGTTTGTGGTGTACGAGTTTATTGTTTATTTCATATTTTTGTATATCTCTGAGACATCAGATGCATTTTGTATTTCAACTATCAAATAAAACTTATAACAGTTACGGTCCCTGATTTAAACTCAGACTTTGTCTATATTTTCATTCTGAAAATTTTCCATTTTTTTTAAATCAAGTGGAAAACAAATAGAAATTGACATTTGAAATGTATTTTTGACCTTTTTTTTGGCATCAGTGTAAGAGAGAGAGACAGTGCGTTTGTTTTTATTCTGTGTAACGTATTTTGTACAATATTTGTTGGTGTTATTGCTATTGTTGACATACTACATAGTATAGGCACCATTGTTGTAGTAGTAGTACATATTGATTTACAATATATCATGTGTAGGGTCGACAAACATTTACTTTTGACATGACAAACAATTTTAATGTCAATCAAAAGACAAATTGAAAGTCGAGTGTCAGCCGAAAGAAACTAAATAAAATCAAGGAAGAAATATGCTATTGTAGTATATGTATTTTATTAACAAACTGCTGTTGTCTTTACTAACTGACCTGTAGGTTGATTTTGTAATAAAATGAAAGCCGACTTTGTTTTAGTAAGACTAGATTTCTCTTTGTGCTTTTGTTTTTGTCCTACGTTTTAATAAAGTGGAACAGTTTGTCTTGTCTGAGACCTTTGACTTGTTGCGAACGCTGAAGAGTTAATTGAAAAAAGAGAAATCAGTAATTAAGCTAATTTCTTTTTAGGACAGTTCTTTGGTTAAGTAGCTTTAAGTATGCTTTGCTATTAACAAGTAATAGGCGAAAAACTTGTTGGCCATCAATTCAGTTTACGAAAAACAGCAAAAAAGATTGAATGACTAAGTGTCTTGTTTTAATTTTATAAGTTGTTTTTCTTTAAAACATTTTTAGTATCGTTTTGGCTTAAGTCTTTTTTTATAGATAATTTTAAAAGATTTTTTTCCTTTTGTTTTTTTTTTTCTTTCTGTTTTTACGTATGAGTAATATTGTGTTTCACGAACTGTGAATGTTTTCACAATAAAGAATGTGCTAAACAAATAATGTTCTTCTTCGTATTACCAACAGAATAATAACAGTTTTTGTTGCCGACATTAAGTAAATGAAGCTTCGAATATTGTAGAATGTTAATTAAATGACTTCGTTATCTCACCACTTCCCGCACTCTTAACTATAATAACTATATCAGCGGTAGACTTTCAATTAACTGTTTGCATTTAATACATATTCCTATATTAGGTGAATTCCATATTTTAATGCACTCATTTTTTATATTATTTTCTAGTATTATTAGTTCTTTTGACTCTGCAATTATCCATGGGAATCAATAGAAATATAAACTATAATCACTAATTGCTTGCTTTGCTTTACTCTGTGACTCTTGACATCATTTTTGATTAAATATTTGCTTTTAATTAATAATTTCTATAATAAATATTGGTTATTAGTCTTGTACAGTGTATCTGATAGTCATGCCCACTTCACTATTGCTTCCCCTTACATTTCAGATTTGTTTTATATTTTTGCATGCTGCTGCTGCCTTGTATCTTTTATGTCTTGGCATTATATAGTATACTCGTAGTAGTATGTCTTCTCTGTGTTTTTTGCTTCTTTGTAATTATTTGCTTACAATTTCAATATTTATTTTGAGCTCATCATCACATAGATATTTACGCACGTTTAAGTGCAAAGAAAATTACTTTTTAAATAAATTGACTTGACTTCTTTCTTATTTTTATTTCTTATTTTTTAAAAGCCTATACATATACTTACATATGAGTGACTTCAAATAGCTTAAGCCCTCTCTTTTTATATAAGATTTGCATTCTCTATACTAGTCCCGTTTCTGTCGCTTGAGACTGAGACTTTTCTAAGTGTTATAAACGTGCCGCAAAGACATTAACGCTATTTGCATGTTTTATTTCTTCTTGTTGCTGTTGTTGATTTTCTATACATACTAAAGTACAAGATAATGCCAGAAGATAATGAGACTTCTTATGTGTCTACTTTTCTTTCCTATTACGATGGTTTTTTTTCTTCATACATTCATGGTACACAATTCCATACCTGGAACAAGTTGATTTTACTAAGCTTAAGCCGAGATGGGGCCAAGCATGTTTTTTGCGGAAAGTCATTTCAGCAATTCAATATGTATAAAGTATCTATGAGAGTTACAAAGTAAGGTGATTCTATATATATGATTATAATTATGTGTGTGTTTTCCTAGTATATTTTGTATATTTTTTTTTTATACATTTGAATTACGAGTAGCCTCACACAAATTTAGTATGAATGATATTATCATTAGGACGTGCAAAACCAACAAAGGAGACAATGGAGACATCATAATGACCGATTTACTATGATATGAGTATGTATTAATTTGTTTTTAAATAATATACGAGTACACCTTTGTAAAAGCTTTCATTGCGTTCTTGCTGTTAAAGTCCTTCAGTTTCTTAAAATGTAAATTGGTAAATGAATGTACCAGTTTCCTGAAGTATGTGGTGCGTAACGATACAGATGAGTTAGCTAAAATTTGGGAAAAAACACCATTGAAATGAAAGGATGGCTTGATAAGTATTATCCGGACTCTGCACCAGGAAAATCGAGAGGTGGTTATTCCGGGAATTATCAAAAAAGTCCACAAAATCGTTTTGACAAACCGTAAAGTGAAGTTGCAAGATATAGCTGGGACTCTAAAGATACATAAAGAACGTTTATGCTTTAATTTGCATGAATATTTGTCTATAAAAAAGCCATTTTCGAAGTGGGCGTGTAAACAGTTGACCAAAAACAACAACGAGTCGATGATTCCGAAGATTGTTTGTAGCTGTTTCTGCGAAATAAAAAAGACTTTTTGCTTCGAAACTTGGATCCACAATTACACGCCAAAGTCAAATCGATAGTCAGCTGAGTGGACAGAAGCTTGCAAGGATATGTCGTCCATATTTTGGGATGCATACGGTCTTTTGTTTGTCGACTACCTTGAAAAAGGCAAGACAGTCAATAGCGATCGCTAGATGGGCCAACTGGATTGTTTGAACAAGCAAATTTCGAAGAAATGGCCACATGTGCAAAGACAAAGCAATAATGGCAAAATTGCAAGAATTATACTTCGCAATGCTTCGTACCCAGCCTATTCTCGCCGGAAAGAGATTTCGCTTGAATGAAGAGGTGATCGCCGAAAAAAACGCCTATTTTGAGGTCATTTAAGGTTTCGAAATGTTAAAGAAGCGCTGGAATAAAATTTAATTTCATCGAAAAAGTTGTGTTTTCTTCATTAGACCGAATATTTATCACCCAATGTGTTATGTCAAGTAAGAGGCGTGACTAAAAAGTAGTAAGACTAATGATTAGACTTTGTCAATTTCTAATGTCGCATCAGTTTATGGATCTTAGTTGCTTTTCCACTCTGGTTGTAACATTTAATTTGTATATGGAAAGAATAAAATTTTATACGAATGATGACTCAAAGCCTAAGATATAATTCACACGGAATCAGACGGACGATGAGAGTTCATTGCTTTAGTGATTATTGTAATTAATACTTCATAAATTGATTTGTAGTTTTGGGCATGAAAAACATCAGAAAAAAGTGATAAAACATGTACCCGAGTGTGAATATCTTAATGAATGCGATTATTTGAAAAATTGTACAAAAAAAAAAAAATAAATAAATAAATAAACTATCTGTACAAATATATTTCAAAAGTTATAATGATTTATTTAAGCAAATAGATTTGTTAATTTTGTGCGTATGCATAAATCAAACTACCCAAGCACACATGGTTGGTTAACTTGCTGACTATCAATGACTAAATTGAAACAGGTTAATTTAATTAAGCGCTGTGAATTATTGACGTCAAATTATGTTAATTTTAGTAAAATAATAACAATATTGATAGAAAAGAATTAAATAAACTTTGCAAGGCATTGTGTGTGCTTATGCATTATGTAAATTGGATAATTATATAATTGTAGATATTTAACTATTATTTTTGGTGCTAGTGTCAATCACATGTTGAGGTCACATATCAATGAAACCTTCACAAAAAGGTTAGAAGTTGTAAGATAAAAACTTAGGTGAGATAGACTATAGAAGAAAACTATAAAATAAACAACTGTGCAAATATGACGCCATATTCCCTTCAAACTCGTTCCCTTCTCACCTTCCTCTAAAACACAAGTTTATTTTGTCTAGCCTACTCTGTTGGCTCCATGCTGTCATTGTTTGTTGAAAAAGTGTCAATAAATTGTTATTTATGTTTCAATTAGAAACATAAAAACTCAATTAAAAACATTTAATGCTATTAGTCGCCGAAGTATTAAGCGGGGAGCTGATTGAGTGCGTTGCGCATCGTACACAAATGGCAACATGACAAAAAACAACACTAATAACACCCATACATATTCGTAGTACATATAGTATTTCGTATATATTCCAATCAAACAAATCACTTGACACAAAATGTATAGATGACAAACAAAATAACATAAAAATAGCTTCAAGTAAATGCATTTGCTTTGCACAACTATAAAAAACTTGTGTACTTCTACATATCCATTGATCTGTCTGATATGTTGTCAGTCCATCTGTCTGCACAACTGCGATCGGCTTCTTCATCTCTCAAGAGTAGTACTAGTATTTCTTTATTTTACTATAACTGGCTGGCTGGCTGTTGGCTCAAAGTTCGACACCAAACATTTACATTTAAATTTGGCGCTAAACGACTTTGTTGACGCTTTGCGCGCCACTTCACTTTGGCGCGTTCTATGCTTCGTTACACTTCAAAGTGAGCGTGCGCATGCTCAAATGGTAGCCATAAGCTGCCGCCACTACCACAGACTTATGGACAAACAGGCAAGCATGCAGGTGGCGAGGGTGACATTGAGTTCCATAAGAGTTCAATTGCGAGAGCACATGCGCCACATTTGGAACCGGCAAACGAACCGTCACCAATTGCCTGAGTGCCTGCCTGCTCACTTGCCATTTATAGCCTAAATATTGTTTATAATTTATGCTATTATGAAGTTGTTAACTTGTTGGAAAAGTAAGTTTTTAGAAGCGTTAAAAATTGTGTGTAAATTTTGTTGTTATTTTTTTGCACTCAAATTGTCCCAAGTCAAGTAATATTGATTTGTCTCTCTCGATGTTTAACAATAAAATAACAATGCGGGCTTATGATGGTATAATTCATTTATACTACATTAATTATGTTATGTAATTTGTGTTGAAAATGGAAAAAGATTAGATTTGTTGTCTATAAATGGATACAGGACAAATTAGATTTTTAGTTAGGACATTTAAGCCAATTTTCAAGAATTATACAAGAAATTAGTTAACCAAAGCAATATGGTTTTAGATGTATGGAGATATGTTGCACTGTTCCAATCATGTACAATATTATATTACTCCTAGCATCTTCTTATTATGGAAGAAGTGGTTTAGGTTTAAGTTATGCAGGAGTTCACACAAAAGCCTTAAAGCCTATTGTGATGCCTGCTAAAATATGAAAAGGTTGAGGGATTGTGAAGGAGAGGGGTAATTCAGTTGGTCTCAGAGATTACCCTCTTTCTCTAAAACCAACCATGTACAGAGCCAGGTCCCCACAAGGACATTTTGACAAACTACCCAACTCCATGAAGAACGGTTTCCCGAGAAAACGGGTGCGTCTACCAAGAAGATCAGGGCAATCACAGAATAGGTGATGGATGCTCTCCGGTTCCTCCTCATCATCACAGCTATGACAGAAGTCATGATGAGGAACCTGCATCCTGTGGCCTGATGGCTTTTCTTGTTGAAGTGTAGTAGTTGAAGGTTCTCTTTGGTTGAGAGGCCAGAGTGTCCTAGCGATAGTACAGCTAGACTCATTTGCCCACTTTCTGCCTGTTACATCTCTGATTTTTGCTTTCAGGCATGTAATGGTCTGTAAATATCGGCAACTACTTGAGACACAGGTCGAGCTTCATTAAGAGCTTCTAGCGTACTACGTATGATTTTGCTCTTGATACTGTGGGCCGACATAGCAGGCTGTCATCATAAATCGATATGTGCCCAAAGCGTTTATTAACTTTGCTGCCTGCCAGACTGGGTAGATTTCTGCCGGGAACACACTGCAACAGTCAGGTAGACGATATGTTAACTAAGCTGGTAGCTCCTCCGAGAAGATACCTGCACCTATACTGTCCACCGTCTTGAAGCCGTCGGTACAGATCGAAGGTTCGTCTCGTCCAATGACGTTACCCCGCTTCCAATCATCTCTACCTGGGAATCTTAGACTTTCAGTTAACTGATGTAATACTATTTCTTTAAGTCAGTATGCCCAATCAACTCCACAATATTATGGTTTATTTCCGATACCATTACTCATGCTTAACTATTTAATATTCTTAAAGACAATCGCTTTAAAAATTCTTAACGCGAAATAATAATTGATTTTTTTATTTCTTTTTAAACCAAAAAAATACGGAAAAGAACAAAGTTAATATACCGCAGCGCTCTTTTTAACCATAATTTATTGTATTTTATTATAATACCTAAGTTTTTATTATAGTCTTGTGAAGTATATTCCATTCTAATCTGTCATGCATAACACTTAACCTCGGGTCATACGTATACATAGTTGTAACGCCTCTTCTTAACCTTGACCGTGCTGTTGTCTGCACGTGTTTGATATGAAACCTTCGATAAACTAGTATTCTAGATAGGATAAACGTGATATCGTTTGTCTTCACCTTAATTAGCTGAACAGTGTAGCAAATTGCCTTTCAATACACTCAATCAAGGCTATGGTTGAGATACTCTTAAAGCCTTTGAGCTACTATGTCAGAATCAGATGCATTTGATTTGATCTCTTTTCTTTTAAAGTGTGACCAATTTTCTACTTCTTTTATTAATCTCTGCCGCCTGTTGTTCACCTGATTTGTGTCTATGGCAAAAGCGTTACTTTGTGTTAATCATGCTCTGTCAGAAAAGTTCGTGATCTGAGGTGTTTGCATGCTTCTTAAGGAAAGCCTAAGGGTAACATACTTTAGTGTTGCATGGCAAGCACTCAATACTGACATTGAGTAGAATGCCTGTAGAACTTCTTTTAGTTGTTCTTAAATTTGTTGCTACTATGAGTAAGAAATGGAAGATAGAATGACTACAGTCCAGTTGTTAGTTGAATTGACTTTGAAATGTTTCTTTATAAATTGTATCATCACATTATAATTGTAATGCAATTTACTATATAGTATATGTCTTCTAATATCGATAGTTTCTTGTGTACTTAGTATAAAGTTGAAACTATGAGTACCTTATGAATATTTTGGGCGTTTCATTTTCATAAGTTATTGACATGTCTCGACACATTCATTTAAGTGATTAGATCTGCCTGACATTCTCTTTCATTCACACAAAATAACTTTTATTCCAAATCACAAACAGTTTATATTCATTCGTTGCAAAGTAAACATGTTTCTGCTGAAAGTATTGAGTTGCCATATAAATCTGATAGCTTATTACACTTTGTGTATTCTCTATTATATCGCGCGTTTTGCTGGTTTAATAAATTTTCAACTTCCTGCAGACTTAGATAACGTATATCCATCTCGACTATGGCGTATTTATGGATTTATTTTACTTCTGAGTACCATATGTTTTTCGCCTTTTGCTTACAATTTACTATACACACGCATGCGGTTTTTACGCCAAAATCGTTTAATGATCTTTATTGGTTTCAATCGATATGCTTTGCTTCAAATTTTTGCTATATTGACTGTCTTCAAACATTTATGGAATCAAAAATGTTTAATGCGCTGCATTAATAATTTGCTGAAAAGTCAACGTTGCTTGCAAAGAATGATGTATACTCAAGTTCTGCAAAAATCTATCAATTGTTGTGATAAGCTCACCATGCTCATATTACTAACTCTATTGTTAACCCTAATGGGTTCAGCAACTTTTACTATCGTTTTATTTAACATTGATCCAGAGACACGACATCCGCTATACATGTTGAGTTTTTGTTTCGTTTTCTATTGTCAACTTGTGTTGGAACTTTCGCTTACGATTTACGTTGTTGCTGCTTTGCATATGACGCATCTTGCACATCAGCATAATTTATTGCTGAAGCGAATTCTGAAGGATTTGGATGATATACAAGTGAATGCATTGCATTATGGCTTACGACGACTTTATCGCTTACAACAACTTTGGATTGCTGATAAATTATGGTGTTTGTTTGCCTTTTATCGTCGTTTAGTCAATCTTAGTAGTGATTTGAATGAGTTTTTTGGCCTTCCAGCTTTATTCTTTTTATCATTTGTACCTCTTGAATGTATTTTACATTTATTCTTTGCTTACAATGTACATTTTAAAATCAGTGATCTTAAGCATCCTCCAGTCAATATAACTCCTATCATATATATATTTTCGTTAATTGTTAATCTGATACTTGTGATTAGTGTGGTGCATATAATGCGTATGCGTTTGCAACAGACACATGAAGTTTTGCGTAATGGAACTTTGGAAATTCGAATGGAATTAATGGATAAGCGATTGAAAGCAATTGTAAGCAATTTGAATATCTAATATTGATCTAATTTTAATTTTTAATATATTTTTTCTATTTTTCTCTTCTGTAAGTTACAACAATATTGCTTATATATGCAATTCAAGCTTGTGAGTTATTCTTATAAAGTCTGTGGATTATTTGAATTAGAAAATGCTTTACTTTTCTACATTTTTGAAGGAATTATTATATATTTAGCTATACTTATACAATTTGATATTGTTTTGAATCGTTAAGAATTTGAATTTCTTTTAAATTGTAAGCTTTCTCTAAATACAAGGAGGATTAAGTAAAAAAGATATATTATTAATCATTTATTATATATGATAACGGCAATGTTGGAGATATCTAATAAATAAATATGAATTTATAAGATGATTAGCTGTTTTAATCGGCGTTGCCTGGAATTCTGAATTTATGTGTGTAAATTGTTGTGTTGTTAGAAGTATTTTTGTAAAAAGGGATTTATTTAGTCTATTCGTTTCATAGTCTTTTAAAAAACACACCGTCTTTCTTTTGACCAGCATTTAGTGAACAACATACTTAGAAAGGAGAGAACGAGGAGCGCTATACTGTCACACACGTTCTAATATTGCAAATGAGATTAACAAATACAACAATAACGGCATCGACACAAAAATCGGCAAAGCATAAACAACGAAAAAACCTACGATTTTTTTTTGTGTGTGCATATAAGCAATTTCATAAATAGTATAGATTTTTGATACATTATTGTAATTAAATTGCAAAAATTGTATACTTGCGATCAACTTCATATACTGTTGTGTTCATAAAAATAGTAGTGCAGTTGGATCATAAGTTCTAACTGTTAAATCAAATGATAAGTACAATGCTCACACATAAAGTTATTAAAATAATAATTTTATTTAGTTTCGAGAATATTTACAGTTTTATTTGTTATATGCTTTTATTTGTTTTCATCTGGTTTGTTTAAGTTACATGTTTTGTAAGAGACGTATGTAACATATGTAAGGAACAGGAACATTTCCTACTGTCGGAAACCTAACGCATGTTAACGCTCAAAAACGTATAGAGTAAATAATGATGTAGAAAAAAAGATTGCGTTCGTTATGGTGCCAAAGTTTATGTTGTTTTGGGCGACAATGCATACAATATGAGAAACATGGGTGTTAGTTGTCAATCATTTGGCATTTTATACTCAACATGCAACACACATTCGGCGAACTTGTTACGTGGCGACATTTTGAATTACCAGCTTACAAGAAGACAATACGACAAGTTAACAAGTTAAGTAACTTACGTATCTTACATGTAGGATACACAACCGAGCCTCTTACATAACAACCCAGGTTTTCATACAAATGCTTTCTCATAAAAATGTATCAAAATTGAGCTGTTCATAATAATACTTATAATTAAATAAAATAACCAACAGCCTTTCTCAATCTATCTATTAAATGTCAAGTCTCATTGAGCAATGGTTTCTTCTACCTACTGAAAAAAAAAAAACAGAACCTTTATTGCAGACGACTTTTTAGATTTAATATAATTTTTTTTTTAAATTTTGCTTACCTACTTATGTCAAGCACTACTATTTTAATGAACTGAACAAACTTTATCAATAATGGGAAACAAAAGTAATGGGATTTTTATGTTTTTCTTTACATTTATACAGTTAGGATATGCTGCTGTACTATTTGTATAAACACCACTGTATATATTGTACATATTCTTTATTTTGAATAGATTCTCCTCCATTTTAACAAATTAGTATTATGTATTATCTTATAGAATAGGAACTGATTAGATGATTATATCGAATAGATCCCAAGGACAATTTTATTTTTTTTTTTACATGTAAATATATTTCTTAAATTTATCTAATGTAAAATAAATTTATTTTTGGTTTGAAGTTCAATTCTTTAATTTTTCATTTTACGCATTTATGACGTCATTGTCAAATGTATTATATTTAAGTACCTCGTGTTTTTGTTTTCTTTTGAGTGGCTACAAATCAGCAAATGACAGCAGCTTGACAATTTGGTTAAGTAGCTTGACTTTTATACTTTTGTGATCATATTTCTAATACTTTATTTATTTTATTTTTATTTTGCGTTTGTCAAGAAGAAATCTTTCATATATAAAATTATTTGTGATTTGCTTTGTCTAACTAAGTATATACACTCACTTGTCAACACTTTTTACTTAATTTTGTTTTTGGTTTTGTTTCATTTTTTTTTTGTAAATTTGTTTTATTTATTTCTTTCTTTCTTTTGAAATACATTCGTTTATTTTTTGTTGTTGATGTTAATGTTGCTTTTGCGATATTTAATTGTTTAGTGAAGCATAACGACGAAACTTCAACCAACAACACACGTCTGGTTGAACCTTTGACCATGGCCTATAAAGAAAATAAAGAAAAAACTAGTATATAAAAGCAAATTTTTGTTGTTTTTTGCCGTGTTTATATATCGCGCTCTTGTTCAAAAATTGTATCTCATTGCTTTGGTTTTTTGTTGTTATTGTTGGCCTCTTTTTTAAGCTCTTTTCTGGTGTTTTGTTTTTGGTTTTATATACATATATTATCTTCTACACAACCAAGTGAAATGTTTGCAATTTTATATTGTTGTTTTTTTTCGGTATCTTTTCCTTTCGTCTCCGTCATACATTCTTGCCACTTTTTCACGCTCGATCAGTTTTTTAGGTTAAGCAGCAGCAGCAGTAGCAACAACAACAACAGAAGTAGTTTTTGCAGTGTGAAATAGTAAAGAATTTTGTTAGGAACATTTCAGGAATTTTCGCTTGTGCCAGTTTCCATTGAATGCCTTTCATTTTATTTATAATTTTTATTGACATAAATTCATAAATTTCGTCTTGAGATGAGTGAGTGAGTATACCATACAAACGCATACATATACTCGTACTACATATTTCAATTAGTTCGCCTCAAGTGGTCTTGGTCAGTAATAATGTGAATTTTATCCACAAAATCAAAACCACAAACAAAACATTTAAGGCAGACAATCAAGTATACGTATAGTAGACAAGTGGGTCCGCCTCTTCAGATTACATTCATGTAATTTAGTTATTTCGGTGTTTCCATTTCATTTCATTTGGTTTGGTTTTGTTTTGATTTTTAATTTTTTTCGAAACTAAATTAAGCGAAAAATTCGGAATGGAATTTCACTTGTTTCAATTAAAAATCAATTTAATGCATTTCCAGCGTTTACGTTACATTCTCTGCAAGTCAATGAAATACTTGGCAGTCATTCATGTACATATGTATGGTGTATAAATATGTAAGTCTTGTGGTTGAACCAGGGAAGTAGAGTATAGCTACGGGTTACAGCGCGTTGAATATCACTTTAATTGGCCTTAAAATATTTCGTACATGGAATTTTATTTTGATTTACTACATGCAATGCAATTTTATTTTATTATATTAGATAAAGTTGATAAACATCGTTAAGGGTGGAACATATCGATTTACGTTGTTGTTATCAAGGCTCTGTAAGAGTAAAACAATCTCTGGCGCATTGGAGGCTCTTAATCAAGTTCGACAGCACTCAATTATGCTTATCTGGCCACCTGGCTGTTTTGGTTTTGTAGGTAATAAAATAGGTGTGCTGCCAATTTCTTTATCGCAGATCTCTACAAGTCATCCTTTCACGCCTGGAAGCGAAAACCAGAGAGCTAGAAGCCATGCACTGGAAAAATGTGTCAGGCTGTCGCTCGGACACTCTGGACTTTTCGACCAACCAAAACAGACCTCCAAGATCCTACACTTTAACAAGAAAAGGTTTCGGATGATGACGGGAATTCAAGAGGAGTACTTCACAATTGGGTTAATGGTCCAAACGATTCAAGTGCCACATCAATGCTTCCATCGCAGCTGAGAAATAATCAAATAGTATTCAATACTTCCTATGTGATAACCCTGCTCTTCTTGGAAGAGGAATTTACGGCAGTAAGACACTTTGGCATAAGTATCATAATTGCGACCTTTGTTCGTCGATTCTTTGGGTTGGTGCCAGAGGCTGAGTTGGCTATAAGACCAACTAGGGATACTTTACTGCCAACTACCCTAAATTCGTCTTCCCCTTTTCTAAATTCACAATGGTTCATAATGATACTAGGTAGAGTCGCATTCTTCGGCGAGCGTCCAGTGTAACGTAGTCTTAGTTAGATATTTCTTAATTTTATACATTTCACTGTTTTTAGTCGGATGTTTGTAGTTATCAGATTAGTAAATCGGATACCCCATAAAGTATAATTGGGGATGGAAGGAAAGGCATAGTATAACAATCTTCAGTCGACTTACTAAATTGATAATGTTCTGATTATTGAAAGATATATTATTTAAAACAACAGTTGGAAGAGTTTGCTTTCACATTTAGAAACTTTGATAGCTGAGACTAACCTTCATAAAGAGCTAAGATTTTGTATGGAAAACTTCTACAAAATATCATAAAAAGATCATAGAATTAGTGTAATCCTTTCATTTCATCTAAACTAATCAACAAACCCCAGAATAAATAAATTATTAAAATTTTATATTGTTTTCTCTAGAATTTTTCTTCTATAAAAGCCATCTAATCTTTGGTGACAGTGAATTTGTTATTCCCACAAAAAAAAAAAATATCATAAAGAATTTTTCATTTATATTTTTGTCAGAAAAAGATTTGTGCAAAATTTTGTGATTATTAAAAATAAATTAAAAAACAAACAGGAGAATTTTGAGTGTGTGTGTGTGCATGTGTGTGGGGAAAAATGAATGAAAGATAAAATGAAAATATAGTAAAACAAATAAGCAACAATGTCAAACGTTTTCTAATATCTGCCAACGCATTGCAATCATAAAAGCATTTGTTTTTATAACTAATACATATAGTATACTCGTATTCTTTTCCAACATTTCATTTCATCATCGTTTAAATAAAAATAAAACGAATAAATATTTTCTTTATTTAAACAATTCGTTATTATTTTGTTTTTTGTTTATTTTGCAATTTTTATTGCATTCATTTGGCTGGCGATGCCAGAAAAAAAAGCAACTTTTGACTTTTTTGTGCAAACAAATTTTATGCTCATAAAAACTTGTCTTTTATTTTGCTTACTTATGGATGACTTTACTTCTTTCTTGGCATTGTTTGAATGTCATAAATTTGTTGAGTGAAAATGCAAAATTATATTAAAAAGAAATAATATGTATGCACCACACACGTATATACTTAGAAGGGTAGAACCAGAAAAAATTTACCTAATGAAGATTAGTATTCGAAAAAGAATTATCAGCTATGAAGATATTATTGAAGACTCTTTAGCTATTTATAGTAAATACTTTCAGTGGATAATTTCAATCCAAACAATATGAAAGTCAAACTAAATTCTACTCAGGAGGAGAAGTTAGAAAAGATAATACAATATGAGCTGCTAAGGCAAATATCTTAATAATCAATACAATGTGTGACCTTCAATTTTAAGTATAAGAACTTAGTATCAATAAGGTACAAGCATTTAAAAAAGTCGCTCATTGAATAAGAATATGGACATGAAACCGTGTACGTCTACTGAGAAGATTAGGCCAATCACAGAGAAGGTGTTGGATGCTCTCCGGTTCATCCTCATCTTCACAGCAAGGACAGATGTCATGATGTGGAACCTGCATCATGTGAGACTTCAGCCCCTTGGTGCAGTACCTCTTCATAATTCCCGTCAACGTTCGAATCCTTTTCTTGTTCTTTGTTCTTTGATTGATAGCAAGGCCAGAGTGTCCTAGCGACAGTACAGCCAGACTCATTTGCCCACTTCTTGCCTGCTTGATCTCTTGTTTTCACTTCCAGGCATGAGAGAATATCTTGTAAGGGTCTGTAAATATTAGAAACTGCTTGAGACACAGGCAGTACCTAGCCTTTCCTGGCACACTTGACCGCCATCACATTACCTTGGGCGCCGGGTCATTCCGGATAAGCATGATAGAGTGTTGCCAAGCTTGATTCGCGGGAAGTTCTCTCTACTGAATTTGATATCCATATCCAGCTGATTAAGCTAATGGGAATGATAAGTTTTCGTATTCTTTTTGTTAGGTTGGCTACTTCTATGACTTCCCTCGCATGTGTTTTTATCTTATTGTAGAAACGTATAGTGTATAGTATTTTAGTTGCTTTCTTAGTTACGCGTGTATAGATATTTTTATTTCGTTTTCATATTCTCAAGAATCAAACAAATGCGCATCTAAAAATATAAAATGAATGAATAAATGAATGAATGAATGAATGGGTTACTTTTGTGGTATTTAATAAAGTTTATAGATGCTTAAGTGATTTGAAAGTTAAGCATTCAGTTAATTAATTGACGCAGTAGCATGATAAATAGAAGGACTTTGTAAATATTTATAGACATTGCTATGCTGATTTTTATTTTAAAATATGAAGAAGATTTGCAGGTAAATTGAATTGTACCCTGAATATTTACATGCGTACATATGTCCCCGTTATCACCATTCAATGAAATTTTCTTGAAAATATATGTACTAAACCATAAAGCTTCGTAAATATTTATGACGACGACCTTCTTGGCCATCATAAAAACTGTGCCAGTTTTCTTGTTGTTGTTTTTCTGTTTTTATATTGAATTTATGAGATCCATAAAAATAAAATTATTTCTTTAAATATACATAGATAGATAGATTCATATAATAAGTACGGCAACAAAGCAGCATAATTAAGTGATTTAAAACAACAAAAAATTATTGTATGAACATATATTGTAGTAGAAAAATGATTGTGGGGCGCCGCCGTCTTCATCAATAGCATTAAGACAATAATAATGATGTTGTAGATACTTCTTCATAAAATGAAATATGTATATTCAAAAACATATAGGTATATTAAAAGATCAGTAAAAGATGATGTGCGCCTACGCGTTTTTATTATCGTTCATAAAAATGAAATCAAAAGAAGCAAATATTAAAAACAAAGAAAAAAAAATACATTTATGAGTTTGGAAAAGTATTAAGAAAAGATATCAATGAGCACAGATACAAGTTCATTATTGAATGGAGGTGTTGAAAGTTATAGTTATCTAAGTTGTAGTTTGTTGTTGTTGCTGTTATTGTTGGGTATCTCAAATAGATTCTTGTTATTAAGGTGATAAAAAATGTTTGAAAATTGAATTTGAATTGACAGTTTTGAGGAATAAAAAAAATGTATAAAGTGTTGTTCCTCTGGCCCACGCTATTAAATTTCTATAAAAATGGGAAAAAACATAAAGTTTTATGGTAGGTAGATACAAGAATTTTTAAGTATTTTAAGGTTTGATTGGTTTTAGTAATAAAATGATCAATAATCATGTAAAATTATCTAGAATCTCTTTATTGGAATAATAGAAAATGTAAATTATGAGGGCATTTCATCAGTCAGTGACTTTTTGATTTTCCCGCTAAGTCACTTTAAATGCAATACTGTTTCTATCAATTACCATCTGTTAATAGACTACTGACAAATTTTGGGCAAGCGGCGTCATTTAATTTGTGTTTGACAGTCATTAAAATCAGATAACGTCGGGAATTTAGGGGAAAATAGTGTGAAATAATTTCGTGTGCTCACCAAGGAAAGGCTTGATAAATACTATGGGGACTCTGCACCATCAATTTTAATGGTTAAAAAGTGGTTTAATGAATTCCGTTGAGGTTGCATCAGCACAGGTGACACCGAACGTACAGGTCTCCCAAAAAGGGCGTCTTGCCAGAAATCGTCGATAAAAACCATGAAATGATATTGGACAATCGGAGGATGAAAATTGAGTGAGGTGGCTGAGGTTGTGGGCATTTAAACTTAGGAGATACATCACATTTTACATGAATGTGTGGGCATTCAGTGCGATGGGTACTACGATTGCTCATATTCAACCATAAGCGCAACCTAACAAGTTTTTGCACCGTTTCGTGAACGAGGATGAAACATGGATCCATCATAACACACCAGAGACCAAGTAACAGTCAAAACAGTGGATTTCTCCTGATGAAATTACACCATAAAAGGGTTGGTTTGTCGGCCAACAATGTCATGGAGACATTTTCTTTTGGGAGCATTCAAATCGATTTCTTTGAAAAGGGTAAAATGATCACCGGCGAATATTGATCACAATTGGTGAATAGATTTGACATTGATTTTAAGTAAAATTGACCACACTTGTGCTAAGGAAAAATTACTCATCCACCAAGATAATGCTCACGTGTGTAGTCATTATGATTTTGTCCAGAAATTGGACTGTTATCCCACCCAGCATATTTTCAAAATTAAGTAACTTGAAAATGACTAGTTAACCTTATCAGGGTGCCTGGACAAAGTGGATAATATTGGGAACAAAGATGCAGATGAACTCGCCAGAAAAGGATGTGCTGACGTCCTCATTGGCCAGAGCCATTATGCGGACTGCTTTGGAGTGCGACGAAATCTAAATTTCAACTCTTGATGCCAAAAGAACACAGGAATTACTGGGTATTCCAATAGTCTCAGGTTTATTGACAGGACATTGCAGAGTAATGTAACACCTACATAACATGTGGATTAGTAGCAGCGATCTGTGTAGACTATGTTATGAAGAAGAGGTGTCAGCAGAGCATGTGCTATGTCACTGCGTGGGACCAATCTGGACCAGACTCGGCCACCTTGGAAACCAGAACTTGGAACCAGTTGAAATTGTAGGTTTGTCTCCGAAGAAGATCTTGGGATTCCTGATGAATACCTGAATCTCGGAGGAACTGTGATTACGGGGTTTGTCACAATAAGACCACTTGCGGACGCCGTGACGAGGTTTACTGATTCCCGCCGTTTCCCTTATCTAATCTAATCTAGCCTCCTTCAACTATATCCAAACCTGAGCAAATGACTCGATGGTAAGAGATTTGGGTCGAATGAATAGATTATCACTGAATCAAACGCATATTTTGAGAACCTTGAGATGACCTATTATTTGGAAGGGATACAAAAATTGGAATATTGCTAGACTAAGTGTATGGAGCTGAAATAATACTACTTTGAGAAATAAAATGCTGATTACCCGAAAAAATAAACTCTTTTATACAAAATGCCGCTGATTTATCTAACTGGCCTCGTAGATTGATTGCAAAGGTATTTCCCAAAAGTGTTATTCAGAAATAAATAATAGTATATATGGTATTACTTTTGATAAACATTAAAGAACTTAAAATCACCATATACAAATCCAACTGTTCATTTTAAGAATATAAACTCTTAGATTAGAAGTGGGAAGCACACTTTCTAATGAATTTGAAAATATTGAGTCATAAAAAATACAATATTACATATACAATGTTATTCTGTAAAGTCTACGGCAGAGCATCAAACCAAATCGATCAGTGTAGTAAAAAATTAGGAACAAGGATCACAGCACTCCTTCGGTATAAACTTCGAGGTTGAATCAATTCAGATTGGAATCACTTCGAAATGAAAATGGCATAATACGTCTCGTACTCTTATGATGTTGGAATTTTTGGTTTGAGTAAATGTTAGAGTGCACTCGAATATTTTATACTTGTTGTAATTCTCTGGTGTACTGCTTCATATGTAATTGAAATTATAAATAGATCTATATAATATCTCATGAGAAATTACAATTCACTTAAGGAACAAATTCTGAAACATTTTTAAAGATGCACAATAACTATTCAGGAATTATTTTTATAATGTGATCATCATTAATGAGATCTAAGAAAGAAATATATTAATGGAATATATAGAAATGAAAGGAACTTACTTGTAGCTGCATTTTGTTTCACGATGAATGTCAAAGTTGTCAATAGAAAGAATAGTGTGCGCCATGTGTTGACGGATGTTTTAGTATTGCTATATGATGTTGCCATTTTAATGATTTTATTTTTTTTATTATTATTTCTTTGAATTATTTTAATTTTTTATTTTTCTGTTTTGTTCAAACAAAGTCCATCAATGATGATCAAAATTTTCTTTCGTTTAGTACTACTAGTTTTGTTTTTTGATTTATTTTAGCACACTATCAATGCAATGAATGAAAAGTAAAATAAGAAAAATTGATCGCACTTCAAATCAAAGCGAACATAATTGAAATGACCTTGTTTGATGTCGCCATTAGATAGACAACGGACAATGTTTGATACTAAACTGTCCGACTGACTGACTGACTGACTAAATGAATGACAATTGAAGGAATTGTAGAAAAATACACAACACAAAATGCTTCTCTATTATTACTTGTTGTTTGTTATTATTGCGCTTCGTGCGTTTATTATTTACAGATTTTCAAATCAAAATCAATAAAAATCAAAAAATGCTTATGTATTCATTTATATTTATTTATTTATTTATTTTTCTGTATTTTTTTTTATTATTGTTGTTGGTTATGTTGTTGTTGTTGGTGTTTGTGGTTTGCGTATAAAGAAAAAAAACGTTTTGATAAAAATGCGATAAATCAGTTTTATGACATTTTCGTTTATCGTTTTGATGCTGCTGAGTTGAACTTTTTCACTCTCTAATATTTATTTTCTATGCTTTGCTGGTTTGTTGATTGGTTTGTTATTGTTGTTGCTATTGTTGCTAATATTCTGTAATGAAAATAAAATAAAATAACAGTTAGTATATTTGTATATATTTTTATATTGAATATAATATAAGAAACTATTAATTTATCAACTTATATTTCTATATTACAAATGCCAATAAATTAATTAAAATTTGTTCAACGTTATCAATAAGAAAACAAAATTCTTTTGATAGACAGAAAGACAAATTAATAACAACAAAATAATAAAAAATATATATATATAAATAAGAAAATATTTAAATTTATTTATATGTATGTATTTGTGCATTGATAGTGGCGGCGGCATGCATACAATACTTAGTTTCATTAGACAAACGTTTCTAATTCAATTGATCAGGAAATACTATCAATAGAGATTTATTGCAATTGCTTTTATGTTGTTCTCTCTCGCTCTCTCTGTCTCTTATTTGTTCGATTTATTATTTTAATTTGTTTTCTATTTTAAAATTTTATTCTTAATGGGCAATATTGGTTGCTACCCGCATTTTACAATTTATTTTTTAAGAAGATTCAATCATGGTCTTACAGTATTTCTTATTTAAAATTACTGAAGCAATGGATAGTTGAGAATAGATCAAAATGAGTGCCTCTGATTGAAGCTGTAAATGGAACCTTACATTGCTTTCATACTTAACACACTGTTAAATACCAATATTTCAAATGATTTATTGGTTAATTTACAGTTGACCGAATATTTAATAAGTTATATAAATTTAAAGTGGAGATTTTGATTTGTAACTTTGATTTTCTCTTAAGTTTCTAAATACTTTAAACCTTTATGGTATACTAGCGTTCCCGGCGTGCTTTGCTACACCGCCTGCGTAATGTTAATGAGTGATTTTGTTCTTGCCATAATTGTCATGAAAAAATGCATGTGCCAACTTTCATGGTAATCGATCAAATGGTCTCAGATTCCATCGCCGTCAAACTAAATTTCTCTTCCATTTTCATGCATATATATAGATAGTGCTCAAATAAACCTTAAGTAAGTAATTCTGATTCGAAATCTATATATTAATACGGAGAGAAGATTCTTTCACACCCGTTTAACCTTACTTTACGTCACTGTATATTCTTAAAAAAAAAATTATATGGTTAGAAATGTATATATCTCTAGAAGTGTAAGGTGTAATTCTTTTGCCAATTAATTGATGTTACTGCAGCAAAAAATTGGTAAGAAAATTTAACAATAACTGATGAATTATTATAATTTAATGATTATTAAACATAAAGACTGTAAGTGTTTTTATGGCTGGTCGAATTTCAACCATTGGGCGCTCCTAGATATTTTTAAAATACTACCCATGTTATTACATTATATACAGCTTTTAGCATACAATATGCGTTTTATTTGCATATTAAGTTTCTTTTGCAATTTCTTATTGCGTGAGCAAAGTCAATATGTATGTAGATGCAGGATTGATATTCCATTCTTAAAAATTTTTAAGCAGAAATGTCAAATTCAATTTGTATTAAACTAACAATGTTCTTCCATTATGTATACTTTAAGATGACGTAAATCATTCATACAATTAGAAAAGTTCTGTTCAATATTGTACACCTTCTACACATAGTGTGATTAGGTTGGGTATTATTAATTCTATCATGAAGTTTGTAATGCTTAGGAGAAGACTTTAGGGAATAACTCATTGTAAACAATTTTCCACCAAATTGACATGAAACAAAGCAATCATCAAGCCATCCTGGACATTCGGTATTCAGCTCTGGGGTCTGGCATCCTACTCCCATATCAAACGCATTCAAGTCACTAAGAATAAAGCGCCATGGTTCATCAAATATAGCACTTTACACAATGATTTCCAGATGCCTTCAATTTGGGATTAAATCAATAGGCACACTAGCATATACAATGATCGGCTGATCTCTCACCTTAATCCACTTGCCAACGAACTCCTCAACCATACCTATTGCAGACGTCTAAAAAGACTTCACCCTAGTGATCTGCGTCGTGGAAGCCAAAGACGATGATCTCATTAATCCTTAATAAATATAAATTTAATAATAATAGATTGATTATTCTTCCCCTGTCAATGTATGAGACCTTAGTATGTCTTAGAAGTACTTTAGTATTTGATTGTCGTAATATAAATTTGAACAGTTTAACCTGTTTCGCTTTGCTAAATAACTTAAATTTTTAGAATTTATCCGCTTAGCTGCGGCAGATTGAAGTGAGTTAAAGATTTTCTTGATTTTCATTCGCTAAACTGTGCTAATAGTTGTGGAAAAAAACTGTTTATTGTTAAACGAATTCCACTGTACTTAACTGAATTACCATAACTAATATTCAGTTATTTGCATACTACTAGCTTATACTACTACTACTACTAATTGAGTGAACTGTATAGAAACTTCAATGAAACCGAAATTAATTTTGTTTCATTATTTTATTTATGCGTTTGTTCGTTGCGCACATTTCTCAAATACTTGGCAAAGTGCAAACAAAATGCACATTGTGAACGCATCAGGGGTGTGAGAGACGTCGTCGTCGCCGTCGTCTCTGTTGTTGTTTTGGGTGAATTTCTAGATTAAAGTGCGATGTGCGGGCGAGCGGCGTTTGTTTGTGGTTAATTGGTATTTGAAGGTCGACGCAAGGTGTTCGTTTGAAATTGTAGCGAGACTCGCATAAAATATTGTTGTGCACAAAGGAAAATATTTGTTCTAAAATTTATTATATCGACAAGAAAATATTTCATGCTAATAAACGTTAATAATAATTATAAAATGAAATATGAAAAAAGAAACTAATTTTTGTTTCTCGACCAATTCAAAAGAATTATTATTATTCGAGTATATTTTCAAAGGAAATTCATCTACGCCTAAGTGGTTCATACAAGGTGAAATTCTCAACTAATAATAAAAAGAAAATTGTGAAAAAAGAAAAGAAAAAATTAATAATATTGTCATAAAAATACATTTTCAAAAATAAATAGTTCTTCTTCCTCTTGCATTCTTTAAACAGTTTTTTGATCATTTTGTTTTCCTTTTAGATTTTTTCGTTGCTGATCAAATTAAATAACATTCCAAATAGGGAAAAAACTACAAAAAAAAAAAAGCTTAAATAAAAATTTCTATAATTCAATCCCACAAAAACAGAGGAGAAACACAAACGTCCCGCTGATTGCAATTAAATACATAAAAGCGTAAAGATCTCTTTCACTCTATGCGAACTCTACTGACCTGCGACAATAATTCATGAAGCTGCTTGTGCTGCTGTTGCTGCTGCTGCTATTGCCTTTAGTAAGAAGCCAATAAGTTTGTATCTTTAGCCGCCCCGTGACGATTATACAATAATAATTTCTCTTTAGCCTGTTGTTAGCCTTACACACCCTCAATATACCATAGTACAATATGAACAACAACAAAAACAAATACCATAAATACTACTACTCATACTATACAAATCCATAAAGACAAAAGATGAATTGAATTGAATTGAATACTCGTATTTGTTGTTTTGTTTCTGTTTTGTCTTTATAAAATATGGAAATTAGTTGAAGTCAAACATATTTTATAAAAATTAAAAATATCTCGTATATACGCATTGTGTTGTCTTCATATTCGTGCAAAATTATATTTCTTCAAATATTGTTTATGTCTGAGTCATTCAGCATGGATGTAGAGTCCAAAGGGGGATTAAAGATTTTGACAAGTCTTAAATTAAGACTTTTAATTATCTTAGTGTATCTTTAAATTAATCTTAGATTGAAAATTGAATCAATAATAAAATACTAAGTATTTGTTGAAAAGTTAATATTTTCGGAATGAAAACATGTTGAAATTTGATGGCCCAGATAGCTCCCAATTCTATTTATTTTATTTATTTAACAACATAAAATCTCATATATATTGTATATCCAAAACTTAATAATAAAATTTTACGAGAAAAGGCATGGTAGAGAATCTGATCCGTCCAGAAGGTGTTGATAGGTATCCTGTGTGTATCCAATACACAGGTGGATAAAAGTTCCTGTGTGGATAAGTTTGAAGGGTGGTAGATTTTTTCACATGTTGCTGCCCTATTCCGTCAATTTTTTCAAGATGAATGTGAAGGTAACACAAATTTCTTGGAAGCTGCGTTATGGTGAAAGTCACGCTTGATTTATAGTTCACATCATCACGAATAAAGAGTAAGGACTACTACTACTACCAGTATTGAGAAATAAGCTGATTTCTTTTGACTAGGCAAATTGGGTGATATCATTAGTTTTAGCAAAGGATATATGTAGTTCTCATTCATATGAGCAATGTCAAAAAAACTCAAAGCCGTACTATGGAGAGACCGGCTTGTTTTACGGACTTAAATCCCATAGAGAATATTAGTCAAATGATTAAAGAGCTAAAGACTGCAATTATTGTCAGCTAAATTTGATGTCCTAAGTTATTTAAATCAATGGAAAACTGATGTGTTGGGTCGTCAAGCTTCCATTGACTAGCGACTTACGATTAAGAAAAGAACCTTATAAAGATATTTTTGATAAGGATTTATTAATTTTGATGCAGTAATGAAGAAAATCTAAGTATTTATGAATGTCTAGACTATTGTGGAATAGAATTCGCAAATTTGGATCGGACCACCCGGTTTTTTGTGTCGTATATGAGTTAAAATCTTTACCTCCATTCGGGTAATAACCATAACTACCACTTCTTATTAGGGATGCTCGATATATGTCTATATATAATATAATATATATATCGATATTTAATCTTCGATATATCGAATCAATCCAATATAATCAAACCATCAAATATAGAATACTTAGTATCGATATATTTTATTCAATATATCGTACCGAATACTCTCGAAAACATCCCGACTCTCGAAAAGATAACCCCAAAATCAGTGACAAAGAGAATTCAGCTTCGTGGCATTGTGACTAACGACTACTTTACAGAGTTTAGGTAATCAAGAAGCTGACGTAGTTACGTGTTGTGAAGCTTGTGTCGCTGAGAAACGTAGAAACCATAGTGACGTATGGAGTTCGGCCATTACAAATCTTATCTATTCTAATCCCATCTATTGTCAAACATGCTTGAATAAACCAAAACGATATGGCTAAATCATTCAATCACCATTACACACGATCAGTCATGCTAGAATCAAACCAAATTTATCTATATAGTTCTCTTTTGATTCAATCATGATAGACAATGGATGACCCACCATATTATCAAATATAAATGAAATACGAATATATTGATATTTGTTTTCGATGTATTACAACACATCGATAAAATAAGACGAGAAACATAGTTTAACGGCGATGAACTCCAATACCGTTTGACCGATCAGCATGGAAATTGGCGTGTATATGTATTTTATCATGCAGAATGTTTATATGCTATTCATTTTGTTGTAATTTGCAAGTTTGTATATATTTTCATATTTTTTTCATAAGAATTGCAATTAGATTGACTGTACTATAGTTCATTATGCCAGAATACAATAAGCTCATTGCTATAGAACTCCGTTTCTGGTTGTTCAATTATTGTATGTTTTAAAGTTAAACAGTGGATGGCGCGCCGGGCTACGCTTTTATCGATATATAGTTTTAAATGAACATTCCTAGTCTAGACTATTGTGGAATTAAATTCGCAAATTTGGAACACACCATCCGGTTTTTTGTGTCGTTAACTTCATTCAGATAACCATAACTACCACTTATTTGTAATTGATAACTTAGAAAAAGAACCTGCAGAAATATTTTTGTTAAATACTTTATCATTTCCAAAGATAATAGCTAAACCAATATTTTGAAATGAAATACTTGAGTTATGAGATACTATGCATCCCAAATATTGATTAACAAATTCTTTTCCAATGATTCATTTAATTTTTAATTATCATGTAAACTAAATATGAGGTGTTCGATTATCAATGATACCAATTGATCTAGATAAGTATAGAAAAAAGATGTGGGCTTAAAAAAGTTATAGACCACAAATAGTTTTAGTAGACCAAACAAGTCTACTCTTTTTTTATTCGTCTAATGACCGCCACTGTTTTATTATTGTTATAAATAATAACTCTTGCTTTTATCATGTGGCTTATATTGTTAGTCTGTTGTTATTGGAACATGTTCCCGACCTTTTTTTTTATATATTTTTTAAATTTCTTGTTTCTTTTCTTGTCCATTTTTATTTTGGTATTATGTTATTGTTTTGTATGTATATTTTTGTTGTTTTTTTTTGCTAAATTTGAATTTTATTTGTTTTATTGATTCTTTTACGTCATTTTCTTTATTTGTTTTTTTTTTTTTGTATTGTATATATATATACAAAAATTGGCAGCAGACCGAGAGTCGCACTCGTGTCTTTTATTGCAAAATTCTACATTATATGAGTACCTATATACTTTAACATAGTAGATGTTTTTTGAATCTGGCTTTGAATTGGTTTTTTATATGACAAAATACAATAATAAAAATCACAAAAATCACAAATATACAATACAAAACACAACACATCATCAGACACAACACAAGATACGTTACTATAAATTTGAAAGAAATTGTCTGTTGTGTCTTTTTTTTATATACTTATTTTTATATTGTATGTAGTATATTGTATTTAATTTGCTGATTTATTTATGTGTTATTTTTATATTAATTTTTTGCTTTTTTTTATTATTATTTATTATGTCTTTGGCAGTTTTTTGTCATTTCAGCTTTTGCTTGTCTCGTTTGAAGGCTTAAATTATGAGTTTTTTGTAGCTTAAGCTATTAATTTATTTTTTTATTTTATTTTTAAAAATATTGAATCTGATGAACAGCATCTTTATTTAATATTTAATCTGTTGCTGTTTGTTTATAATTATGTAATAATAAAATATAGAATTTAATTATAGAATATGTTGTTCATAAAGATTTATAAAAGATTATTTTGTCTTAAGTTAATATTCATTTATTCTGAGTAACGTTTTCCCTTGATCATTTGCACATATAACATTCTAAAGATCAAATTCAGGGTCTCTTCATATAGATGATTGAATTATTTGCAAGATCAATGTCAAATTTTGATAAATAATTTCATTTTTCATAGAATAAAACTTCTTATAGTTCTATTTTGATCTGATTTTGATTCTGAAAAAGCTTTTGCTTTTTTAAATACTTTAATTCCTTTTTTACCTCAATATTCATTGATTCTATTTATTGTTGTTGTTTAGAAATCGAAAATCAAACTAATATTTTGTCACAATCCAATTAAAGAGTAAAATCCCATTCCATAGTGATTTTTCAGAATTATTTATCTAAACAAAAAATGCCAGCAAATTCCATTCTCAACACGAAAAAAAACACCCATTAATTTGCTACCACAAACTTCTCAAACTCACTGAAAGTTGCCTGCTTGAATAAGTGCCAGATAAATTGGCTACCTCAAAAAGGGTATCATCGCATAAATTACATAAAATATATCCTACCGAAAATCAGAAGAAGAAACAAAAGAATCGCAGATCCCAAAATCAAATTAAGCTGCTACTACAAAAAAATAGTGAGAAATCTGGGAGAGAAAAATTTGTTATGAAAGCGAAAAAAAAAAGGTTCAAAAATTATGAACTGATGTAGTATTTTTTCTTCTACTACTACTACTACTTTGACTCACTTTTATTGTTGTTGTTAATGTTGTTTCTTTGACATACCTCTGTATCTACTATGGTATATAAAGTTGTATATACTTAATGCACAACCCCAACATGGCATGCAAATACAATACAATATATTGAATAGTCAGTCCATTTTTGTTGAGGCCAAACTAACAAAATGCGGTCGCAATGACAAAAACAACTTGCTATGTTGTATATTCGTAAACCCCACAAGAAATAGTTTCAGTTTTGTTTTGGTTTGGTATTTGTTTTGTTTTCATTCAGTTGAGCGCACATCCAAAAGCCACATTTGATTTATGACTAAAGATTTGTGTGTGCCACATAAATTCTGTTACCTTTGGCCAAAAGAAAAAAATAGCAACAAAAACAACAACATAAGTTGCAATTAATGAGGTTCTAGGCAAGCCAGGCCAGGCCAGGCCAGGTGAGCATGATAGTGACACTTCTAACAACAATGAAACCAACAAACAACAAATAAATAAATAAATAAACAACCAATGTCACTTTCTCGGCTTCAAACTGTTTTTCGCTTTGTTGCGTATCCTTTGACAGATTTATAAATATTATTTTTTTTTCGGGTTTTGTTTAGTGTTGGTGTTTTCTGTTTCTTTCCCTTGAATAAAACTTCACAGTAGCGCCAGAATTTTATACTTATTCCCCTTATTAAAATTAGCATTTTGTTTTGTTTTGAAGAAACTAAATTAAGAATCCTATACTTAATTCTGCCATATTGAGCGCCCAACAGTGCAAAAGGCCTTGATTTAGTTATAATTGTATACGACGGGTTCTTAAGATTTCCTGGAAGCGTGCAACAGAAACTTCACTAATGAGCATTACTAATATTTTTTCCTGTCTTTATACTTTATTTCCTTCTTACTTGTCGATGAAGTCCAGAGAAGTTGACTTAAAATCATTTGGCACTCTGGACTTCTGGTGTTTCTTTTTTATTTTGTTTTATTTTCCTTTCTGAAGTAAATAACTGCCATCTTTTGTTTTTGTTTTCTGTTGCGGTTGTTATCTTAATTCGTATTTATTTCTTGTTTCCTTGAAACAAAACTTGGCTAATGGCTATTCTTGTCTGAACTTAAGAGTTCTTCATATCTTGGGTATGAAAAAAAAAAAACAAAAATGAAAAAAATAAATAAAACTTTGCTTAGAAGTTTGTAATGCTTTTCATTTCCTAAGAAATGCTGATCCTTAATACAACTATTTAGATTCATTCTATGGTAAGTTGCATAAATGTTGTTTTGTATTAAAATTGGATGGATATGATAAATTGAATTCATTTATGAATCATTTTGAATGGAGATAGTATAAAATACTAACGATATTTCTTAATACTCATGAATGGAGATAGTATAAAATACTAACGATATTTCTTAATACTCAGATATAGTTTTTAGTCAACATTGGATTATTATTATTTTTAAGGCCTCAAAGTCAAGTCATTGTGAACGGTATTGTGTAAGTAAGACTATATACAGTATAGTCAAGTCTTTTGACCGACATTGTGTGGAAATGAAGGTTGCATTCAACATTTTAAGGAACGACTTATGAGTCTTTTCCAATAAATCAAGTCTTTTTAACCAATATTAAAGCTTCGAGAAGTATTTTACAATCAATCAAGTAATCTTTCTGTAATACATCAATAATTCTATTGGGTAAACTAGTAAGTTTTAAAAGATTATTTCTCAATTTTGAAGCTTTATTGTGCAAAATTGGTACACGGTATTTTATTGAAAGTATTGCCAATCGCTAGTTATGACTCTTCCCCGACTTTTCTGGCAATGCTTTGATTCCGCCCCAATAAAAATGTTCGTCTTTGCAGGCCAAGCCATTTTTGAAATCTTCAACTGAAGTGAAGCATATTCTCGTAAGGGCGCTCTGCATCAACCGGAGCAAATGGTAGTCTGATAGTGCAAGGTCTTGACTATAAGGCGGGTGGGTTAGGACTTGACATTTGGTACCATCGAGATAGGTTTTGACCATGTTTGCAACATGCGGCCGAGCATTGTCATGGTGAAAGATTATTGGCTCATGTCTGTTGTGTGGTTGCCCATTTCCGGCCGGTTCCAACATGGCCCAATAGAAAACAAAAAACATTTGTCCTGGAAATGATTTGTTTTTGTACTTTGTTTGAGTTGGACACCGTATGCAGGTCCTCTAATATATTTTAAAACTATTTTTGAAGTGAAGAAGTTAAAAAGATCGATGCAGTATATTCGTTTTTTTTTGTATTAATAAGTAGTACTGGGGATTAATAGTAAGTATTTGTTTATCTCTTCTAGTGTTGTGCCGCTTTTCCTCCTAAACTGCTTGACGGATTTTAATGAAATGTGCATTTTGTACTTATGGGGTCAACAGGATGGATTTTAGCTATTGTTGGACCCAATAGAAATGCAAACATTTTTTTATTTTGTCCAAAATGGATCGATATTTTCTTTTCGGATTACTGAGTTCTGATATCTTTCATAAAATAAACTAGCAAAGCCAAAGGCCTTAGTAGTTTTTACATTGTCTTTATTTCTAGTTTTTTTATATACATGAAAGGAAAACAACGTTTGCCGGGATAGTAAAAAATCGTATATATAAATTCTATACATCTTATAAGTCGTGAATGGTGTATTCATCTGATTGCAATGAAGGTTTGAGACTGTGTATGGTTGATTTCGGCCTGAAACACAGATTTCATTAGCCTTGCGACGCCATGCCGGATGCGCAAAATATCTACACTTTTGACAAAATAATTTTTAACTTTTTAACATTTTACAAGATTTTTGTTTATTGTTTGTTTTTGTTATTCTTGTTTGGTAATTTTTGTTGTTGAATTCATTATAAAATAAACATATTTTGAAATTAGAAACAAAAGCAAAAGAACTGAAAAAGTACATAATAATAAAATAAACAAAACAAAATTTTAAATGTTAAGTTCATGATTAAGATAATTTTTTGTTGTTCTTTTTTTCTGCTTTTCTCTTTCTCTCTATCTTTCTGCTTATAATTGAAGTTACGATTAAGCAAAAATGTTAGAGCAAAAAAAAAAAAAAAAGAAAAGAGGCAAAACAAACAAATGGTCAGACAATGAAGTAGGTATAGCGTATTGTAGTAGTATCTTCGAGTAGTATCTGTAAGTCAGTCAGTCAGTGAGTCAGTTGTATCATGTCTAAAAATAGTAGTAGCAGATATGAGCAGAAAAAACATTTGCCCAGGCAGCACGCAGGGCAGACATGCAGACATCAAATCATCAAGCAAGTCAGCCAACATCATCATCAGCAGCAGCAGCAGCATCACCAACGATCCAACCAACCAACCGACCAACAAGATGAGCTTGCGTATTGCCTATCGACCCGAATCTTTCTCTATTCACTTGCAGCTGATAAGCTGCACGCGTTGCCTTTTTTCTTTTTTATTTTATTGTATTTTACTTTATTTTCTTTTGTTTTGTTTGATTGTTAGCAAGAACTCGTCGTTGCAATAAAAATATACACTTGGTTTTTATGTACCTACATCCATTTTACTCTACTCTACATATTTTTGTTCTTTTTTGCTTTTTTTTTGTTTTGTTTAAAAAATAAAAATTCTTAATTAAAAGCTCTAGAATTTATGACTCTCAATGTATTGTAATGTTCAATAAATAAGCGCATTTAATAACGTTTGATTGTGCAACTGATTGAATGACAGAATGACACAATTAAAATCAACAAAACCGGGCCTATCAAGTATTCACTAAACGTTTCTGACATTTACTCAAGCTTAAAGAATTTACTATTTCTCAGTACTACAATATGCACGAGTACGAGTATGAGTGTTTTCCTCTAAGATATTTACAACTGATATAGACACTAAGTGAGATACTGGCTGATTGAGTATTTCGATCTGTGTTGATGCTGAGTATACTACACTTACAATACTCGCAGATATTTAAAGGTAGCAGCAACAGAATAATCTATTAATCTGACAAGAATTTCAAAAAAAAAAAACAACGAAAAAATAAAAGAACAAAATTTGTATCTCGTCGCAAGAAACTCAGAATGACAAAAAAATAAAGAGTTAAAATAATCGTTATATAGTATACTCGTGAGTTTATAAATATTTCATGTGCATAAATCGCTTAAAATTAGCATAAAAATGTCACATGTTGCGCTTTGTGTTGCTGTTGCTGCAGCTTTTGTTGCTGTGTGGCTGGGGTTGCTGAATTGCTGAGGCTGTTGTTGCAGCAACATTCACTAGTAGTTGGTTATGCGTTCATTTTTGTTGAGTTCAATACATGTTGAGTGCTCTTGAATATTGATTGTTGTTAGTATTGAGTAAGTGAATGAGTGAGTGAGTCTTTTTGTTGTCGATTTCTGTTTTTTTCTGCCTTCTACTCCTACTTATCTTCTCCTCATTTGCTACTACCATTCACATGAATATTACTAGTACTATGTAGGCACGTACATTCGTAGTAACATTAACATTGTTTATGTTGTTCTTGTTCTTGTTCTGTGTCTTGTTGTTGATTCATCGATTAACAGATAAAACGTCTGATTTTTTTTTTGTTTTTATTTTTTTTTTTTGCATTTAGTTATTCATACTTCATTTTTCAATATCTTATTCATTCGTTTCGACTTAAGCTAAGCGAACATCACATATCAATATGTAGGTACTATTGTATGTTGATTGATGTTATTATGCAAGAATTTTGATAGTTTGCAATTAGAATATGATAATTTTTCAACACTTTTGCTTATTTGTTACACTCTTTGTACTATAAAAAGGATTCATGATAAGATAAATGGTATGAAAAAGCAGATTGAGTGGTTTTATGTTTAAAATTTATTATTGGTTTAAGGATTTGAGTCTTTTACTAAATAAATTACTAACTCTTAGTTGATGCTATAATCAAATTATGTAATTTAAATTGTAATTCAATTAAAAATGACTTTTGCAGTCAACACACTGCCAATGAATGCTCATTGTTAATGTTTATGATGTTTCCTCAAGCGTTTTGCATTTAATTTAAAAAAGAAATGAGAATATTTATGTATATTATAAAAAAACATAAATGAAAATTAATTTCAGTTACAACGAATCCTGTGTACTTTATATACAACTTTATGTTCATTTAAAATATGTTCAATATTACAAATGTGCAGTGCAACACCTGGATAACAGTTAGCAACGCCGGAGACTTAAGCGTTACCATCCTTTGGATCGTCCCTCCCGTTTTAAAAATTTAAATGATCCAATTATATGTGTTGGAAGAGGTTTGCAGTCTTATAATACTGATTATAATATAATAATATTATACAATATTATATTTTTCACTGTGACAATTTGGTTCGATCAGTCAAAGTTGTAGTTATGGTGATGAACGTGTTGCAACATCAAAGACAAAACATCGATGTTTCGAAATTCGTTGAAGTGAAAAAGAGATGTTACCGATATATCGGCTAAAAAAACATCGATGTTTCCGATACATCGAAGTCGATGTTCTAACACATATCGTACACGTTTATCCTCTTTTGCATGGAAGCAAAAACCAGAGATCTAGCAGGCAGAAAGTGGGCAAATAAGTATAGCTGTACTGACGCAACGACACTCTGGCCTTGCTATCAACCATCGGGCTGATGGTCCACATCATGACTTCTGCCGTAGCTATGAAGATGAGGAGGAACCGGTGGGCATCCAACACCGCCTCTGTGATTGCCCTGCTTATTTTGATTCTTTCCTGGGAAACCGTTCTTCGAGGAGTTGAGTATTTTGGCAAAATGTCCTTTGGGCGACCTGGCTCTCTTCGTGGACTTCTCAGGTTGGTTTTAGAGAAAAAGGGAAATCTCTGGGACCAAACTTGGATCACCCCTCACAATCCCCCTACCCTTTCACGTTTTATAAGGCAGCTTCCTGGATGTCATAACCTACAGCACTTTTATTTGTCCTCCGATACTAATTGATGGTAGAAGACATACCAGTTTTGTAATTGCAGTTTGTGTCTACAATGTTTCCGATACATCGGGAGCAAAAATCGATATTATCGATGTATCATCGTGGTGTTTAAACGATATATCGATGTAAAACATCGAGATTCTTTAACCGTTTTATCGAAGTAAAAGATTGAGATTCTTTAACTGATATATGTTTCAACCCTTGGTGATGATAAGACTTTCCACCAGCTTTTGTTAAAAATATTTCTTCAACACATTGTCTTCATGGTTATGTGTTTGACCGGTATGTATGTATGGATGTTCATCTGTTCCCTCATATCTTCTAAACTACTTATGATAATTTGAAAAATGAGGTATCGTTGGAAGTGTATTCTACGTCTGTTGGTTATAGGTCATGTTACGTCCAGAGGATAGCCGTTGTTGGTCTGAACAATACAAAAACATACATTCATACAAAGCAATCATTACTACTGTTAGAATGTTTTGTTTTGAGAGGGTAGGTGGAATATGACCACGGCTATCCACTGAATATCCTTATGAATTTGTAGACAATAAATATTGATTAGTTTGCACATAACAGTTTCAGATAAGAATATTTCAGAGCGCCATTTTATAGAAGTCATGATTTAGTTTTATGAAATTAAGTTATGATAACATGTATTCTATCGTTTAATTGGTATAACTTCAGAAAGGCAATAGTTTTGCTTATACTCCACTCTAGTATTATTTAATGTTTTAAAAAAATCAAGTGGTTTCAGATAGATCAATGCAATTTTCATACATATGTATACTAGTATTTTTATGTGTTACAAATATCTCTATAAAGTTATCACACTATAAGTATAGTATAAAGCTTATGAAAAGGAATGAAGAGTAAATATTTTATATATGTTGTTGTTCTTTTTACCTCATCCCATGTTGTTTGTAAGCAAATAAATTAATGCCGCGGGAATAATTAGTGCAAAAAACTGTGAGTGTGTACAACAATGATAACAACAATAATAACTACAACAACAGCAGCAAGAGAAGCAGAAGTAGAACATACAATATCCTAACATACAAGAACAACTTAAAACATGTTATTAGTCCCAGTTTACCCAAAAGATACACGTACTGAACGTTTGCTTACAATTTCCACTTATGCATTGCATTGCTCATTTGTTTTGCTCTTCACTAGAACATGTTGCTTGCAGTGTATAAAGTGTTCCATATGTTTGAATGTTCGCTCACGTTCACATTCCCATTCATGTTTTATGTTAATGCAAAAGAGGTTTTTTTTTTTTGTGGGCAAAATATTCACATTTCATACTAACACGTAAATACACACAGATACATATGTATGTGTGTCATAGACACATACTCATGGTTGGTTAACTTTTATCTATTGCTTTTACCAATTAAGCTAAAATGCATACTTTGTCATTTTAATTTTTATTTGTTTTATACATAAATGTTAAATGAGTATCCTAAAACAACATTAAAACAAATAATAAAACAAGCATGTTTTAGAATGTTTTTATTTTGTTATATTTGTTGTTGTTTTATTTAACATTATCATTTCATATACACAGGGACAGATACAGATAAAATAAACATATACAAATACAAAGATTCATAGACACACATAGTACTAAGTGGTAAGTACAAGTGTTTACATGTTAACAACAATTATAATTTTATTTATTTTATTGTAGTGGTTTTTTTTTTGTTTTGTTTTTTTTTTAATTGTTCTGTTGACTTATGGCATTTTTATGTTAATCAACCAAAGGTTTGAAGTTAAAAAAAAAAGCAGAAGAAAATATACTCATATTGATTTTAGTTACAATACTTCAAACAGAAGAATCAATCAAAACATTAAATTTTAGGTAATTAAATAAATTTTTATATGATTTACTAATTTACGTGTTAGCTAAAGAAGTTTGAGGAATGATGAACACTTCTAAAAAGTTGACTTGTTATTGATATTTATAAAAAGAATAAATACATTTGTTGTTGATTACATTTGAATAATATGTTCTTCGTTCTCAACAAACGCAAGTGCTAGGAATGGAGATGCAAGTTTATTATATTTTAATAGACTTTAGTTTTTTGATTATATACAAATAATATGGCGTAGTTTAGTAAAGTTTCTCAAAATATGAGGTCTTCTATATTCTGTTGATAATTGTCTACCATTCCAAAACTAAGCTATATTTATCTGAAATATAGATTAGAGTCATTTGTTAGAAAGCAGTGTAAGACTTCCATCAGGAAGATCATTTGTCTTCAGACACGGGTGCTTGTTGATAGTAATTTGGATATACCATACATGATGAAGACTGTCTTATCGCATATTGGCTTAGCTTTGGTGCTGATCGGCAGAATAGAAGCCAATGGAGTAAATTTATTGACAAATAATTGTCAAAAAAATAACATAAGAATAGGTAAAATATTGATAATATACGGCTTATAACAAAATTTACTAGTTAAATCCGTTTCTGACCCGATGGGGGAAATCAATTTCCTAACCAGCTAGCTTGGCTTAATTGGCGCATGTAAATTTAATGAAGGAACTTACTTCGCTTAAAACCATCGCCTTTTTTTGTCATACTGCTGGTATTTACCCAAAAGGGCATTGTAAGCAGCTTCCCTAATATTACTCTTGTGGATAACTTTTATAGACATCTATAAACTTTGAAATAAAATCACGATCCATAGCATACAATTTAATTTCACAACAGCCACTTGCACTTATTAATATATATCGATATATCATCGAAATAAACTGTTAATTAAGCTGGACCATGTGTCTATTTCTTTGTCATTGCGGACTTCGAGTCGATAATGGACTGAGACTGAATTTACCGTCTAAAAGGTCCTTAAGTATCGAACCATCACATGCACAATTGACACTAACAACAACAAAGGGATCCTAAGACAGTTGACAAAGGTTTCAAGTATTCAATGCATCACTTTTGCTATTCTGCTAATACTTAACTGTTATTTTTTAGCTGTACATGAAGAGGTTCAATAAAATTCTGAAGCAAACACCAACTTACGAAACAGACACTGATACATTATCAGTGGCTAGTCAATTAGACTTCATTTACAATAAGAATATCGGCAAGATCGGATGCAAGTCATCTCGACTTCACCACATCCTTATAAAATAAAACTCAAACTGTGTCTTCCTCAAAGTACATAGCTAAATAAGCATTTCAATTGAAGTCATATGACATTGTTTCTAGAGTCTCAAAATCAAATTTTGTTGCAAGTCTTTGAAATACGCAGAAAGTACGAAAAACTTATCGCAATAAGTAAGACTTCACATTAGTTTGGTTTTTAAATATGTTATAGATATGTTGTTTGTATTTGTAAAGCCTCTTTTTGACTAAACAGTAAAAATTATGGATTGAAGATGACTTGTTTTTACCATAAATTACACGTATATGACAACAAACTTGCAAATGGGATTTTATAGCATACGCTTCTAGCTCCAACTGACTACGGCCTCGTACTCTATATATGTATACTACTCGACTTGACATTATATTACTCTACTTTAAAGATACATGACTTTTTGTTCCCCTTACTGCTTTTATAATCTTCTTCGTGGCATTTTAAAGAACATAGCTTGGGTACCAATGGAACATCTTTCCAGAATTGAAGTATTTATGAAATACAAGTTCCTCCCTTACATTAAGATCGCAAATCTTACGTGGAAACCTTCCTCTTTTCAATATTATTACTATAAATGATGATCTTTTATTAAAATCAATGCGATTATGTTCTATTGTATGTATAAACATGATATAAGTAGTACACATAATATAAAATTTTATCCAATTATCTAAAGCCTATCAAGTCTAAATATTTTATGTTATCTATCAAAAATTATATGATAGAAGCCCTTAACAACAATATGTTTACTCGTATATCTTCATACTACATAAGAAATTCTGATTAATTACATATAATTTGTAACTTGTCAAAACTCATCCATAATCTGTAAGCCCATTGTCAATTATAATCGTATTTGACACACATCACCTCTTACCACTTGATTGGGATGAATTCTGAATAATTTGTTTCGTTTTCGTGCCAACATTTTAATTAAAAAAATTACTAACAAGCAACACATTGACATCGGGCATCCAAAAAGAAGAAGGGGCCATAAAGAGAAAAGCAAAAAAGGAAACTTAAAAAAATATATATTTAATTTTAATTAAGTCAATTAAGTGTCGATGAAGATTTTTTCCGCATTTTTTATTTAATTTTATTGTTGTTGGTGTTGCTGCTGTTGCAATTTTATTAATGCACTTCTTCATGCTCTATGAGTTTTCCACATATGAAAAATGTAAAAAAGTCGTTAACATTGAATGCTTGATAATGGCATACGACAACAACAACAATAATAATAATATTGTAATAATGATGATGATGAGGATGATTACAAACAATATGCATGCTTGTTGTTTTTATTAATGTCGATGATGATCGGCAGTTTGCAATATTCAATTGCATTCATGCTCGAATGTGTGTCTCTGTAAAATAATATATGATGCATAATGTCGCCCCACCTTCTCTCACTCTATGTGTAATGGAATTTATTTAAATAATTATAATAATGCTCATACGCCACATATTTCCTCAATTAAATTATATTAAGTGTGTGTTGTTTCCCATTCTCCACAGAGCACTCACCACTTGCCATTTTGTGAATCTTTTGACATTTTTATATTAAAATAATAACCATGAACATAATGATTGAACATAGCGGGTGGTTTTCATCAAAATTATCAACATTATCAACATCATCATCATCATTATCACTCATAAGTTTATTACTTACTCGTATGTCATTAAAATACAAAATAAGAAAAGATAAATAAACTTCGATTTTTCAAAGTTTTGGAATTTCTTTTGAAACTTCAATTTCATTTGCTTTTATTATTATTATATTCACCATTAAATAAACTTAAAGTTGACAACTGTTTTACTATTTTTATGTTGCTGATCCACGCGCTTAGATAATCACACACAGAGCACTAGATATCGTTCCATAAAACTCTAAATGCAATAATAAAACCAACACCAACCAATGAACACCAACGCTTTTTAGGCCTTTGTCTGTTGGAAATTTAATATGTCGCACATGAACATGACATTAAACCATTTAATGTCACTAAACCAGCAACAGTCATAGATATTAAAACACACATACACACACATATATATATAATAATAAGACTTTATTATTTGCTTTGCTATTTTATTGTTCATCGTTCCCCCCTCACTTGCTGCCAATTGAAAATATTTTGGTTCTTTGTTTTGGATTACGTATTTTGACAGCTGCCAAGCAAAGTAAGATTTTGAACCATCGCAGTTCTATTTACTCCATTGTACTTAGATAAATATCTTGGAATGGACTAACAAAACAAAACTAGAAATTGCAAACGATCAAGTTAAGTCAGGCTTTAACTTTAACAGAGCCAAAGAGCGAGAGCGAGAGAGAGAGAGAAAGAGAGAGGGGAATGAAAACTATAAACTGAACTGTTGAAAAACAAAAACTTTCAAGTCAATTGCTTTACTATTTCACTTTGGTTTGAGGCTTGAGGCAAAAATTATAATGGAAGCTCAAAATTTCACATTCAACAACAAAATCGCGTTATGATGCCGCGCCATGCCGCCACATTTTGGCGTCACGAATGTTTTAAAACCGTAAAAAAAAAAATCAACAAAAAAAATATTGTATCTGTTTAGTTTTTTGTGATAACTTTTGGTACGATCTACTTTTGCTTAACTTTACTTTGGTTTTTTTTGCTCATTCACTCAATTGTTCGCCTACTTGCTATACTCCCTTTCTTCTACCTCTCCCTCTATCACTCCCTTTAAAACTCTTTACTTTCAAATTCGCTTTGAACTTCAGTCAGACAATTCAGATAAATAGACAAATAGACAGTCAGACAGCCAGGCAATGTATCTATTGAATTGACTATAGCATTTTATTGCGAGCGCTAGATTTTTGGCTGCCGTATTGACTTCAAACCGTATTTCATTGTGTTTTTTCTCTTTTTTTTATAGTTTCAATTGCTTTAGGCTATTCTTCGATATTCTACGCATACATAGAATATGTATATACTCATATGAGGTACATACATTTATCTATCTATATACAATATAAACTGTGGTCAACTATAAAGCGATTCATAGGCTTGTATTTCTTTTGGTACATTTTCTTTTGTTTTACTTTATTATTGTTATTTTAACATCTTTGAATTATACTTTTTGCGCATTTCTTGTAGCTCCTTTTGTTGCTTTTTGCTTCATCTGCAACATTTTGTCGACAGTTTTTGTGAATTTGTGCCTGGTTTTTTTTTTGTGATTTTTTCGTTTATTACTTTACGTCTGTTAACCTTGATTTTTGTGTAAATAACACAAAAAAAAAAAGAGAAAGAACAATTAAGAAAATGTATCTACTTTGGTCTTACCTAATTCGATGTACACTTCATATTCATTATTCTTTCATTTATTGTTTGAATGATCTACATAAGTATATTAAGTGATGGCTATTTCTTTCATAGTTTGACTGCAACATATGATTATACATATGTATTACATTAGATAGAAATGGTAGCCGATAATAAAGACCAGCTCACTTGGACCATATTTCATCTATTATGATGCCTCAAGCTCACTGTAATTTGCAAAAATTATAGCTCGTGACTTCCAAAACAAAAGGAATATTTCACTTTTGAAGATTTGATTCATATGTAATAGTTATTTAGAAGATACCTGCTGAGACAAATGATCCCCAAAGGAAAAATATATAGTGATTGACAAAAATAATGTTATTGTTAAAAATCGTGCAAATTATTGTGTTGTCAATGATCCTTGATATATGTGCAAAGTTTCAGTGTAATTTGTCTTTTTGAAGTGGGCGAAAATCTTGTTCACAAAAATGTTAACAAACATACAGGTGAAGCTAATAAAAAGCATGCAAAAATCCATAAAATTTCAATTCAAAATCACTAATACTCATATTGATAAACAATAGACAAAGAGTTGTTTGTGATTACTGATCGATCATATTGACACATACTACATATCTATATCACTTCCATGATGCACAATTCTACATGTTACAAACATTAGACAAATGTGTTCATACTCTCACTAATCCGAAGTGTATAAAAATGTATACGGAAGAAATAAATTTTGTTAAGTTTTTGCTTTATTTACTTAGTTTTTTTTTGTGTGATCTTTAAATTTTTTTTTTATTTTCCGCATACTTTTTTCCTTTTGCAATTGAGTTCAACTAACATTAAAATTGTATAATTTCTATTTTTATCGATTTTTGTTTTTAGTATTGTTGTCAGTGTTGTTCTTGGTGTTGTTGTTTTGTGTAATGTGCAAAGTTCAATTAGTTTTCAATTGAGTTTTGATCTGATTATATGGAAACATTGTTTTTGTCTTGGATTAATTGTTTTTGGAGAAAAGAGGAAATTATAAATAAAATATACCAATCTTCTAATAGGAGAAAGAAGTATCTAAACTGTTTAAAAGTTTGACAAGTATTTGAAAGATGCAATATATAAATTTTTATAATAACCAAATCGGATTAAGAAATATTGTCGAAGTCTTTTATAACATACTCCTTAAGATTTCTTTATGACGAAGTCCAATTTTGAACTATTTGTCGATAATGTGCTGTCAACTACCGCATCCTAAATTGTTGACACTAGTTTAGTTTTAACCTTTTTCTGAACGAATATGGATTGCTTTTCTTTGGAACAAAGCTGTGAAATACTGAAAACTTATTATGATTGTGAGTCATACATGCCCAAAATCTTTCGAAAACTTTTTCAAAATAAAAGAAATCAAGTGCCCACCGAGCTTGTAATTCGAAAATTGGTGAATAAAGTGTATGAAATTTGGATGCTGGTTGATGCCAGGCGTGGCCGGTGCGTACAGCTGAAGCAATCGCTGATGGGCTCGAAAGTGTTCTTCAAAACCCCAAGACATCGACTCGGCGCAGAAATTAACAAGTCGGCATTTCACGAACCACTCTGAGGAGGATTTTGTACAAAGAACTCGGTTAGTTTGCTCCCAAAGTCTAACTCGTGTAGGAATTGAAACCAGATGGTCTTTGAACCTCTCTGCGGGGACTTCTCTTTAGCGAATTCCTTCTCTATGATAACGATTTACAAGCATGCAAGCAGTTTTTTTTCATATAACATAACCCCCAAATGTAACAAATGTCAGTGCAGAAGTTGAACCCATGTATTTGTTAATGACAATAATAAGAATCAAAGGATTAAAGTCCTTTGAAGTGCATTATGGAAAAATAATGGAAAAGCATGGATGACCAGTGAAATTCATGAGAAGTTGCTAATGAAACTAAACAGTAAATTTGCTTATGAAAAATGGAACATCTTTTTATATATTGACACCTGTCATGCTGCATTTAAGACCCATTAAGCTCACAATTCCTCCTCGATTATGACAGCATTATTTAAAGCATTATATTCAACTTCAAACGGGTTTTAGTGCTAAAAGAATATGGAAGAATATTTCAGAATCAGAAGACAACGTCTTATTGTCAATTTCATTAATTGATATCATTAGAGAAGTGAAGCTTGGAAAGATGTGAAAGCTGAAACAGTTTTAAAAAAGGAGGTTTTTCAAAAGTAGGTGGATTCTTTTGAAGTGCGTTTGGTAGTATTGTCAAACTTTCGAAAATCATAATGATTTGATTGAAGGGTACTAAAAAAATTATAGTCGAAATGAACCTTGGATGTAATCGATGGAATATTAAATGATTTCATAAATGTTGATCTTACAAAGCGTTGTTGGACTCCTCTCCGATTGTGATTGTCTGGTCTCAACGACTTTGTTATAGAGGCGTTCGACTGTTGAATATTTTTCAAAAAATGCTAGAAGTTTTATCTTCAAATTCATTAATTTCTTGGAATCATCGAATTAAAATGATAGTGATGATAACAAATACTGACTTCTATTTGAAGCTAACAATATTTTCTTATTTTCCAACTATGCATTTTTATTTCTAATCATTTCTATTGAATATCGATTTATTTTTACTGTTTTTTTCTTCTATTTATTGTATTTCAGAGATGAATAAACAACATAAACGATTGATTCATTTAGAATTCCTAGAAAATAGTTTCTCCTTTCGTCATATACGAGTATGTATGTATATTGTTGAAAACAAATGCCATAATTTAAACCTTTAATGAGACATCAGTTAAATTAAGTCATCATCACATGGTCTGTTTTACTTTATATACGTAAAGATAACATACGATAATTTTTTTTTCTAAAATTATTTTCAATGAATCATGTAATTTTGTATTCAACGAAATGTTGATTGCAACAGCAACAGCTGCTGCTGCTTCTGTAGTATAATGAAAAACTTCATTTTGTTAAAATTGTTTTTGAGCAGGGCCTGTCTCGAAAATTCATTATTCATACGCTGTGTGTGTTCAAGGGCTCATTCATGGGCGTGTATCAAAAGTCGCATAACATTTCAATTTCAATTTTACAATATATGAACTGTGCAATACACGATCTTCAATTCCAAGTACTTGAACCGTTCAACAATTAAGTTTTGTAATTTCATACGCTTGCAGCATTGCACGTTCCATATGATGCTTTCGGTGAGTGCTCGAGTGCGCGGCTAATACAAAAGTAAGAAAAATGCAAGTCGGTCTTCTTGGCCTGCCGCATAATTTGACCACCAAGAGAACAGTAATCAATGTCAGCGACATAATTTAGTGTGCAGCACGACAGAGTCAAAGGAAAAAAGATACGACGAGCATGTCCAGTTCAATCTCGGCAATATGTTGCTTGCAACATTTGCAACGAAAACACAATCAAAAAATTGAAATTCGGCAGATAAACATGAATTCATTGTTTGAGGCGGCGGTAAAGGAATCTTAAAAATCGTCATCATTTTATGCAATTTTCTTGTTATTTTTTTGTTTTTGTGTTTGGTGCAGCTGTGGCAACCGTCATTAGGCGTGCAACGCACAAGAACGGAATAAACTGCAGACGATCGTTAGGCGGGATATGCCTGGATGGACACTACAAAAAAAGGGTCTTTGATTTGTTGATGTTGATCATCATCATCATCATCATCAACAGCATCATGATACTGTTGCCTGTTTAAGATTAATGGGAGGCAATCAATTGCTTGTTTGAAATATGCGAAAAATCTTTGCAACATAAAACAACAGCAAGAAAAAAAAAGGAAAGGAAAAAGTATCTCAACAAATTGAAAACGAAAGCGTTTGAGATTTTTGTTTTTGTTTCTTATTGCTAGTATCTGACTGTTGTCTTGTTTGTTAGCAAAGCCAGACAGACAACATACAGACAGACAGATCGACGGAGCGACCGACCAACTGACAGATCAAACGACAGACAATTTAAACTTGTTGAGCATGCGCGTCGACGCGACACATAAATCAACAAACGACTGTGCTGCGTCTGGCACATTAAGAGAGATTGAGCTTCGGTTGAAGTTGCATTTAAGGTATACAAGTAGTAGTAGTCGTAGTAGTAGTATAAGCTGCTTTGCGCCTGCGCCTAAGCGTCTTCTCAGCACCCGCTCAGACACATTTGGTTTTTGGTTTGTGCATAGTACGTCATACTTGAATCGTGTTTGAAGAATTATTGCACATTTTACACACGCCCCTATAAGCCAACAAGTTGTTTGCTCTTTCTGTCTGTATTTCTGCCCAGATACACATATTTTTTTAATTGTTTTTTGCATTATTTTTTTTTAATGAGGTTTTTTATGTGATTTTTAAATGTTGTTTTCATTTTATTGTTTGTGATGTGATTTGTTGTTTTGTTTTGTTTTGCTTTGCTTTACAATCGCAAGTTCAAAATTAGCAACTGATGTCATGCTGCCTGCAACAGTTGTAGTTAACTCATTTATCTTGCAATGCAAATAGATACAACTGTTTTAGATAATTCATTTGAACAACTATAGTTTCATCTAGTCATGCATAAGCATTTCTAAAACTGATTATTCATTATTGTTTTACATACACTCGTATGTAAATGCTTTTACTCTTCCCCATCACATCATTTTTGATGTGACACATGAGTAAATCTGTAACGTTTGAGCCAAGATAAGATAAGTGAGTAACAGATCATTGACTACTTTAGATCCAAGGGAAAAGTAACCATTATTCTTAAACAGAATTCAAATCATTAACAAATTTCTCAATGCAGAATGAAAATCAATCACTCGGAAGAAGCAATTCTTTTGGTTTTTCATTCATACCCTGCAGAATGCCGTTTCGATAGTTATTAACTAGCCCCTTTTCTTATTATCTGGTGGCTTTGCAGAGGCGAACCAGTAAGTTCGTGTTTCCATAGTAAGTCAACAGCCCCTTTTCGCATTACTGGTAGTAATGACGGCTAACGGCTAGTGAATCACTAGTCGTAGGTGGTGTCAATGACTGGAGAACGGTAATGCAGGCGGTGGCTGTGAACGAGAATGCAATGACATCGCCATGTTAAATTACAATTACAATTACGTTGAATACATGAAAAAATGAGATTGTTAAAACAAGTACTGGTTCCAAAGGGACTAGCCACGAACAAGTTTTGGTCCAGTGATTCATACTACAGGGTATTTTCAGCACTTTCCGACCAAATTGCTTTATAAGGTCCTCTTATATTCATGCAAAACTAGTGATGTCACTTATTGGAACATATGATGCATTTGCTAAGGCTGAACAGTATGAACAGTACTCTGAATGGCAAAACTGCCAAGAAGTCTTTGAGGTTTAAGGCCTTACTATCTATAGCAACTCATCTAATAGTATGTTGCTTTGAAAACATGAAAACGTTTTTAAAAAGGGAACAGATGTCAGCATCGCATGCTCTTTCAGAAATGTAACAAAAACATGTCGCCAATATTGTTCATATATCTTGTGACTCAAAAGCCGTAGCGCCATGTAATTTATACATTCTGTAAATAGAGGAAGCGCTCTTCTTCTCTTTTGAATCTTATAATATCACCACTCTTTGGTTTTTAAATAATCTTGCTAAGGTTATCCCCTTGCAAATAAGTTAAATCAGTAACAATCAGTCTTTGGAAACTCTGTCTGCAAAAGATACATATTCCGCCCGAAAAACTTCGTAGTCTAGTAAAAGTGAGATTAGAACCAGGTGCATAAATATGTGGCAATACACATGGGGCAGTACAGAGCCACGGAGGATCCACGAGCTCATCCCAAGTATTGCAGACTGGCTTAAGCATCGATCCGGGGACGTAGGGTTCGAATTTACTCAATACGCAACTAGTCATGGATGCTTCAGGCAGTATTTGCACAGATTTGGGCATGCTATGGATCCATACTGTAGTCTCTGTCAAGATGTGTTGAAATACCCGGATCACATTTTCCATTAGTGTCCTTGATTCGAAGAAGCGCGAAAAAGAACATGTACTCGCCTTGGATCTACCATCAATTCACAGGAGATTGTAAGGCGAATGATCAGCTCAACAGAGGACTAATGATTCTTTGCTTTTGTAATTGCTGACATTAAGCGTGGGGCTCGTATGTACGAGCGGACAATGGTGACTGATTAAATTATATAGGATATTATCTTTCCCTACGAAGGAATGTTTTTGCAGTACCGTAAGGAATCAAAGAGATTTGAGGCGATAATGGGTGTTTTAGTCAGTAGGAAACCGACATAACTTGTGGCAAGGGCTATACGTATCTTTTGAAGAGCAAGAACAAGGCAGTCATTGTTCGCATAGCAAAACTATCAAACTACTGTGCATAGTATATGATAATCATATATTCATAATCATAAACGATTTTTTATGGATTTTAAGTTTAAACTTAATTAGTGTGGGATCAAAAATAATCTTTTAAATAAACAACAAAACTAAAATGGAACAAAAAAATCATATATTGTATATGGCATTCAGATCTTCAAAAACATTTTAAATGACTAATAAAAGCAAATTTTTGTTTTCCTTATTATTCATTCATTTAATTTTCAATTTCTTTGAAATTTATTGTTATTTTATTCGGACCAATTTCTCATTCATTCATGTGTTTGACCGGACACATTCCCAACTTTGTACATACTCAAGTATTTATTATATTTAATTTTATGTATGTATTATTCTTATAGTGTTACCTTTCATGTTTTTTGTTTAATATTTTTGATACTTATTCAACAATTCATTCATACAATTTAACCATTCGTGATGACCATGCGTCGTCCGCCATCCATCAATCCATCCATCCATCTAAGTTGATTAGTCAGTAGTATTCTTAAACAGTTTTTTTGTTTGTTTTGAAATTCGCTATCAATTATTATGCGTTCAATGTTGTGCTTCACACAAATTAGAAATGAGAGCCCACCAAACTCTTACGTCATTTTATTTGTAGTATTAGTTCTTAAGTCTATAACGTCTGTCGCTTTGTCGTTTGAGTTCGTTTGTCTTTTAATCAACTTACTCATTTCGTTCGTTAACTAATTCATTTTCACCGCTACTGTTTGTCATCACATTAAAAAGCTATAAAATCGACACTCAATTGTTATTGTTGTTTCTATCTCTATCTCTATCTCTATGTCTATCAATATTAGGTAGATAAATTTAGCTAAGAAAGAAAAAGAAAATATAATAAGAAAAACGTACGCTTTTTGATTGAAAGGTTCGCTTTTTTGTTATGTCGATAATTTCATGTATTGTAGTTTTTTCCGTTCATTTCACCATTTACGGCAATACGCAACATGCATAACTATGTTTAAATACTTACTACATACAATGAACATACACTGTAACAAATTTTATATAAATTACATTAGATAGAAAAATTAAAAGTGAAATCATTAGGCATTAGAAGTCTGTAAAAAAAGGTAAATATGGGCAAAAAAAAAAAAAAGAAACATTATTGTGTATGAAATAAACAATTCGATGTGATTTATTCGATATTTGTGCTGTTTAAATGTATAAGAGTGTGTAATAAAATTCATAAATGCTAAAGGAATAAATAAAAATAATTCTCGTATAAGGAACATTTAAAATCTGACTAATAATTGGGAGGAATGTATTTATTATATTGAATAAAATTCTGTAACAAAGAATTATTCGTTAAGAAAAATATACGTATGATTGCTTTGACTACCAACCATGAAATGTACATGCCTGTGTGAGAAAACACTTTGATGTGTGATCAAGAAGTGAACTTATGTTGACTTGCCTTAAGGATAGAAGACTTTAATGAATCAAAAACTGCATTCTCACCCATACCATAGCTCATGTAAAGTATTTTGTCCAAATGGTCCATTTGAAAACTGAATTCAGAGACCAATAATTGTGTTTATTCTGTCTTTAGTTGAAAGATTGTAGTCCAATTAATCAAACAATTATTGTTCGATTTACATGAAATTTAACATAGACAAAAAAAATACCCAAAATGTTTAAGTTCAGAGGCAAACTCGCTTACTTCAGTGGAAATATTTTGAAATTTTTTGAGTTAATTCGAAAATTTCGAAATTTGCGACATTTGCGTTGTTCACAGATACTACATAAGAATAAGAAAAAATAAACCGATATTTGTCTTAACTGAATGAATGTTCTATCTATTGAAATTCGTTTTCGATTTAAAAGCAAGAAATGTATATGTCTTGAATGTCTGTCATAGTTTCTACTTGTTCTATTGTGATCGGATATCAGCTCAAATATTAAATGAGTAAAGTGAGTAGAATACAAATTTTTTCAAGCAAAACTCATTCTTCTACCATAAGATTTTATGGGATGCATTCATTCCAGATAGTTTGCAGCAGTGCTAAAACAAAGAGGGTGTTGTTTGTACTGGAAGGATTTAAAAATTGACGTTGGTGCATCGTGATAAACATCGTCCCATGATCGAAGCAACCTCCGTCGCAGCTTCAGGTTTGAATTTTTATAAAATCAAAATAAATATATAAAATAAAAAGATAACTTAGACTAATAGTAGATTTTCCATAATCTGATTATTTTTACAACAGCCACAGGAAAAAGTGAAGTCACTGAGGGTTGTTGCTATAGAAACCAAAGTTGATTATAATCAGATAGAAAATAAATCAGGTTTATAATCAACTGTCGACTGGTCTTCTTAGCAGTGTTGGGAAATATTTACCGTTTTTTAGCTCATTTTGGCTCTTTTTCTCATTTTGCTTTGCCCACCAAACATAAAAAAGCTGATAATCGCCAAGTGAAGCGTAAGTGAATTTTGTATTTTTGACATTTAAATCATTAAATTAATATAATATTTTAACAAAATTACGACAAAAAAAAACAAAGAAAAAAAAATCAGTGTAAACACCTGATTAAAAATCAGGCACTTTTCAGCAGTCTAAACCGCCTATAAAAATGTACCTGTGTTTGTAATAGTTAGCTTTTCTTATTAGAGTTGAGCTAAACAGTTATTTAAAAATTACAGGATTCTAAACTGTGTCATTTAAAGAGAGAGACACAGTTTACTCTGTTTAATCACATTTTGGGGATTGGTAATCACATTTTAGGGAGCAACTGAATCAAAGTGAGTCACAATCAATCAAGTTAACTGTGTTTCTCAAATGACAGTGACTCAAAAACAGTTTAGAATTACTGTGTCACTGCTTAGCTCATCTTTATTTCTTATTTTTCTTTGTTCTCACTAACACTAATTTTGTTTTATTACATTTATCAACACTTTTTTTCACTTCTCTCTTGTTCTTATTGATTCATTATACACACGTTTTTTGATGATGAGAAAAACTTAACCAATAATGTATACAGTCGGCATGGGATTTGTTCGGGTCTACGATTTACCTTAAGGTCGTTATCATTCTTTTCTATTCTAAGTCTGTGGTCTTCGATGACTTTTTTAATGAATTGCACACACTAAATTCATCATACTCTAGATATAATGTGTGAAAAGAACAATAATATGCAATTTACACCAAAGTTTTTCGTTTACACCGGATATTTTGCATCACGAACAGCTGTTTTTTGTTTTGGTTATACACACACATGAAACTTGCGAGCACGTTGGCTAAGTAAAAACTGAAAATTTGTGAAAAATACATGACTTAGAACATTTTGCAATATATGCAAATAGTTCTTGCAATTCCCTTTTTCATTCCTGATACTTATTTTATTAAATACTTTTAAAAACATTGACAATTTATGGTTTACTTAACAATGTTTGGAGCCATCAGCTGCTGTTTAGTGATGCAACAGGTGGAAAAGCACAAAAAAACTTGGAAGCACTAGGAAAAACATGGCAGCACTGGCAGAAAATGTCTAGAGAGACCATTATTAATTTTCATATCAAGGCACATCAGTTCTTGATGCGACTATTGATCCCCATCACATTCAACCCCTGAATGACGTCATTTTCCTTGTGGTTGTTGTCGAATCTGATACGTATCAGTAGGCACATCAATGTTGATGTTGATGTGCTTTGGTGTAAATTGCATATAAGACTATGATTGATGGAAAAAAGTATTAACAAATGACAATTTCATATAAAACAATATATATATAGTATGAATGAAAATTTCTTACTTTTATATACATAATTATTTCTTGCAGTGTTTTAAGTTTTTTATCTCATTTTCTATGTTATTTTGTTGTTTTTAAAATTGTTTTGTAATTGAAATTTACGCGAATTTAATTAAGTCGTTTCAAAACGACATCACTTGTCGTAGTAGAAAAACGATTGTTTTGTTGTTATTTTTTTTAATGTTATTGTTTGTTAATCTTTGTTTTATTTTACAAAATTTCTTGTTATTTATTTAATACAAAACAAAAAAATAGCATCAACAACAATAAATTGTTTGTATTTTGTTGCTTTATTAAATTGTATGCAGTTAGAATTTGGGCGCCATTTACCGGAAATAATTGCTGATCTACAAACATGAAAAAGAAAAAAAGTTTTTACTCTCGAATGAGTTTAGTTATATCTACGAGTATCTCATTATGTATCTTCTATGTATGTTTTGTTGAAATAATTCATTCCAGATACGATTCATTTCACTTGTTATTTGTTAAAATTATATACTCATGGACTTTGTGTGAATATACATATATCTACACAACTATATCTCCACATATGCATGTATGTATGGTTTCTATCTATGTTGTTGTCGCATTGCATTTGTAATTGCTTTGGAATTTATATATCTATATCTACTAAGTATTTTATTTGATTAGACATATTTGTATATACATATAGTAATTGTTGCTTGGGTGGTGTTCAAATATTTCACAGATTCAATTGGGAAGAACCAACAAAAACGTTGTTATGGCATGATTGACCTTTTGCTGTGTGTCTTTGCTTTCTTGAGGAATTTATGGTGTGTGTGTGTTTTTTTTGCAAATATTTTTCAAATTAACCATGATAAATGATGATGATTTTTCAATTCAATAAAGCGGTGATGATTATGATGAAGTGTCATTTTTGATTAAATATTATATTTTTTAATCTTCTTTAGATATTATTTATAAATGAGTCTTTAGTTAGCTGTGACCTAATTTTTGCTTTGATTCATAATAAAAATAATAGCCATCACCACCATCACCACTTCATGATGTTTGTATATCCGCAAAATGACAGAATCTTAAGATAAGCATTGGCAAAGTTAAGCGATTTAGATAAGCTTGGAATGTGTCATGACGTTGATAAATAAAAGGGCATAGCAGTCAAAGCGCTTGGCAACCGACAAACAGTTAAAGAATTTGACAAATAGACAGACATAGAGACAGTGAGTCAAACAGTCAATGAGAAAAATGCTTATATAAGATACAAAAATTTAACAATCCGAGTTGTGTGTTGCCTCTTTGCTACTCTGTAGTAATCTTAATGTTCAATCATTTCATGTCTATTCAACATTTAGTTTTTCTTGACTGTATCTTTTCTGCATAATTTCATGCATAGTAAACGCTAAATTTGCCAGACAAACTATTGTATTTTTTTTTTATCTATTTATCTTCTTGTCTTATTATTGCTCTTAAGCCACTCACTCAACTGTTGCGAAATTGTGTTTCTCAGCTTTTATTTTTATTAAAAATATTTAAATTTTCCTCATTTTTTTCCTTTTTTTTTTTTGTTTGAGTTGCTTCTTGCCAAAAATATGCAATATAATCAGACACGATATACAAATATATGTATATACATACATACATACTTTATTATCATAGTACAATGTACTAAGGAACACAAATGTTGTTGATGATGATGATGGCAACGACAACGACAATGAACGTCAAGTTGCTAATAGCAAAAGATCATTGCACTTTTTCTACATTCAAGTGCTTTTTATAGTCACCATTTAACAATTTTAAGTAGAATTGCCTTATATTTTCTTTCATTTTTTCTGATTAAATTTATGTATTTATTTTTTAACGAATTGTAATACAATTGATACTCATTTCTTTTCTGTTCTGTTCTGTTTTGTTTTATTCTGTTTAATTTTGTATTGTTTTTTATTTTTATTGAAATAATATCTATAAAATCAAATGTGGCTCAACTTGGGCAGCTCAATTTCATGGTATTGTTATATTTATAAGGCTTAAGGCTTCATCATAAATATACATATATACAACAATAGTACAAACAAACAATGCTATGCAATGTAATATGCCTACTTCTATATGTGTACTCGTATGATTGATTTTTTATTTTTTTGTTTTCTTCTTATTGTATTTCAAGTTATATGTTTTCGTTTTTTGTGCAAAAAACCACACACAAAAGCTTGAAATCAATACAACAAACAGCGAGAGTAAAACAATAGTGCCAATTAAAAAGGTATTATTACGACGAGTAAAAAGAACAATTACATAGGCAGACAGACAGACACACAAATCGACAGAAAAAAAAAAAAAAAAAATCAAGTGTAAAGAAAATACAATAATAAAATTATATTCTCCGTTTTTAATTTATTATGAAGCATTGAAGGTTGTTAAATTAAATGGGAAATTACTTATATACATACATGTGTATGTATGTAAGAACAGCGAGATATTTCAATGGCTCTAATTGAGTAGCTTAGGGTGTTTTTTCGTGAAATTAGTTATATGTTGATATTCAATAAATTTACATTATTCAAAATATCAGAACATAATGTTATCACTAGCACTAAACAGATAATTAAATAATTTCATGATCACGTTTTATCAATTGCAGAAGAATGTCTAATATAATTGTCTAATTGTTCAAAGATTGTATGATTGGATTATAAAATCGGAAATTTCAACTTAATATTTTCTACAACATTTTGTACTTTTGTCATAACTCATTTTCCTCATGTTTTTTTTCATTATTTTCCCCAATAATTTCATATTTATACAATGTATTAAATATGATATTTACTGGGTTTAGTTATATCTTTAATACATCATTACTGAAAATTTAGATTAGTTACTTCCTCATGTGTTCTCATTAATATAATGATTCCGATACCGATATATATTTTATAGTGTGATCAGGCAGCGAGTTCTGTTTGTGCGAGTTCTGGCTACCCGATTTTTGTCACCGCGTTCTAAGTTGCGAGTTCTGAGCAGCGGTTTTTTGTTTTATTTTTGTTTTCATTACACACACAAATGCATAAATGGAACGTTGTGGCAAATTGAGAATATGTGAAAAATACATTATTTAGAACATTTTGCAGTGCATGTACATAGTTCTGGCATTTCCCTTTTTACAATTAGTATTTTCCTTAAATATATTATCTGCCATCATCAGCTGTTTATTGCCGCCATCTATCGTCATCACCAACACTTTTTAGACTGGCCATGTCGAGAACTCGAGTTCTGAGCTACAACAACAACTACAAATTTCATTCATTTTCCCTGTGGCAGAACTCGCACGAGAACTCGAGTTCAAATTACAACAACTACAGGGGTGATGAATGAAATTTGTAGTTGTTGTTGTAGCTCAGAACGAGAACTCGAGTTCTGCTCTGTCTGAATGCACTATTATTGGCCTATATCCGACTCTTTACCTTTAACAGTTTTCAAAAAGTTAAGTATATTACATATGAAGGATCAACAATAACAATAATAGCACAGAATATCTAAATTTTTGTTTGGACAGGTTGATAGTTTAAAACATTGCCAATGATTTCGTTATTTGGATCATGAGAAGGAATTTATTTTGACAACTTATTATATTGTAATTACAGTCTAGCAGCAGTGGATAAAGTGTGGATAATGTTTCGGTAATGTTTCTGAGAGCTAAATATAAGATTTTTAAAGGTATCTGGAGTGCTCGTAACAATTTAATTATAGAAGCCCAAGACCAATAATCATTTTGAGCAAATAGAGGTGAAGTCTTATTTAAGGTGTTCAAACATTCTAAAAAAAACTCCGACCTAAAGAACTTTTTATCTAACTTAAAACTTATATTATGCTCACTCACCTCAGAACGAATTTTTTCAACCGCAGACCTTAAAGAAAAAAAATAAGAGTAACAGATTATCTGGAAAAAATCTACCAAAACTGAACCACTCATAATTATAACAATAAGATATTCTTTTATAAATCAACTTTACTTAATTTTACTTTATGAGTTGGGCTTTTTAGTTTAAGAATTAATAATCCCAACGTCACGAACACCTATAGTATGTGTACATACTTTATAATTTATTTGATTTAATATTTACTAAGCTATAGATATCGATATCGGCATCAGTTATTATTTTTTTGTATCTGCAAATGTTGAATCGTTATACATATTTTTAAATTATATATTTAATATTTTATTATCTTTTTTATATCTAAAAATGGACGGGAAAAATAGTACGACGGCACCGTTTGACCGATCATTAAAAAAGTTGGCACACATATGTATTTTTTCCTGAAAAAGGTTTGTGTGTATTTATTTTTTCTTCGGACCCGGTGTTGTCGAGAAATTGGCAGATAAAATTATCAGATAATATGAAAAATAATTGATTAATTCTTGTTTTAATACATTCAAGGGCGCCGAGAATGCTACTTATTATTAATAACAATTATATTAATTTACAAAAAACTAAAACTAAATTAGAGATAAACCACTGACAACTATGGGGTTTGGCTTTATCGAACATTTTAATCATTAATTTCTAATATTTATGATTGGTTTTCTATTGTTGATCAGATCAACTTGAGATCCATGATGAAGATAATTTATTTAAGAAGTTGTTCCATTGTTAATACTATTGCTTATAGTTCTTAATATAAGATATGAAAATTAATAGAATTTTAGGCAATAAAAGAAATACATATATTCCGATAAATCAGAAACTTTAGAAGTCATAATGGGTTTTCTTCATGATATGAGAGAATGTTTGATCAACAACTTTTTTATGTACAAACCTATATATATACACATTATCATAGTACAAAACAAAATTGATACCTGCGTCTGTGTATCAGCTTACTGCAACTAAACCACGCATCGGACTTAAATACGGTTTTCACTGTCATTCAGAGAATTGATTTAATAATAAAAAGATAAATAAATTATCAGTCATTTCAAGTACAGGCTACTAGAACTAACTGTATGACTAATACATAAGGAGCGAATCTATACTGTTTTTCGAAGTATTATACTGTTTTTAGACTCAAAAACAGCGTACTGTTTTTTTGCCTAAATACTGCGTATGAAAAACAACAGTTTTTTTTCATTTATTTTTGGAAACATCAAAAAATCAACCAAAAGGTTTTTGAACAATTATGTTATCAAATTTGGGAAATAGTCATGTGTGAAAAAGAGCAAAGCTAAAAATAATATTAGGACAACAAAAACATCATCAAACGACACAGACGAACGTCATTACCGTCGTTATCATGATCATCATTGTGGCTGACCACAAAGTGAATACAATTTGTATATTGCCAATGAAAATGCGCCCGATTTCCGCTTGCAATTCAGATATGTTAAGATCTACTGTACGAGCGGCAAGGGAGAGACAGCCACTTTTCGATTTTGGATCGCTGTGTGAAAATATTCAACCATCTGAATAACGCCGATTGCGAGTTTAAAGAAATAGCGCAAATTGTTGAATACATTTTATGTTTGCCAGGAACTTCAGCATCAGTTGAAGGAATATTTTGTGGAGTACACGATACTTGGACGTCAGACAAAGCACAATTGAACTCTGAAGGCGATAATGATAGTCAAATGTCAACCAGAACTGCTTCGTCAAATTGCTACAAACTTCAAAAACAAAGCAACAACCACAGAAGGAGAGATTCAGATGGAAAGCGAAGATTCGGATAGTGAAAATAAAATGCACAATCTTTAACTTGAGTTTTTTTTTTGTTATTATTGAAAGAATAGGGAAATTATAATTTCGGTGGAAGATTTGTGGCATTTCATAATTTTTGGTAGAAAATTTGTATGAATTCTTTCATCACTATTGTTACTCATTACATTGACAGCAGCAAAGTTTCTTCAAATACTCTGCTTTGAAATGAAAGGATGCATCTAATGCTGGCCACACATTATCCAACTGATTGTACTATCAAAGATCAACAATTTTTGAATTTGCATACAATCGAGACATGACTGTTCCCCGCACGCATTGTGAGAGTTAGTAAGCAAAATGAAATTGTACAATCAATCGCATAATGTATGGGCCCCATAAGGCCTGTGTAATTAGCTATTACTAGAAAAATTACAATAAAATTATAAGTAAGTATCATCTATCGAAATAGTGGGCTATTCAAAATAACACCTCTTATTGGACTTCACTTCCTTTTTTTGATTGAATGAATGATGATGAATGATTTGAATAATATATACTTTCTATATATCAATTTTAGATAGTTTTCCAGGTGGATCCATTACTGTTAAAACGAACTAAGTATGGAATTTATTTTGAATTATGTGTTTTTTGAACTTTTAATGAACTTTAACGCACTATAAGGGTTTCTTAACTCATGAGATATACTCGTATGTACATGTATAGAAAAAATAAAACAAATAATTCAATATTTATTGCTTTTTGTTTGGTAAAAACTTTTCCCTCATTGGAACTTATTTTTTTTTAATTTTGTTGTTTTGCTTTTGTCTAGTTGGGGTACGGCAACCTCAACTTAATTGCGAAAGTCGCGCCACAACTCAACACAACACAACACAATTTTATTTCTATTTCTATTACAAAGACAATAACAACAAGAACTAGAAATAAGTAACGCCAACCTTTGGTAATTGTTATCGCTGATAAATTGAATGAAGATAAGAAGAACAACAATTCTAGTTGGGCGACTTGCCATGCAAACATGTTGATAGTTTTCTATGTAACTTACCAACAACACCAACAACACCAACAACACTAACAACACCAATAATGTACATACGAGTATATGCGCTTATCATGCATTGAATATATACAAGTGTGAATGTGAGTGTGTGTGTGCGTGTATATAACAAATCAATTTTACTTAATTAACACCTTCATGTTGTAGATACATAGATACAATTCAAATGTTAGAAGGAACATTAGAGTAAAAAATAAAAAAAAAAAAAAAACACAAAATTGACAAATTTGTTTTAAGATACTCGTACATACGTATGAGTATCTCTTAGTATAGTATATAGACTAGACGACAACATCGTGCGTGTTGGCAACGAGGCGTAAATTTAATTAGATCTACATACGAGTATCTGCAAATGTTTGCTGTTGTTATTAGATAGCAAAACAACAAATACTACTATGTATCTACTAGATACAAATTGCAGACATAACAAAAAAATTAACATATCAATGCCGGCATTTCCTTAATTCCGAATTTTTTGTAATTATTGTATCTTTTGTTTAATCTTCTTCATCTACCCTGCTCTGTTCTGTTACGTTATTATACATATATTTAGATAAATTTTTGTACTTACAAGTTTTAATTACTGCCTTGAGATACTTTTGCATAACACGCACACACCATTTTTTTGCGTAGCCACAATAGTATTAAAGAAAACTTTGTACGGTATAAAATAATAATAATTTTATTTTTGTTTTATGTGTTTTATTATAAGTTTGCCTTAAAAATGAGAGAACCGTCTACTCTTGCTGCTGCTGCTGAATTTGTTGCTATTGCTATCTTATCTAAGCGCGCCCGCGTATCTGTTAGATATACGAGTAAAATATACGTAAGCAAAACGACGACGAATGCTAAACAATTAACGTAATGTATTTTGTCTATGTGTAGGTTTCGTTAAGTTTGGCTTTGAGATACTTTACGAAATTCTTTCTATTCAACTGAATACAAGTTGTAAGTTTTACAATAGTTTGTTGTATTATATTTTCATATTTTAAGCATCAAAATTGGTTTGATTTTGTTCACTTTTGTTTTTTGGTTTGTTACTTTATTTCCTTTTATTTTGTTGTATCTCATGTGCAACACCTGCCACGCTAATTTATGCACATATGACGGAAAGTCGGTTTTTTTTTTATTAGGCTTTGTGATGTGGATTCTTGGAATAGTTTGCCGATTTTCACACACACTCAGTCACTCACGAATTTAACAGTATCTAGAACAATTTGCTTGGTATGAAATTACACAAAAAAAAAAAAAAATTATGAAATTCGCATAAATGAAATTTTTAGTTTTATTCTTTTTATTTATTCATTTGTTAAAATTTCTTTTCTTTTCTCAGTTAACACAGTTTTTCTTATTTTCATATATTTGTTTATTTTTATTTACTTATGTTGAATTATTATGAATATTTAATATTTTCATTTAACACGACGTTTTTGTTTAAGATTTTAATTTAATTTAATTTTCGAATTTCGTTTGCAAAAACACGTTCTGCGCTCGTTCAACGCACCGTCTCAACTAAAAATGTTTGTCAACCGAAAGTTCCATCGCTCTTGCTCTGCTATCTTAACGATCGTAAAAGTGGTATGATCTCACGATTGGTCGTCGCTTGGTCTCTCACATATGAGATATTCTCTCACAATGTTATTTCTCCTACTCTTGCAGAGTATGTTCTCTTGTTGACTTCAATTTTTATTATGAGTGAACCGGCTAAAAAGCCGGTGCGCGTTACCTACCTCAAAGTTTTCTGTTCTCATAAATACAATAAATACTATGGGCAAGCTCTTTGCTCTTATTGACTCTTCTTGTTTACCATATTCTCTGCTTATTTTGTTTGCTCTCATATGATCGTGAGCTTTTTGGTTGCGTTGAGCTTTTGTAGTTTTTACTCAAGTTTATTGGAAAAGCTCTCTCTGAAGTTATTGAAAAACATAGAATTCTTGAATCAAGTTAGATGAAGTGATTTTGGAAAATATCTAACAATTTTATTGAAGCAAGTAATCATGTGATTAAGGCAGCGATTCTTACATTCCACGGACTTCACTTTTTGGTGGACCTTCTCTGGCTCAATAATCTCATAACCCAAGAATGGTCTAAGTTACATTTTTTCAACAAAAATGTTTGTTATGGCCAGAATTTGATTACTACTTTTTCTTATACATATTTACAAATACCGTTTAAAAGAACTCTTAGATTTTTAGGCAGGCAAAAACACTTTTCATCTGTGCTGTGAATTAACAACAGGTAGTTTTTACTAAAGCTTGTGGGAATAGATTTCACTAATATAATTAAAAAACATAGAATTCTTGAGTCAAGTAAGATGAAGTAATTTTGGAAAATACATATATATAGTACACTTTTATTGGAGGATGAAATATTCTACAGTAATAATTGATGTTTTAAAGAGAGGCTTAAGGCAGCGGTTTTTCAACTTGACCCCCTTTTTCTTTTAGCGGATCCTAAACCGGGAAGTGTCGCATTTTTTCAACAAAAAGATTTATTGTACCCTTTAAAAGACATGTAACATAGATTGACCATTTCTTGAATTGTTGAGAATGTGGAGTTCATGTGAACATTGACTTTTATTTCCACGACTTTATGGTCTTCACCTTTTTCGATCTGTTCCACGCATATGAATCTATTGCTTTTATTGCTCCTCAGAGAGCAAATGTGGCACCAATTTGCTAATCAATTTTTCATACCCAATTGTTTGACTAGAATTGAAACTTCTGTGCTGTATCATTTCTATGACATCTTCAAAATTTTCATTCTTCGATTCGATGCATGTATGTATCTATGTCGCTTATGAATTTCGAAACCGCTGAACCGATTTTAATGAAATTTTAAGGGAATCTCTAGCATAGTCTTGAGATTGTATGTGAATCGGACTTGCTGTTGTTACGTTAAGACGTTGGACGTTAAGTTCTAAATTATGCTGCTCCTGTTTGGACTCCTTTCCTCAGTGATACTCAATGGAGACACCTGCAAGTCAGTCAAAATAACGCCCTTAGAACAGTGACCGGCTGCTTCCAGATGGCCAGTATTGATCATCTCCACCAGGAAGCAAAATCATTATCGGTTCGCCAACATAGTAAACTTCTACTGCTGGAGACATATCCTTTTTTTAGGCGACACTTTTGATAGTGGTAGCTATAATTCTGGTCGTGATGAATTACATCGGAGGGCAGTTGAAAATGCTATTGAGTCACACCAGAACAATATTTTACTAGGTGGCCGTCCTCCACCTGTTGATGATAGCGAGAGGTCACTTCCTCGTAGTACTCGGACAGTGCTATAGGGAACGTATTAGCTTATCAGACAATGATCGCTGTCCGCAGTGTGGTGGCTCTCCTCACAACACTGTTCACATTTTAAACTGTCCCAAAAAACCGATTCTACTGACTCCAATTGACATATGGCTTTAACCGATAGAGGTGGTTTCCTTTTTAGGACTTGATACTTAGGCTAGAGCTCTTCCCATTTTCTTTAATTGGTAGTGGATCAGACTATGTGGTGGGCACATTAACACTGCCCGGCCGAGTTCCCTACAATTTTTGTCGGTTCATAGCAAAATTTTTAAGCCTAGCGTTGTTGTGGTGGAAGATTATTCCCTTTCTATTGACCAATTGTGGCAATTATTTCCTTCATTTTGTCGTGTTGTTAGTTGTTGTGACAAAAGAGTTGTTAATTTATCTTTTGCCCAAGTGGGAGCAGCTCATTATCCACAAGAACTTTGCAATCCCATCAAATGCACAGCAACTTCCACATACATAGATATCGTTGGCATTGTTATGGTTTTGGCATGTTCATCTTGTTTGAACCATGACCTTTTTCACACATTATTATCGTATGTTACCAATTTTTCATCGACAGCTATGAATTTGGGTAAAAAAGGTTCCAAATCATTCCGTTTTCGCAAGTTGAAAAGTGATCAATATTTATGTCAAACAGTGTGGTATCACAACTTCTATTTTTTGGTATAGCCAGATTTTTTTTTAAGTAGTCTAAGACTGTCTTATGCTGGATGCCAATATCCTAAGAGATGTCACGAGTACTTATGTGCCTTTATTTCTCCACTATTTCATAAATATGGTCCACTCGGTTAAATCCCGACCAGAGAGATATAGGCATTAGGCATTGAAATTTATCGAACGAAATCACGCAGAATATTTTCCAACTGATCGATCTGATAAGGAACCTTCTCCATGATGTATGAAAACCAGTATGGTTTTACTATGATTTCCAGATTCTCATAAAGAATACTCATCCATAATTTTTATTCCTCTGATTTTTATTAACTGAAATATAGGAAAATTAATGTTCTTGTAAAAAAATATCACTCAGTTGGTGGTTTTCATTTCCTTATTCATTTCATAAATCTCTTAAATAAATTTATTGACCCAAAAACAAAAAAAAAAAAAAAAAAATCAGTTAACAATATTTAAAAAAAAAATTTATTAAAAGCCAAATTTAAAAAGAAAAAAATATAATACTTGCAATTTATTGTTTAAGACAAAAAAATATTCACTTAAAAATTGATAATAAATTATTTTGGCATTGCAGATGCTGCATGCGCCCTTACAACAAACATGTATTGTAGATAGATATATACTCAGTCGTACAAGAGATACACAATTGCACTTGAGTGCACTCATACGCACTGTGGTACATAATCGTGCCATTCACCATTCTATACTTACTTTACTGTGTGCTGTAGTATGTCAAACAATTCACGTGCTGAGCATACTAAAGCAAGTGGCAATCGTGTGCAGAATGCAAATGTATATCAACTGCTCCTCTAGATGAATGAAAAGACACATACATATACATACAAGAAATGTTGAGAAGAAGAAGGCTGAGTAGAAGGAAGTAAAGCCACAATTTTAAACATTTTATATTTTGGCTGTTGCACTTCCAAATATCGTTCATTGCTTCGATTAAGAAAAATAATTTTTTTTAAAGATATTCAATGTGAAGATGGATATACAAAATTATCTGATGATATATAAAAATTCACGTTGATGGTTATAATTGTTGTCATATATTAATATGAAATTTATATTTTTAAAGAAATTGCTTAAAAAAATACGAGTATTATACATTTATTTCGGTATCTTATCCACCGATTCGCATTTCTTTGTGTTGTTTTAAAGACAAAGAAATGTATAAATTCAATTCAAATGGACGTTGTCGACGCTACTCATGATCAACATTTGTTTCTATGATAAATATTTTTTTGTTTGCATATTTATTCAATAGAATCTTATTATTGTTTGCTTGGGTTAAGTTGTCGTCGTTTATTGTTGTAGTACTTTGTATTGTAAGTTGGCTTAAATGGTGTGTGAACTTGGTTTGTTTTTATAATTTAATTTTTAGCCTTGGATTTAACATTTTCTTCTCTTGTTTCTTTATTTTTTTTTGCTTATAAATTTACAATTTGCAAATAAGCCCAGACAAAGCTATCCACAAATACACACACACACACATATACATGCACACATAGACAAATAGCAAGTGGCATGTAATAAGATAAGCGGCTTGTGTGCAACGCCATCGCCATCACCATCACCAGAATCTTCTTTAGCTTCATTTACATTGTTGGTGTTTGCGTGGTCGCCTTTGTTGTCATCAGCCATGTTTGTTGTTCTTATTATTGTCAACAACTGAGATTTTACACCAACAACAACAACAGCAACAACAACAATAAAGGAAAGAAAAATACCAACATCCACAGCAAAAACAAAGATAAAAGACACCACAGAAAGCAAATGATAGTCTTGAGAGACAATATTGATACACATTCAGTTCTGTAAGAGTAGAGTCGAGTCGAGTCGAGTGAGTATATGGTATACGCCTTGGTTCCGGACTTTGTGTCAAGTTCTTGTGTGATGCCTTCGCATCTTCTGCCTTTTCTTAATGTTTTCCAGTCCTTTGTGTCTATTTCTTCTCTTCATCCTTTGGTGTTGCATTACGATGCGCCATTTTATAGTTTTACTTATTTGCATTTTTCTTTAATGCAAAAGGAAAAGCCAAGATACAAAATACAAAGTTCTACTTATATGTCAAGCTGAGATACAAATTTGGTATATACCATAGAATGTATGACTACAGAATAAGGGAAAAAGAAAATTTAGAAAGAAAACTTTGTGTGTGGCATGTAAAAATCTATTTTAAAGTCAAGATGAATTGTTTCGATTAAAGTTTCTTGGAGAAAATACAAAAATTAAAATAAATAAATAAATGAAATTCTGAAAAAAGAATTAAATTATACGGGTATGATGGTAGATTGCTATACTTAACAAAAACACCTGGGTAATTTGTATTTATTTTATTATATAGTATGGATAAATCAGGATAAAATGAATGTCACTACAGCCACACTAATTCTTGTTTGTAACGCTTTATGAAATCAGACCTTTAAAATTGAATTTAATTTAAAAATTATAAAAATAAAAATTTCACGGTTGATTTCGAGGAATAATGTTTAATATGCTTATGGTCTATAAACTAAGTACAACAAATAGTTTAGTTTTCATGATGTTATGGTTTGTAGATTAAGTCTTGTTGATTCTGGTCGATTTCAATGCATTACGTTTATCTATAATTAAAATTTAACAAGCCCAAGCATAATAATGACCATATGCGCTGATGACTATAGTCACTTAAGATTCCTTTGCTACCCACTGTAACACTTGAACTTCTAGCCCATCTGAACAAGATTGAAGAATGGATGACCAAATGGCCATACTGCAGAAAAATTCGTCCATATTTGGTTCATTCTTTGCCGTAGCGTAGTCATTCGAGTATATCTCAACAGTGAAATATCTGGGTCTTTGGCTAGTCAATCGGTTTGAAGGATCATAGGATTGCTAAAGGACAGCAACTCGTCTTAAAGATTTTCCGGAAGAGTTGGCTGTTGTGTCGTTAATCCAAGCCTCAAACACAAAATCGCAATCTTCAAAGCAATCTCAGTCTTGGCAGCTGTGGGGCATAGCTGTATTATCCTGCAGAGGTACCAAAACCTCAGTCTGAAAAAAATCACTGGAATGCCATGTTTTTTGAACAACAAAACTACAGTCAAAAACCATTCAGACAGACTTGTTAATCACCCAGATCCCCTGGCCATCATCTTGCTAGACCAGGGATATCCAACTCGTGGGGCACATGCTGCCCAAATCAAGTTTCCATACACCCCAATGCGACCCAAGTGACTAAGCAGAGAAAAGTCACCCCTGCTCTAGATACTCCAACAACAAGACGCAGGCTAAAGAGATTACACCCTATAGATGTGCCATCGATTAGAGACTGACCAAGCAAAACTACTACTGACTGTTCATAATTAAACCAAAAAATTACTAAAATTCGAGGCAACAGTTACGTGATTTTAATTTTCGTACTTGAGAAATTGACAGTTTGCGTTCATTAGAGTACACACATTGTATATGTCATCCAAACAATCTCGTCCACTGTTGAACATAGGACGACTAATTTTGTTTCTCTATATGAGATGTTTTTATGCAATTCATCTTCATTGCATTATTCTTTATTTGTATTACAGCATCAATGGTCCGTCGGCAGTACTCTTACATTTCTTGTCAGTTTTCAAACTTCGAAATAACGTTCAGATGGACTAAGTGTAGAGCTTAAGATACAAAGAGTTTACAAGTTTTTATTCTCTATAGCAAAATAACAGAAATTATAGCTTATTTATCTAACAATATACTAGTACTCTAGATAATGATCCTTTATATTTCCTTAATTCTATTTAATAAATTCTAGTTATAATTTCGTTGGAGTTACTTGCATTGAAACCCTTAATATACTTTTATCTGATTAATGAATAAATATGCCTAGATCTAGATTCATTTACTTACACTTAAAGATTTATTTTATGTATATGAAGGCAACCTTTTGCCACAAAACACATTCATCATTTTGAAATTTACATTTACTACACAATTTTGGTCAAAATTATTAGAATTAAATACCAGATATTTAGAACAAAAGCAGCTTATCTATATGAAACAGCACCTGTGTCTCTATGTATATTGCTAATGCGACCAAAGATTTATAACACAAACCTAAAGTTTGTTCCAAATAATATAATTCGAATAAGCCTATCAAAGTCGAAATGAAACCAAAACGAGCTAAACTGACCTTGTTAACCTCTTAACAGTAGACAACATAGAATGAACAAACAACCGAATGAATAAACGAACGAACGAATGAACGAGCTAGTGAAAGCAAATGGGTAGCAAACCAGAACCAGAAAATTGAGAACTCACACACAGATACGCACACAAAAATATTGTAGTACTATGTGCTATACACATATTGACTAAGTGACAATTAAGTTTACATTTATGGTTGTAAAATGCAACAAATTACATAAATTTGGTTTAAATACTATTATGCCAAATGCTGCATATTGTGAAACTCTAAAGTAAATTGAAGTGAACCAGTCCAAAGGGCAAAAACATAACCACAAAATACTTTAATTATGAATTTGGTTCATACTTATACTTATGTGGAAAGTGTATCCATGCTCTCCGATAATAGTTCGCCTACATTCACCCATGAGAGAAGGAAAAACTTTTTATACTTACTATATTCTCTCTTCTATGTTGGTTCGATTCAATTCTATTCGGTTCGTTGGATGCATTTAAGTTCTTGACCAAGTTTCATGCCAAGTTAACATTATACTCTGTTCTACCCCTAGGGGTTTTATTTATGTTTTTCCTTTGTATTTTGGCAAATTTTGTAGTCAGAAGTATAAGACGCCATTATGCTTGTTTTAGAGAATGGCAATACAGGCAGCCTACATTGCGTAGACGCAATCAATTTTATAATGCTTCAATTATTGCCTTCGCCTCGCCTTCTTCCCTATGAATGCACCTACATTATGTATTATTATTTTGGCTTAATCAATTTGAAATGAGCTCGTTTTTTGCTTGACCTGCGCGACATTCATTTATTTCATTAGGCTTAATAAATTTTACATGTAATTAAGTTTCATGGCCAAAAAAGGAGGAATAAATTTTGTAAAATCACCACTAACTTATGCAGAACAAACGTAGCTAATAAACTTTGCTAAAAATATTTCGTAGTTGTGACCAAAGAATAATGAATTATACAATACAATATAAGAAGCAGTGAACCATAAACGTTTTATTTCCTTTAATTTTTTTGTTTCCTTAATGGATATTTGCCAAAAGAATAATACAAACAAAACAGTATGACTGAAATATGAGTGAAATATAGAAGAAGAGTGTGAGTGGAAGATACAGAAAAATTATTGCGTAATACTATTTAAAACACAAATGTAAGGAATTTTAATAGTAGTTCTAACAAAAACAACAAGAATAGAAACATTAAGGACCAGCCACAAAATTGCATTAAAAACAGGCAACGGAAATGTTCATAGAATGAAAATTATGTGAGAATAGCAGACTAAATACAAGTTTTTAGAATAGTTTCAAGGCATTTTATGTTTATTTTGATTAAACTAGGGCACCGTGTATACCATACCTCTATGAACATAGTGAATTTGTAAACTGTGCGACGGCGTTTTCATAAAATACATATGAAGCTGAACAAACTGATCGATATTGCCATGTCTGAGGTGGTGAATGGTGTATAGACTTCGGCGAACCACATTAACGTTCTATTGGGTTTTTTGTTTGAATTCCAGCTAATTTACCAGATTTTGCTTCTTCCATTGGTTCACTTTCTTTCCCAAGAGCCCACGGAACTTGTTCTGTCCTGACCAGCGGCCCCTTCATGGGAGTATCGCGTTGGCTGTGGTTTATTATCCAAATGCAGGTGTGGTTTCGCTCGGCGTGCAGTTGCGTCACTTTTATACAACCGGGTGCTATATATATCCAAAGGCAGGCTGATCGTGTGCTTGGAACCATGTTCTTAAACATTCCATGGCAGTTGCCAACGTTAAAACACTGGACATCTTCTTTTCCAGAATTATTCAATTCTTTTGAAAACCTCAAACAGTTACTAACCTGATTTCGGTCGCAGTTTTCGAATTGAAGAAAAATTATTAAAACATGAGATTTTTCTATTGGTTCATAACTATTGACGTAACAGAATGTGTGAAATCTGAGTTAGCAAAAAACACCGTGCTAGTAATAGGTCTGATTTTTATATTGTTCTTTATGATAAATAGATTTTGTGTTAGCGAAATTTTAAATTATACCCTACAGGAACTTAAGTTTCACAAATCTCTCCTTCTTTTATAAAAGTAAGTCTTCAAACATATTTCTACAAGTCTTGTTATTTTTTACTCAACATACGGAAGCTCTTATCTCTTCAATCGGCATATATGTGATTTATATAGATACTGAATATAATGATCAATGTAAATGCAAGGTCGTTGTTGCAAACTCAGGAGGTAGTCGCGTGATCAGTCTCTCCAAAAACGTTGTTTGATAACTGAGACAAGTTCTATATTTGACTTAATACATGCGGGTGGTAGTGTTGCAAGAGTCGTGCCCACAAGTAAGCTAGTGTAATGGCCTCGCCATGGTTTGGGTTGCTACTGACAGCCACAATCGGCCGCCAATTAAGCACTGCTTCAATCTCCACAAGAACTGTTTGCAGCTCGGTTTCCTTGAGAAGAGCGTTTCCGATGGCCCTCATCAGCAAGTGCTCAGCTGATTTTACGGCAGCTTGCCATAGACCTCCGAAGTGAAATGACCTTGATGGTATAAATACAAATCCCAATCGGTGCATTGCCGTATAAGCTGTGAGGCCATCCAAATTTGTCTCCAGTTGATGAATAAAGGTTTGTACGATGCAATTAGCACCCACAAAGTATGTAGCATTGTCGCAGTATAATTTCTCAATAGGATCACGGCGACCAATGAACAGAAAATAAATGTATAAGCATATGGAAAATATATCCAGCAAAGAGGCCTAATAATATTTTCAATTTTTTGTGGTAATTGTTTGGTAACTTATCAAGAATCCCTTGTTTTTGCATATAATATTCTATTAATCTGCAACAAAATATATGATATGTAAAAAATGAAATATTAAATGCATATACCCTACAGTACCTATGTTAGTTATGTACTTTTATTTATTGTACAATACAAATTGTAGTTTGTTTGATTTCCTTGTATTGCATTTCTGAATGTTTGAGCCCCTTTTAAATTCTCATGATTTCAAATCAATATATGTAAGTACATATGTATTGTTTGTTCATACATAAGAAGCATTTATTCAATTGGAAATGCTTTTCCTATGTGTATGTGGACTGTGTATATATGAGTTAGATATCCTTTGTTATTATTATTGTGTTGGTATTGCAAAGCATTTCAAATTGTTTGCTTATTAAATAGGCGCCTTCCTCAATTTATACAATACAATACTAGTTTGCGTCATTGCATGTATGATTCATTAAACAATTTTACTGTCTCCCCACACATTAGAGTGAGCAAAGTTGTGTATATGTGTATATGTGTTCTTGTAGTGCGTGCGTTTTGGTGGACGGACAAACGGACGCCATTGCTAATAAATAATTTCATAAGCCCTTTGACCAAATGGTGCTCATTGCGCAAATTAAGTAATTTCAATTATACATTTAGTACTAAACGGAAATGACGCTTTTGGCCAACATTGACACGCATAAGCAACACATACGCACAATTTACTTTATTTCCGTTACATTAATACAATAAAGTTTATCTTTATGTGAGTACTATGCGCATGCAGGAGTCTACACACACTGGAGTGTGAGTTACGTTGTAGGAAAGAAGGGGGCATGTTTTTAACCAAGATTTTTGATATGATAAATGATTTTGTGTACAATAGGTTTTACATGCGATTTCTTACATTGTTGGTGTATATAATTCCAGTCATTTCACTATTTCATTCGCTCATTACATTTATGGTGTTTCATTCTAATTTGTCCGGTCTTGCTTCCTTTTGGTCGCCTACGTTAGCTGCACGCTCTTAAGTAGCAACTAATGTAACATACTTGTTCCTAATATAATGTTTAAATTTACCACGATGTGTATAGATATAGATTATAGGGTGAATTTGGGTCACAACATCTATAGAATAATGGCCAGATATAAACAACTGGACTGATAAATTCCAGGATGTTTCTAACTTAGAAATATACAAGAAATTGAATTTTCTAGTCATTTTGATTAAAATCTTTAAAACAAATTTTTTTTCCTTTGCCATATTTCTCCTGTAAAACGATCTTTTGACTTAGAATTAGATTAATGATAGTCTAAATTGATTAATAAATAAATTCTTAGAATTATTAAAATATTATTATTATACTAGCTGTGCCCACGAATAAGTACGCATGGCGTATACGAAACGTGTATTTTGTTAAAATTTTTCCCAATCATCAGCTGTTTAATGTTGCTGTGCTGCAAAAGAGGAAAACATTCGAAAATCAGCCAAAAAGTAGGCAACAGAATTAAAAATATCAATATCTTTTGATTTAGTCGGTCGATTTCGATACACCAGTGAAAACCGCATATAAATAGGTTAAGTCGTTTCTGAGATTAGCGTGCATAGACACAAAAAGGCTTACGATTTTATATATATAGATAGATATAAATATAGATAGATATATTTAATTTAATTTTAAACAATTTCATGTATACACAGTTGTGATGATGATGATGATGATTCTCTTAAGTATTAGTTAAATTAGTATTGTCGAGATTGATACAAATATTACATTATTCTATTCATGGAATATAAATCGAGTTTTATAAATCTCATATAACATTTTTAGTAAAATTATGTCCGATTCCACTTTCAGTTGATTCATTTTGCAATCAATTAAGCGAGTTTTCCATTTATCAAGGGCCTCTTCCAATGTATATTCTGTTATTACTTCTTCATTGAAGACTTCAGTAAATTTATTTCCCATCACCTTGCAGTAGTCAATATCTTTTTGATCAACTACAAATGTTAATAATGGTCCTGATTCGTTCTTGCTGTTAATTACCGCATCAATTAAACTAAAAATGAATTTATTTTCTTTTAGTTTCTCTTCCAAAATATTGCGTTCTTCTTGCAACATCTTAATTGTTTTTAGAAACTCCTTCAAACGCATTTGATTTAACTTTTTCAGCACTTTCAAATCACGTCGATCATAATCCGTTAGTGGCAAATTCATTGAGTGTAGTGATAGCTTCACCTTAACTATGCTCGAATAAAAGTATTGATTATCTGGTAATTGATTTAAATAAACATGGTCAAGAAATTCAAACATATTTTTTTGTTTTTTAAATTTCCGAATGCTGCATTAATTTTGTGTGTTATTTTGACTTATAAGAAATTGATTACTTATTTTATATTTAAGTTTTTAAAAATATTAAAAACTGGGAAGCAAAATAAATCAAATTTAAAATGATAACAAATGGTTTAGAAATTTTTAAAAAAATATATAGGGGTATGTCAGTGGCGTAGCGTGGTATTTAGATATTTTAATTTAAAAGACTAATATATACAGTAATTATAAATTTCTAGAACTTTTTGGCAAGAACAATCATCATTATAGTATGTTGTGCAGGTTGCGAAAAATAGAGCAAAGTCCTTTATTGCGCTATCAATATCTATAACATCATATAACTCTTGCTCAATAGACAAGATAGCCAGATTAGTTAGCCTTAAAGTACTCATTGTGGATCTTAAATAATTTTTGATTCATTTCATTGCTTATGACGATTGTGAGGAATATTCGGAGCATTATTATAATATTGGTCAGAGTATCTTCCAACATGGATGGTTCGCATTAGACTTGAACAATCGCTCATTCACATTGCCAACAAAAGTTGTAATTCATGAATGTATACTCAATATTAGTGTATACAACGAAACTTGTATGTTCTATATGTTGTGTGATAAGAAACATTGTATATGTGTTTGCTGAAAGTGATAGAATGTGTATTGAGCCATCACATTCAAAAATTTGAATTGAAACAATGAGTATACCAAAAAATACTGTGTTGGCATGAGTATAGTTGTATACAAGTGTTAAGTCTGATGATATTTTTCTCAGTCGGTAGTTGTTTCATTTCGTTAAGCGTTTGTCGAGTGAGGGAGAGCGACATGATACAATGAATACAGGGGTATGCTGTACAATGAAATGCTATATTCATAATTCAGTCGTACCAACATTCACTTCCATTTACATTTTCTATGCATGCAAACATGTGGATGTATACAACATCCACATTATAAAAACGAAATACAACACTCATTCATTCAATTTGAATTCATCCACGCTCACTACTAGTTCGCAATAATGCCTGTGGCAGCAATAAAAGTCCGCAATCGAAGTCGTTCCAGCTTGAAGTCCTGCTCGTTAATTTCGATAGATATGTAATATGGATTACATTTAGTATCATCCGTATCTATTAATATAACGGGCGTTAGGTAACCAAACTTATCTGCCAAATTCTTTTTCTGCGAAAAATTCTCACGAATTTCTACAATTATTCTATCTAACGAAGAAAATAACTCAACTCATTTTAACAAGACAAGTTGGCAACTCTGGTTCCGTCATCAAGAATGTGCCCTCTCATTATGCGCCTCTGAGGTTGTATGGAAATGCCAAGTTCTTCACACATATTCAAATTTTCACAAGGTGTTATTATTAAAAAAACGTCCGGGGCGGGCCGCCTCACCACTACGCTATGCCACTGGGGTACGTGACACAAGATGTTTAGTATAAGGCAATTATCGAAAATATTCTATACAAACGAACCCGGCGTGCTCTTCATGTTGATGCTATGTTTCCAGTCACATATCTCAATGTTCTTCCGTTTCTCGTTTTTTAGTGGCTTTCTTATTAAATAAGTTATTTTATTGGTGCAGACATCCCAACAGTTGACCCTGATGGAGCCACCATAGCTACATATGCGGATGACACAGCAACACTTGTAAACTCTGCGTGTTTACCCTAAGACGTGGCACTTGTACAGTTGTCTACTATGACTCCAGTATCATTCCTCAGGTGGACTAAGCCCGTTACCTTGAACTTATTCTGGACAAGCAACTTACATGGCGAGCACACATGTTGTTATGCAAAACTGCGCAGGCTTGAGTGGTTGCTGCGTCCATCCAGAAAGTTGTCGCTCAACAACAAAAGGACAATATACAGACAAGTAGTACCTCCTGTTTGGGGCTACGCGTTTCTAATCTGGGGTACCGCTGCTGCCAGTAGCATCCAAAGAGTCCAAGCTTATCAAAACAAGGTACTGTGTTGCTTAGCTGTTGCTCCATGGTTTGTGCGCAAAACCATTCTGCATAGAGATCTTAAAATTCCCACTGTGAGAGATGAAATCATGCAATGCTGTAACCATTGTCAGCAGAGGCTACAAAATATAAATCTTATAAATAATTAAAAAAAAAAAAAAAATGTATATTTTGCTCATGCTTACTATTAAGTAACAGAGATAATTTTCAAAAGTAACACAAAAAAAAGAGATTTTAAAATGTGTCTCTATACAAAACTGTATCCATTTATTTTTTGACAACAGCGAGTCCGATACGTACCAAACTTCACAGGAACACTCTCCACACTATGCTTCAGCTTCACTAATGGAAGAAGATATAAAGATAGAATGAAAAGAATATAGACTGATATACGTATAGTCTATAGCAATATCAATGCAAATAATATTTGCTTATTTCCACTTTGTGGATAATAATATAATTCTAAGGCCTTCACATTTACCTTGATTCTATTTTAAAGGAAATGAAATTCACTTGAACTTGTTCTGTTACACACAATTTATAGAAAATATTTTCGATTTCGCTTTGTGAATTTTACCAAATGTTTTTCCAAATTGTTTCTTTGTAAATCAACTTTGAAAAATTCCAACAGTTTTGTTAATTTTTTCATGAAAATCAAATGTTTTCAAAAAATTTAAGAAAAACAAAAAAAAAAAAAAATAATAATAAAGAAATATTTCATTTAATAAGAAAGAAATTGAAAAAAAAAAAGATTTGGTTTAAAAGAAGAAGACAAAAATAGTCATAAGCATAAAATCTTATAAAGACAAAATTCAAATAATATTTTCTCAAAGTTTTGTTTTTGTCTTTTTTAATAAATAAATAAAATAAAATGAAAGTAAAATCTTTTTAAATGGCATATTTTTATTGGATTTGTGGTTGCCGTTAAAGCAGCGGAAAACAAACCAAAAAATGAGAATCAAAAACAACAAAAAAAAAAAAGGAAACAAAATAATCGAAAAAAAACCTCAATGAAATTGTAATCTTTGACGTCATTATTAGTATTACGTATACGTACCGTTGGCTTGACTTCAATATGAACAAACAAACAAACAGTCACAGCTCCTCGTAGACCAAAAAGTAAAATTTTATTGCACGAATGTTGTTTCGCTTTAATGAACTGTTTGGCTATTTGAAAATACATTTTTTCTTTTTGTTACTTTTTTATCAGATACTTTTTTTTTTCTGTTTTCGTCTTGGAGGCACACAGATGCCCATAAAAAATAAATTTTTATTATGAATTAAATTTGGTGTTCGTGTTCTTGTTCAATTGGTTTGGGGGGAATGATTTTGTTTTTTTCTTTTTGTTTTAAATTTTTCTGTTTAGTCATCACTCAATTATTTTAAGTTGATTTTTTTTACTTTTTTTTTCGTAATTTACTAAATAAATAATTTATTTTATCTGAGAGTGTGCGAATCATATTTCCAAGTATTTGTGTTTTAATAAATTATTTTTTCGAAACTCATCAAATATTACTAGGAAACTGAAAAAAGAAATGATGCCAATTGCCAAATACCAGATACACCTTTGGTATTTATCATGACTTTATTCTTAATAAAACAACATTGTACATTTTGAAAAATTTCGGGTAAAAGCTGCATGATTCCTTTAAGTTAATGATTAGAAAATAAAATTAGTATTGGTTTATTGGTTTTATTTCTATGAGTACTTTACTATAAATTGAAAAGTTCACAGCATTTTTTTTTTTTTAAAACTATTCTTTGTAAATGTTTCGTGTTTTATGTACTATATCTCCCATCTTTATACTACTTATATACTTAGAACACCTTTACATTTAATAAAAACTGATAATGTCTTAAGAAATAATTCTTAATTCTTGCAGCAGCAAGGCAAAATCAGAAATCATAAAACACCGATTCCGACTGCTGGCGTGATTTTGTCCATGATCATTTTCTGCAGTTGCTTCGACTGCAACTTTCGTTATTTTTCAGAACCACTAGCAGAAGCAACAGTTCATATTGAGCAGTTGAAACTACTTCGACTGCATAATTTCCCGATTGTATAACTTACTCTAAATATCTGCCAAAAGCTTGTCAAAGTTATTGTCGTTAAGGTCTTAAGAGTCAAACGATGTACCATTCCAGGAGTTTTGCAATAATCTATGAAAGTCTGATAGTGTAAATTCTTGACTATACTATTATGGTAGTGGAAAAACATCTTCCCACCAAGGCGTAATAATTTTGTTATGTGTCAATCTTAATCACTTAATTTCTGTAGTTATTCATTATAAATTACACATTTTGTTCCATGATTAGATCAAGAAGACTGTTCTTAAAATAATTACATTTCATCAAATTGACATCATCCTGATCTTCTTGGACTGGGTGTCTGTCTATGATAGATTCTATCTGAAAATTCTTGGAAGTTTGTGTAACAATAATCAAAATTTATTAAATCATAAAATTTAAATACTACGATACATTAAATATTTCTTGGATTTACAAAAATATTGTAACGATTTATATTTGACATATCGACGATTTTAACATCCAATAGTTAAGAAATATCGATTTATGTTTATCGAATTACCAAGCTAAAGTTCTACTTATTTATAATATGTAAATATGTACAAGTATTTATATCCCATCCATGACAATACAAAAAAGTCTTTTCACTTAATGCAAATGCACATTGTGATACACACTCACGATAACCCGCTCTTTGCCTTCAACTAAGCATCAATTCATTTATTCGTGTCGCGGTAGCTTTATTACCGAAGACCACGTTGAATGCACTAGTAGTAGTCTGATCACAGAAATTAAGCAACGTCAGGTGTGGGTAGTATTTAGATGGGGGACGGCTTCGCTCTAAGCATCAATTCTTCTATTACTTCAAAGAGTGGAGAGATCAGTTTGTTCAAGTTTTTGTGGTGTTCAGTTGTTCGGTTCGCGTTGGTGGTGAATAGTGGTGGATTAGTTGTGTTTAATTAATATTGTGAATTTAGAATTATTATTATTGAACTGAAAATATGACATATATTAGTGATAATGTTTATTTGCATATTTTTAAGTAAAAAAAAGTGTAATATATTTTGATTAAAATTAGTTTTTTAATTTGCATTAAATTTGTGATAATTTTATCCTGTGCAAGCATTATTTTCGTTTTCATTATGCTCGATACCGCTTCTTGCTATTGTGTCATCTCTTATCGCTTTTTCGTATGCTATTTGCTGCTCACTGGTGAAGTTAATAATGGACACATGGAGAGTGACTAGGGGAGCGATCAGACGAACATCAGCATTGAAACATAAAAAGGCAATGACATGATTTTATTTATTGCCAACTACCATCACACGATGAATATATTAGTTCAACTCTGACCATAGAAATTAAGCAACGTCAGATAGTGCTAGTATTTAGATGGGGGACCGCTTGAGAGTACCAAGTATTGTAAGCTTCATCTCTCTCACGAGAACTTACTCTCTGCATTCATCTAAGCATCAATTCATAAATTGCCAACCACCATATCAAACCGAAAACAATTTGTTCTTGTCTTATCACAGAAATTAAGCAACGTCAAGTGCAGGTAGTAATAAGATGGGGGACCGGTTCTCTCAGTAACGCAAGTTCACTCTCTCACTTCATCTAAGCTTCAATTCTTCCTAAGGTTGCATTCAATAGAGGTAAGAGATCAGTTTTGTTCTCGTTTTCGTGGTGTTAATTTGGTCGGTTCGCGTCGGTGGTTAATCGTGTGTTAGTTTTGTTTAATTAATATTGTAAAATTAAAATAATTATTGTTAATATAATCAATATAAAAATATATATTAGTGATAATGTTTGTATGCATATTTTGAGGTGAAAAAAGTGTAAAATATTTTAATTGAAATTACATAGTTTTATCATTTGGTTTAAGGTCGCAATAATTTTATTCTTATTTGTACATTGTCGCATTCGTTTTCGTTTTCGTTATGCTCGATGCCGCTTCTTGTTAAGTTTGTGAAGTTTGCTACTGTGTCTGCTCTCATCACAACTGTATATTTGTTGTTGGTGAAGTGAATGATGGAAACAGGGAGAGTGACCAGGGAAGCGATTGAAGATAGCTGTAGTTTTATGCTAAGAATGTAAAACGAATGTCAGCATTAAAACGTAACAAGGTAAGTTTATGATTGTTCTTTTTCTTCCTTCACTGTTCCACTCTTTGTAAAAACATTAGAGGTGTGGTTGGCTGTTTGATATTGAGCTCTTGATATCATCTTATTTTCGATTACAGAAATTAAGCAGCATCAGGTGGAGTTAGTACTTAGATGGGGGACCACTTTTCTCTATCACATTAGTTCACCCTCTCCCTTGTCGTCTTAAGTTTTCATTCAATAAAGAGAGGAGAGTTCAGTTTTGTTCAAGTTCATGTCGGTGGTTAGTTGTGTTTTAGTTGCTTTTAATTAATATTTTAAAATTAAAATTATAATTTTTAATATAATTAATATAAAAATGTTTATTAGTGATAATGTTGATTGAAATTGATTTTATCATTTGGTTTAAAATCGCAATAATTTTATTCTTATCTGATCAAGCGTCGATTTCATTTTCGTTATGCTCGATACCGTTAGTAAGGTTTCCTATTGTATCATCTCTTATCGCAATTTTGTATTTGTTGTTCACTGCTGAAGTGAATAATGGACACATGGAGAAAGAGTGACAAGGGTGCGATCAGACATTATATTAGTACTATACTGAGACTGTAAAATGAATATCAGCATTAAAGCATAAAAAGGAAAGTCCAACTACCATAACACGATGAATACATTAGTCAAAGTTTGACCACAGAAATTAAGCAACGTTAGGTGAGGTTACTAATAAGATGGGGGACCGCTTGGGAGTACCACTCATTGTTGACTTCATCTCTCTCACGAAAACTTACTCTCTAAGCATCAATTCATATATGTATGTACATATTGCCAACCACCACATCAAGCAGGAAACAATTTGTTCTAGTCCTATCACAAAAATTAAGCAACGTCAGTTGCAGATAGTATTTAGATGGGGGACCGCTTGAGAGTACCATATATTGTTGGCTTCATCTCTCTCACTATAATGTACTCTCTGCATTCATTTAAGCTTCAATTCTTCTTAAGCTTGCATTCAATAGAGATAAGAGATCAGTTTTGTTCTCGTTTTCGTGGTGTTAAGTTGTTCGGTTCGCGTCGGTAATAAGTCGTGTGTTGGTTGTGTTTAATTAATATTGTAAATTTAAAATTATTATTATTAAAGTAAAAATATATATTAGTGATTATGTAAAATATTAAGAAAGTGTTAAATATTTTGATTAATATTAGTTTTATTATTTGGTTTAAAGTCGCAATAGTTTTATTCTTATTTGTACAAGCGTCGCATTCGTTTTCGTTATGTTCGATGCCGTTACTTTTTAAGTTTGTGAAGTTTGCTACTGTATTTGCTCTTATATCACAACTGGTGAAGTGAATGATGGAAACAGGGAGAGTGACCAGGGAAGCGATTGGGGATAACAGTAGTTTTTTGCTGATAATGTGGAACGAATGTTAGCATTAAAACGTAAAAAGGTAATTCTATGATTGTTCTTTTTCTTCCCCCACTGTTTCACTCTTTTTAAAAGCATTTGTGAAGATGAATAGTTATTATTTATTTATAGGACTATGCTCAATTGTTCATTTCATTTATTTATCAATTATACAGTTGTATCAATTATAACAATTAAAGCTTAAAGTGTTATACATGTAATAGTATGCTAATTGAAATATTCATTTATAACTTGATGTAATTGCTTGCCTATGGCTAAGGACCTTAACTTCACTCACTTCACTAATTTTCATTCATAGGTTGCCCTTTCAGTAGGTGGGGGAGGCGGTGAGATTTTAAAGGAATACAATCTTATGACCAATGTTAATGTTCTAACATTTGCTTTCTTCATGAACACCAACTGACAATTATCCTCTCATTGTCTATTGTTAAGCGTTTTATTGCTGTCTTCCTTTTGTATGTACTACCTGTGTGTTTGTATTGTATGTCATATCGTGTTTAACAAGCATCGCGTCTACTCTAATCCTCTCAAAGTGTCTCAGCTTTCACTATATGGTACGAGTAGTAGATTCATATAGACAGCAACAGCCATTTAAAGTCAGGGAAATTGAGAGAAACAAGGAACACTAGATAAGCCGCCACAATGAGCGTGTGTCTTATCCTCTTGATGTTGTAAGTAGACAGACACATGGCATTTGCCAATCTCTTACATACAATAGTAAAGGACTACAATTCACAAAGGTAGACAGAAGTGACAGTTAAAGCGACAGACAAACGGAGAGACAGGTAGACAGACAGTCAGATAGACAGGTAACAATATAGGTTCTCTGTCTTCTTATACATTAACATTTATTGAAAATTCCTTCTGACTTGTGCCTTTAAAATTTATGTTAATTACTTAAAGCCAAAGTCAAAGCTACTGAGGCAAATGTCTGTGGTTGAGTATATATGTATAATGTAAGTATATTGTAGTACTGAGTTCACCATCATCACCATGTCTGCTCTTCCTGTTGCCATTAATTTCAGTCGTTGCCATTTAAATGAGCCAAGCTCCATGAAATTATATACTCGCAATGCCATTTTATTATGAGAAAGAAATTAAATTGTTATGTTACTTCTTGTGGTAATTGATTGCTTGTGGTGTTTGCTGGTTTTTTTTTTCATTTTTGGAAAATTGATGATGTGCGTTGAAAAGTATTTACATCTAAATTGAAAGGAGCACATATTTTAGAATTTAATTAATTAATAAATAATGTGTGAGCAATGTACTTAATGAACAACAGCATTTTATTGTATTTTTACTTATTCAGGAACTCGAAATTCGTTTAGCATATAAAATGACAGCAAATGTGACACAGAAAATAAAGGGAAGAATATATAATATCATAATTTATTGCAGCAGCCCAAGTGGCGCATACACATGACATTTTACTGCATGTAGTCAAGTATTTCTGCAATCATGCAATAGTATTATAGTATTTTTGCACAGAATCACAGACTTTTGCTTTTGAGCAATGAGTTGCAACAAAAGTTGTGCTCGCTGACTGCTATGAGTATCTCTCTCTCTCTCTCTCTCTGTGTTTCATATAAAGTTAAAATGGGACTATGTCTAAGTGACTGCAAGTCTAAAGTGCTCTATGTTGTCTTCGTCGTTGTTGTCATTGTCATCGTTGTTGTTATTGCTTAATCTTTTCTAAGCATGCAAAACATGTTTACGCCATAAAGTATGCAACAATATTTATTTATGCACATCAACTGTGCAACGAAATATGATTCCAAGTCTCTTTCTCAAAAATGTCTGTCTGTCCATCTGTGCATGGTTAATGGCTTCCAATGTATGCAATATTCTTATGCACACAAATCAGTCTCATGAACCCTATAAAGTTTGTTATTACTGGGTGTAGTATTGGGTGTACAAATAAAATTTAAGGGATTTTTTAGTGACTTTGAAGCTTTATTCTGAAGAACTGATACAATGTATTTTATTCATAATACTGTCCATCAATAGCTACGATTTTTTCCCATATTTCAGGCAGCATACGAATTCCGCATTGGAAAAATTCCTCGTCTTTTGAAGCTATCCAAAACTCGATCCATATTGTAGCTTCTTCGAAGAAGTGAAGTGCTGCTCGGCCAGGCCTTGAGCCATCGACCGGGACAAGTGGTAGTCGGAAGAAGCAATGTCTGGTGAATACGTTTCCTTAACGACTTTTGCAATATGTGGTCGTGCGTTGTCGTGAAGCAAAATCAATTTGTCGTGTCTTTTGACATATTGGGGGCGTTTGAGCTTCAATGCTCGGCTCAATTGCATCAATTGTCGTTAGTAACGATCCCCAGTGATGGTTTCGTTAGGCTGGAGCAGCTCATAGTAGATCACTCCGAGCTGATCCCACCAGATGTACAGCATTACCTTCTTGTCATTAATATTCGGTTTGGCCGTTGAAGTTGACCAGACTTACCAATTGATTTTTTGCGCTTTGGGTTGTCGTAGTGCATCTACTTTTCGTCGCCTGTCACAATTTAATACAAAAAACCCTTCCGATTATGCCTTTGGACCAGTTGTTCGCACGTGAAAAAATGACGTTCGACTCTTGGCTTGAGCTCACTAGGAACCTAAATGCCTAGTTTTTAAACTAAACCCATGGCGCGGTTTGAAATTGCTTGTTGAGTCACTCCCAAGTTTTCAGCTGTCTTAAATCAGCGTCTTCAAACTTTACTGGCCTCCCTTAGCGTTCCCTTTCGCTGGTGTCAAAATCGCCACTTTTAAAACGCTGGAACCAGTACTCACATGTTTTTGCTGCTGGAGTATGTTCCCCATATGCTTCACACAGCAATCGATGTCCATCAGCTGCACTTTTTTGCAAATGAAAACAAAAAAGCAGCGCTTCCCGCAACCTGCGTTTTGTCGGCACAAAAGTTGACATGCTTAGAGAACAAAGAAAGTTTGTTCTTCACACTTCAGCGAAATGGCACATACGGATTTTTGGAGGGAAATAGTGACGCTTTATCATGAATAGAGTGGCCAGATCGTCCGATGCTATTTAATGTTAGTCATGCCACATTTTACACCTAATAGTAAAAAGAAATCCATTATTTTTGCATGAAATCCTAGGCTTTATTTAGAATGATCCGATGTACCTCAAATATGCACCAATTTGTTGCATATCTTGCCATTTTGAAGGTAATTAATAATTATGACTCTCTCATAGAAACCCTGGGACTGACTATCAGACGGATGCATAAGAAGCTCCCAACTGGTGAGTCACTATTGAAGTTGTTGTTCTGATCAAACACAATTCCTCTACTATTGGCGAAAGCTGGCTCCTTCTGGGCTTTTGCTTTCTTTCACAGTCCAATTGTTGACAGTGCAGGTCCGAATTAAGAGTTTGGCAGTAGGGGGCAGCTCACAGAAGATGATTTCCTGCCAATCACCCCAAACACACATCAAAACATGGGTTGTCAACATTTGCGCCAGCTCACCGCGATCATGTCACGACCGTTTTCTCATACCGTTGTCGAAAGTGATCCACTTTTCAACACTAGTTACTATCCGCTTCAGAAATGAGTCGATTTTGTTGCGATTAAGCAGCAGATGGGAATTCAATCCATGAGGTTTTTTTGCGTTAACTCGTGTGGCACGCACCCAAATATCGAGCTTCTTTTTGTATCCAGCCTTATTCAAGTGGTTTCAACAGTTTTTATTTCAATATTTAGCTCCTGGGCAATCAAAACAGTGCTTACATGACGGTCGAACTTGACAATTTCCATTATTTCATCGACATTTTCCGACAATCGTCATCAAAATTACCGGAATAGAATCGACCAAACCAAAATAGCGCATGTTTTGCAGTTACACCCCATTTACACGAACATTTCGCATGCATCCTCACTCTAAGCAAGCCAAAAAATTATGAACAAACTCGAAAGCTACGAAAGAAGACAAAGGGAACGTCAGCGCATACTTTTACGATTGCGTTTTCAAAACGTCACACAACCTAACTTCCCATACCAACAAAAAAAGTTTTTTCAGTCGCAGAGCCTATCGTATAAATGGGCTCTTGCAGTATTAGGATCATAAAAACTATTCATATTTTTAGCCGCCTCTTGCGTTTTCGATTTAATCGAAGGAAAACATTACCATGTTGTGTATTTTCTCTTTGCTGGTATCCATCTTTGACCCACGCTCAAACAATACAGAGTCCAGTAAATACTAAACTGTCTGAGTAGTTTTTTGAGTACGAAATTTTAACTTTATAATGCCATCTAGCGTATCCCGATCGCACTTATACAACCCCAGATAAAGATGTCTATGATAAGCTATAATGAAAGGATTTCTTTTTATAAAACCCAAAATTTGTTTTCTTTTGCTCATTTTGCATTAAAGAATTTTTTAATTTATTTCACAAAATTGATGTTCAATTTTTTAAAATTTTTCTCTTTTTTTTTTTGCATTTATTTAATTTGTTTTCACAATTTCCTATTGGTTCATTTTTGATTACACATTTCTGTTTATATATGATTTTTATTAAATAATTGTTTTTCATCATTTCTATAGCAACGTTTCTTTGAAATATGATGTTTTATATTATTTTTTGTTATGCAATATAAAACTTTTCACAGCATTAAAAAGCTATTAGTTGGAATTTTTTTTACATGTGTAACTTGAATTTATCATGCGAGCAAAAAATGTACTACTATTATCGTATGTATCACAATACTTAGTGAAATTGTGAATAAAAAACGTGTTAATGTTTTTAAAATTACAAAGTTGTTTTAAAATAGTATTTAATAACTTATCCGGTCAAAAGTGCAAATAAATGTAAATAAAAAAATTAAATTTTTTATAAAATATATAAGTATATATATATATATATATATATATATATATATGAGATTATAAACCACTTAGGATTTCCATTAATTCCTTTACATTGTGGGAATACGAAATTTTCGCGAACAGATTGCGAGCATGTAGCCAGAACTCCTTGTACAACTGACGTATGGTTAATTCTGCAATAATCAATTTGTTAAATTATCGACATAAGTGTTTGCGCAGGTGGAATTGTTAGATTAAAAAATCTATTTAGCACATCCCGAAATTGTTTGCCAGATAATCTAAAATTTCATTATTTACCATTCAATATGTTTGCTTTTAAAGAGCTACAGCCATCAAAATATTGAAAAGCAAAGGTGCCGTATATCATAATTGCACATAATTTTCAATATTTTTGGTAACACTTTTACACACAATAGTTCATTACAGAAGAGAATAAATACCATTTATGAGTTTATATAATTTTCGTTTTTAAATATCCATTTAAAACTTTATTTACATTTTATCAAGAATATCAACCCTGAATTAACTAATCAAGTAGTTTTCATAGAAAAGGAAAATACTTTTTATAACACTGTAAAACACAATCTGTCAAATTTTTTCATCACTTCATATTCGTCATCATCAGAATTTGTAAAATATTCTCTCTCTGAAAGAAAAGAAAATTTTGTAAATTTCGTAAATTTTGTTAATTTAAATAAAAGTGAAACGAAAAATGGCAACATCTTTAAATTTCGATTCTTATAAGATATGTTGCCCTTCTCATCCAACTGCGATCTTGATTGAAGATTATCACGCTGGCGACATGATTTGCCCTGAGTGTGGCCTGGTGGTTGGCGATCGTGTCATTGACGTAAGCTCTGAATGGCGTACATTCAGCAATTCGGATTCGAATGGAGTCGATCCCAATCGTTGTGGTGGTCCCGAAAATCCACTATTGAACGGTAGCAATCTGTCGACTATCATTGGAGCAGGCACTGGACCAGCATCATTCGACGAATTTGGTGTCCCAAAATATGCAAATCGCCCAACAACAAGCAACTCGGATCGTACTCTTATCTCGTCTTTCAAAGAGATAACTCTAATGGCAAATCGTATTAATCTGCCACAAACAATTATAGACCGTGCCAATTGTTTGTTCAAGCAGTTGCAGGATAACAAATGTTTGAGGGGACGCTCGAACGACGCCAAGGCATCTGCTTGCCTCTACATTGCTTGCCGTCAAGAAGGAGTGCCGCGCACATTTAAGGAAATATGTGCCGTGAGCAAGATCAGTAAGAAGGAAATTGGTCGTTGCTTCAAATTAATTTTGAAAGCGCTTGAGACCAATGTTGATCTTGTAACAACTACCGATTTCATGGCTCGATTTTGCGCGAATTTGAATTTACCAAATGAAATCCAATGTGCTTCTACACATATTGCCAGAAAGGCAGTGGAGATGGATATTGCTTCAGGACGTTCACCCATATCGCTAGCTGCGGCTGCCATCTTTATGGCTTCGCAAGCTTCGAATCAAAAGCGTTCCCAAAAAGAAATTGGCGAAATTGCTGGTGTTGCAGAATTAACCATACGTCAGTCGTACAAAGAGTTCTTGCCACATGCTCAGCAGCTATTCCCCGAAAATTTTGTATTCACCACACCAATTGAATCACTTCCCACAATGTAAGGAAATAAATGGGAATCCTAATTGGTAATGGAATTATGAATAAAATATATAAAATAAACAATTAAAATATAATAAAAGCTAATTAATTTTGATTTTGGGGAACGCGATCTAGGTTGGCATATCCGGAAAAATAACTATTTTAAGGAGATCGCTTTTGTTTCAATAAAAATGTTATTAATAGTCTTGTATTACATTGGGGGATTACATCAACTGCTTGCTACGCCTTTTGCTGATTTTGTTAAATGGTTATAGAATTATGTCAGTATTAGTACCTATTTTTGTTGGAATTACCAATTATGTCCATTACAATAGTAATAATCCTATGATTACGTTATTAGAGTTTTACACTAATTCATTCATTCATTTATTCATTTTTAAAATAATCTTTAAGTGGAGGTTAAATGTCAAGAAAAGCTAAATGACACCAATTAGAAGCAATAAGAAGTTGTTCTGTTGTGTTTTGTGCAAATGAGAGATATTTGATACTCTTGGGATCTATGGGCGCGTTCAGCAAAACGAATCGCTGACTTTTTCCAATTTATTGGTGTTCACTGTGACTGTCAAATTCACAAAATCATTCTCAATGTAGTGATTGCGCTGACTAAAAATCAATCATAAAAATAAAAAAATTTAAAAGGGGGAGAGTTAAGAAGGATAGGGGAAGAATTAGCAAAGTGCAGGGACCAGACTTGACGAGTGGAATGGAGAATCTCTTAATTGTAGGCTAGATTGTCATCCATTGTTATCTCTTTCTCAGCTTCAAAGCCGGACATTTTACAACTCCGTAATTTTACAATTAGTCAGCACTGCTTTCAGAAAAGTGATCGGAAAAATAGTACATATAGTAAGTATTTAGAATTGAGAGATTTAATCCCATTAAACAAAATCACTGCTAAACATAAGCTAAGAATAAGAATTTCGTTGGGATCTACTAAAAATTGTTACTCTTCACACAGATAAAAACATTAAGAAACCCTATTACAACACACGTGTACAATAGTGAAAAGTGTCGATTTTAGGGATTTTGTCTTGCAGGCGCTTGATCCTGAATTGATGGAACTTGCTAAATTTAATAAACACAATCATATTCTACATTTCGTTTATTGAATAAGACACAAATTACAATTATATATCTTCAATAATATCGTTCATGTGATCAGGATCACGTTCGGCATATTCTTGAGCATCTTATTCCACTGCAGGATGAGCAGTATTAGAACCATCTGGTCCATGTGCAGCATTTTCTTCAGAATTTTGGTCCACTGCAGTACGAGCAGTATTAGAAACATCCAGTCCTTGTTCGCCATCTTCTGCAGCATTTTGGTTCACTGCAGTGCGAGCAGTATTAAAAATAGAATTCATGTATTCTGGATCTTGAATTGCTCGACGAATTTCTATGAGAGCCATAGCTCTGTACGCGTTTGATTCTTCAAGTGCTTGGATTGTTTCCACCATATCCTCTCTTTGTTGCTCATTATCCGGAAGAACGATAATTAATGGTGCATTAGGCACGAATTCCGGCAAAGGCTCCACGCCTTCTTCATTTTCCATTATATCATTCTCGCTAACCCAATGGGTATACGACTGCGGTATATCAGTATGCATTTCTTAATTATTTGTTTAATAATATCAAAAAGAAAATGGAAATTCTTTAAAATATTTTTTTTTTTTTTATTTTATTTCAGTCTTATCGATTATATGGCTTTAATCAGGATTGATTGAAAAATCAAATCGAAGTGTAAGTGTATGAAAACAAACAAAAGAAATAGTGTTATATAAAGTAATAAAAAGTCTTATGTCAGTTAAAATTCAAAAAGACCCAAAAACTTGACTCCGACTTGGCTTGGTACCAAATCAGAGTTGAGTATAGAAAATAAAATTTTACGTGAGAAACACGACTCTTCACCGAGATCTGAACACGTCAACAGTTCTAGAAGAAATAAACTTCCACAGCAGCAGATACAACATAAAACTCATTCATCATCCAAACCCACTGGTAGCCTCACTAAGGTTAAATGCACCACTCAGGCGTCTTAAAAGATTACACCCAAATGATCTCCTCACAAGGAGAGTATGAAAATAAAAAACTTATAATAATATTATAACATTATCATAAGCGTCTGTGACGGGCTCATCACTGTTTTCTAAATCACACCAATACTTTAAGGCGGATTCTGCTGTTAATGTTTTCCTATATGTACATATGTAATAAAAAAAAAAAAAAAAAAAAAAAAAGATTTTTCAATCAATCCTGACTAAAGCCATATAATCGATAAGACTGAAATAGAGTAAACAAAATATTCAATATAAACAAATAATTAAGAAATGCATACTGATATACCGCAGTCGTATACCCATTGGGTTAGCGAGAATGATATAATGGAAAATGAAGAAGGCGTGGAGCCTTTGCCGGAATTCGTGCCTAATGCACCATTAATTATCGTTCTTCCGGATAATGAGCAACAAAGAGAGGATATTGTGGAAACAATCCAAGCACTTGAAGAAGCAAACGCATACAGAGCTATGGCTCAGGCATATGTACGCCAGAATAACATACAAAACACCGAAAATCTCGCACCTCTCATCGATATTCGTCGAGCAATTCAAGATCCAGAATACATGAATTCTATTTTTAATACTGCTCGTACTGCAGTGAACCAAAATGCTGAAAAAGATGGCGAACATGGACCGGATGTTTCTAATACTGCTCGTACTGCAGTGGACCAAAATGCTGAAGGAGATGGCGAACATGGACCAGATGTTTCTGATACTGCTCGTCCTGCAGTGGACTAAGATGCTCAAGAATATGCCGAACGTGATCCTGATCACATGAACGATATTATTGAAGATATATAATTGTAATTTGTGTCTTAATCAATAAACGAAATGTAGAATATGATTGTGTTTATTAAATTTAGCAAGTTCCGTCAATTCAGGATCAAGCGCCTGCAAGACAAAATCCCTAAAATCGACACTTTTCACTATTGTACACGTGTGTTGTAATAGGGTTTCTTAATGTTTTTATCTGTGTGAAGAGTATACAATTTTTAGTAGAGCCCAACGAAATTCATAATCTTAGCTTATGTTTAGCAGTGATTTTGTTTAATGGGATTAAATCTGTCAATTCTAAATACTTACTATATGTACTATTTTTCCGATCACTTTTCTGAAAGCAGTGCTGACTACTTGTAAAATTACGGAGTTGTAAAATGTCCGGCTTTGAAGCTGAGAAAGAGATAACAATGGATGATAAGCTAGCCTACAATTAAGAGATTCTCCATTCCACTCGTCAAGTCTGGTCCCTGCACTTTGCTAATTCTTCCCCCTATCCTTCTTAACTCTCCCCCTTTTAAATTTTCCTTACAATAGCCTTTTTATTTCTTTGTTTACAAACAAAACCAAGCTGATTGAAGTCCGCTGACTTCAAGTAATCAAAGTATTTTTATGATTGATTTTCAGTCAGCGCAATCACTACATTGTGAATGATTTTGTGAATTTGACAGTCACAGTGAACACCAATAAATTGGAAAAAGTCAGCGATTCGTTCTGCTGAACGCGCCCATAGATCCCAAGAGTATCAAATATCTCTCATTTGCACAAAACACAACAAAACAACTTCTAATTGGTGTCATTTAGCTTTTCTTGACATTTAACCTCTGAAAGATTATTTTGAAAATGAATAAATGAATGAATTAAATAGTGTAAAACTCTAATAACCTAATCATAGGATTATTACTATTGTAATGGACATAATTGGTAATTCCAACAAAAATAGGTACTAATACTGACATAATTCTATAACCATTTAACAAAATCGGCAAAAGACGTAGCAAGCAGTTGAAGTAATCCCCCAATGTAATACAAGAATATTAATAACATTTTTATTGAAACAAAAGCGTTCTCCTTTAAATAGTTATTTTTCCGGATATGCCAACCTAGATCGGGTTTCCCAAAATCAAAATTAAATAGCTTTTATTATATTTTAATTGTTTATTTTATATATTTTATTCATAATTCCATTACCAATTAGGATTCCCATTTATTCCTTTACATTGTGGGAAGTGATTCAATTGGTGTGGTGAATACGAAATTTTCGGGGAATAGCTTCTGAGCATGTGGCAAGAACTCTTTGTACGACTGACGTATGGTTAATTCTGCAACACCAGCAATTTCGCCAATTTCTTTTTGGGAACGCTTTTGATTCGAAGCTTGCGAAGCCATAAAGATGGCAGCCGCAGCTAGCGATATGGGTGAACGTCCTGAAGCAATATCCATCTCCACTGCCTTTCTGGCAATATGTGTAGAAGCACATTGGATTTCATTTGGTAAATTTAAATTCGCGCAAAATCGAGCCATGAAATCGGTAGTTGTTACAAGATCAACATTGGTCTCAAGCGCTTTCAAAATTAATTTGAAGCAACGACCAATTTCCTTCTTACTGATCTTGCTCACAGCACATATTTCCTTAAATGTGCGCGGCACTCCTTCTTGACGGCAAGCAATGTAGAGGCAAGCAGATGCCTTGGCGTCGTTCGAGCGTCCCCTCAAACATTTGTTATCCTGCAACTGCTTGAACAAACAATTGGCACGGTCTATAATTGTTTGGGGCAGATTAATACGATTTGCCATTAGAGTTATCTCTTTGAAAGACGAGATAAGAGTACGTTCCGAGTTGCTTGTTGTTGGGCGATTTGCATATTTTGGGACACCAAATTCGTCGAATGATGCTGGTCCAGTGCCTGCTCCAATGATAGTCGACAGATTGCTACCGTTCAATAGTGGATTTTCGGGACCACCACAACGATCGGGATTAACTCCATTCGAATCCGAATTGCTGAATGTACGCCATTCAGAGCTTACGTCAATGACACGATCGCCAACCACCAGGCCACACTCAGGGCAAATCATGTCGCCAGCGTGATAATCTTCAATCAAGATCGCAGTTGGATGAGAAGGGCAACATATCTTATAAGAATCGAAATTTGAAGATGTTGCCATTTTTCGTTTCACTTTTATTTAAATTAACAAAATTTACGAAATTTACAAAATTTACTTTCCTTTCAGAGAGAGAATATTTTACAAATTCTGATGATGATAAATGTGAAGTGATGAAGAAAATGTGACAGATTGTGTTTTACAGTGCTATAAAATGGATTTTCCTTTTCTATGAAAACTACTTGATTAATTAATTCAGGGTTGATATTTTTGATAAAATGTAAATAAAGTTTGAAATGGATATTTAAAAACGAAAATTATATAAACTCATAAATGGTATTTATTCTCTTCTGTAATGAACTATTGTGTGTAAAAGTGTTACCAAAAATATTGAAAATTATGTGCAATTATGATGTACGGCACCTTTGCTTTTCAATATTTTTATGGCTGTAGCTCTTTAAAAGCAAACATATTGAAAGGCATCAACAGGCTTCGGATGACAAACGTACTCCAAAGCAAATTGTGGAAGTTACTGGCATTCCAGGCTTAATCATACGTCAGTCATACAAGCAGATGTTTCCACATGCTACCAAACTATTAGCTAATACAGCATGATAGAAAAAAACATCTGGAACGAGAAATATAATCTTTCTGTAAAATATTCAATAGTTTTTAATAAATCGTCAATAAATGAATAAATATAAACAATATAAATACAATCTTTAACAATTTAAACTAATTTCAGAATGTAACATTAATTAAAAAAATAAAAAATTTGAACTTTCTGAACTTGCTTGAAATTAGGGTTGTAACGGAACTTCGCATCCGCCTTCGCATCCGCCTTCGCATCTGCTGAACATCCGCATGAAATCGTACCTCCTCCTCCGCATCCGCCTTGGCATGTGTTTTAACGGAGTTTTAGCGGAGGTATATTTTCTTTATCTCATTGCGTGTTACGTCACATTTCTCACTCCTTTTCACAACCCATATTAAAATTTCAAAAAAAAAACTTATTTAAGATATCAATTCAAGATTTCGTGATCTTCCAAACAATACATTGTATTCGTTTGCTACTTATTCGGACCCAAGGTACAAATTAAAGTTTTTGGATGAAATTGCTAGGGACAAAGATCAATCTGAACCAGTGATGACATTTCAGACTTTTTTCCGGACAGATCCAAAAGACAACAATAAGGCTACTACAAATTTTGTAAGTACCGCAGATGAAGAGGATTATGATCTGATAGATGAGACAAAAAAACTCATCTAATTTATAAGTTAAAAATTACAAAATAATCTGTCCTGTTTTTGTAAGAGGTAGCTGACTTCACTGATCTGAACTATTGCGTTTGCTAACGCTGCATGATTTGGGTCTTGTAAAAGCTTCAAATGAAGCTGATGACGACGTAGTTTCTATCGCCAATAGACCTAGGATTGAATTGCATCGAGTTGACGATGAACTGTTCCTAGATTTCACCGCCAATGAAAAGTGTTTACACAAATCTGGCAGACATGCTGCAAAAGAGCAGTGACGGTGAGGAAGAAATAAATGACATCAGTACGAATCTCTTCATATGGAAATTATTGATAAATGAGTATAATAACCAAAACCTTGCTTCCACCAAAAGAAGACCGTTTAATATCTTGGAAATATAATACAAAATTTCCGATCGTACGTGCTTAATTAACGTCGCCGCTAGGATCGGTTCCAAGTGAGCAACTGCTTAGTGGAGCCGGTTTAGTTTACGAACCGTTGAGAAATCGGTTAGAAGGCGACAAAGCTTCAAAATTGTTGTTTATTAAGAATAATTTGCCTCTTATCAATCTTGATTTCCAATAGTTACGTATATAAGTAGGTATATATGTATATAAGCAAGCATTGTTGTACAAACTTTGGTAGTGTAAAGTCAAATTTTTTTTCTTTGTAAGCTCACCACCGACCCCGTTAACATCCGCATCCGCATAGGTAAAACTCTGGACGTCCGACTCCGCTAAAATAACCTCCGCTACAACCCTACTTGAAATGTCCGTTTAAAAGTAGTTTATTTGGGCTATACCCTAACAGGTAGAATTATTAGATAAAAAACCTTTTCTAGCACTTCCCGAACTTGTATGCCATACTTATTGTTAAGAAGAAAATAAAGCAAGATTAAATTGAATATTGAAGAAGAAAAAAAAAACATAACAATTACAAAAATTCATAGAAACAAGTCAAAAGTACTTTTTTCTGGTTCTGCAGCAAATACATTAAGATCTGGTTTAGTTGCTGATGCAATCAGGAACCACTGTTTTTGGTTCTGGTTCCGTTTTTGTAATGTTTCTGTTTCATATGTACTGGAATATGGCATCCCGGCTTAACTATTGAGTTTCTATGCTCAGTTGAGCAATGCATTTCTCTTCCCACCGAAAATAGAAAGAGTACCGTGATTACAAAAAAAGTATTTCAGAAAATTATTAGATAACTCACATCAACGAGGATTATAAGTTTTTTGCAATTGTTCACATCTACTTCACCTGGCCACTATGAATTCGTACACTTTCTATTTTTTTATCTCAAATGCAATTTTCAAACTGTTTTGAACAAAATTGGCAAAAATTTAGTACAAATTTTGAGTGAAAAAATTCAGATTGTAACGTTTTTCGGATTCTTTATCTCATGAACTGCACTAGGTAGACACTTGAAATTCACAGAATGTGTATATCTATTGCCATATCCCCAACAATTAATAAAACACCTGAAAGGTCTCAAAAAAGAGATTACATTTCCACAACAACAACAACATACAGTTTGTGTGTATAAACATGTTTATAACAACAACATGCAAGCAAACAGATTGTGTGTTGTACGAAAACAAGTGAATATACGAAGAAAAGAGAACGAGAAACACACAGAAACTCGTAATTGATCTAATTTTTGTGCAAGAGGGGATAGACGTCAAACGAATACACAACAACAACAATTACACACGCCAAAGAAAACAAAAGCAACATACAGATGGACAGACTGAAAGACAGACATAGCTAAATTAACTGGACAGAATAATTTGTATGTAAATGTTTTATTGTTGTATTTGTTTTAAGATTATCTCTCACCCTCTCTGTCTGTTTTTAAGAAGTTTCACTTCTATCACGTTTCCGATGGCACACATGCAATTTTTTTTTTGTATGTGGACCACAACTATTTTAATGAACAATAAAATACTCTACATGATACATTAAAGTACATTTTGAATAAGAAATTACTTGTGTACTTCAAGCGAGTAAAAGATCTATACTATTGAAATATTTTAATACTTTAAGTACAGTCGAATCGCGATAATTCGTACCCCGATAAATCGGAAACCTCAATAATTCGTAACAAACTGCTGGTCACCTCTTATAAATCGTAATTCATTTCTAAAAATCGTTATTAGTTTACCGTTTTGTCGCCTTCGTGACGCCTTTAATACAGGCTGAACTTTGTTTTTTTTTTCTTAACAATTTCAACATCAAAAAATTATTGCAGCAATTGACAATGGAGCGAAGGAGGAAAAAAAAGGAGGTGGTGAAACAATATGAAATCGCATCATCAACACTCACCACATCAATTCTACAAAAAAAGAATTTGTTATGGGAAGATCTTTATTCAGTAAAGTAAAGCGTCAGAAACAATCTGAACGAATCCAGATATAGAAAAGTGTCTACTTTTGTGGCTGAGACACAACCCCTTGATCGGTTCAAAAATCCACACAATATCACATAAAAGAAATTGTGCTGTGAAAGTTCTGCTGTGGATGAAGGAGTTTGTGTAGAGTGGAAAGAAAAGTTAAGTGATTTGACTAAAGATTACGATACTAAAGACATCTTTAATGCAGATGAAACTGGCTTGTTTTATAAATGCTTGCCAGATCGAACCTATTGCTTCTGAAATGAAAAATGTCATGGTGATAAGCATAGTAAAGAACGAGTTACTTTATTATTTGCTGTAAACATGGATGGTACCGAAACACTTGAACCACTATTTATGGAAAGTCTGCAAAACCAAGGTGTTTCAAAAACATTCGCAGCTTTCACATGCTTTACCAACATAATAAAAAGGCGTGGATGACAATGAATCTATTTAACGAATGGCTTCAAATGTTGAATGACACCATGAAAACTACAAATCGAAAGATATTGCTATTCATGGACAATTGTAAGGCGCATAATGGGACCCCTGATCTAAGCCACATAAGAATAAAGTTTAACCCAACAAACATCACTTCCAAACTGCAGCCTCTTGACCAGGGTATCATAAAAAATTTTAAATCATTATACCGCAAGGAAATGGTTATTAATCTTGTTAATAGCATTGAAGACACGAAATGTTTAAATGTACGCTATTTGCGGCAATGCAAATTGCTTATAAAGCATGGAATAGTGTCAACGCAGTTTGTATTCAAAACCGCTTCCGTATTTGCGGTTTGAATAAAGATACCAACGAAAATTTATTTCAACACGACCAATTGAACATAGATCATCTATTGAATCGTGTATCTGAGAATTATAAAAATGTCGGCCTTTTCGATGATTACGTGATTGTTGATAATGACGTGGCTGTATCCGGTATGTATGACAGACAACAATATTTTGAAAGATGTTACGGCTATTAATAATGAGAGTGATGAGGATGATAGCGCCGATGAAGAAGTACTTATACAAATAAACAAGCAAAATCGGCAACTCAAAAAATTCGATACAATGTTTCAAATCATGATGTCCCAAAAAAGTGTTTTAAAGTTTGGAAAACTCAATTGAAGAGATAGGTGAAAAGAACCTCAAACATTCTAAAATTACAAACTTCTTTAAACCTTAATCTCTTTGTAATTATTTCATGTTTCTGTTTTTATTTTTCTATTAAATTAATAGTATGAAAAAATAGGTGAAAATCAACTGAAATGTAAAAGCCCCGTTAATTCGTATTTTTCTTTTTTTAACCTCGATAAATCGAAATCTCGATAATTCGAAAACCTCAATAATTCGTAAAAAATGCTGTTCCCTTGCAATTACGAATTATCGCGATTTGGCTGTATAATTCGATCCAAGTCCTACACTTTTAGTATTAAAAATGCGTTAATTATAATAATTATTTGTTGTTGTGTTTCAGTTTAAATTTCGTAATGGACTTGAACATTAATTATACAGGAACCGTATGCTTGAATACATTTTTTTTTTCTTTTAGAAAACTTAAATTTATCTTCTTCGTTGCTTCGTAAATATTTAAACCCACACTGATAAAAACTTTTAACAAGATACACCAATATAAATTAAATCAAAATAAACTTGACAGTGATTAAAATTCCATTAGTACGTTTTATACGATTTTTTTTTTGTTCTTGTAAAAGATATTCCACAGAAATGTTTATTGTGATAAGTTTGTGTTTTTTTTTTTTGGCCTCGAAGAAGTTTGAAAATTCTTCACACTCAGAAGAAATGTGGCTAAAATGAAAAGCAAGGCAGAGAAAAAGGAAACAAGCAATGAAATTGAAGCACGGAGAAAAAGTGTGTTAAAATAATAAAAGATGTAGGAGAGGGAAGGAAAACAGAAACATTGATTTCACTTTAACAAGATTGTTTTGTCCACACGGAAAGGACTTTCTTAGTTAAAGTTAGATACATGTGAATAGGCCTATCAAAGGCAACTTGTTTTTAATGCATATTTGTTGTCACTTTGTACAATATTTAATAGGATAATGAGAAAGTATTTTGCCTTTTCGAATAATCAAATGAGTACTGTCACATGTATCTAAGTTTTTGGTGAAATTTCCGTTTAAATAAATGAAAATATATGTATGTGCAAAGCAACAGCAACAATAATGTATAATGTGCTTTAAATGACCAACAAATGTACACATAGATACACTCACTTACACAAACACAAATCGGCTTGAAAGTTTTTCTTTTTCTTTTGCTTTCCTGTTATTGTTCTTTTTGGCTCATTTCCTTTTCTGACTGTTGTTATTAGCCGAGTTAAATTTTCTTTTCGTTTTATTTTTTTATTTCCTTTGTTTTTTTTTTTGTGTTTTGTTTTTGGCGATAAGCAAACGACATACGGAAGATATTAGCCTCAGCTAACCTAACCCAAGTCAAGTGAAGCTAAGACGACTGAGGCCAAGGCAGGCTATGGACCATGGACTATGGTTCATGGTTTCATAGACCAAATGCGCATTAGTCTGCTTGTACTGACAAAATGAGTATTTATGATTATCCTGTTGGATTTTTTATTTTTTTTTCCATTTTTTTATTTCTTTTAAACCAAAACAGGACCAAGCTTTTGCTTTGCTCGTTTTCATGGCTCGATTGCAGTAAAGTATTTTCTTCTTGGTTTTCTTGTCTCTCGATACAATCTTGTTCGGTCTTTACATTGTGATTGTTGTTTTGCTGTGCAGTTGGTATATGTTGTGTTATCTTTTGATCAAAGTTTGTTTATTTTACGTTTTTTGTTCGCCATCCATATTCCTTGTTTAAGAACTTTGGCCTCAGGATATATACTGCTTAACAATAATACTTGAGAATATGCTGCCAAAAGAGTTTTGTATGGTCTCTTTTGCAGTGCACTCGATATTCTTGAATTTCCTTTCGTGTGGCAATATGAAATGAAAATTTTAGCAACCGCGATATACTCGAAATAGTGTCCGTTGTTTGCCACCATTTTACAATGAAAACTAATAACTAAAGTAGATAGAGAGAGAGAGAGAAATACAAGAATTCATTTATTCTCCCCTCCTTTTGTGTGGCAGGCAGTTGGCATATCCTGTGCTTCTTGGTTTCCTCTGGAAGAGAGAATGTGGAAGCAAACAATCTGTAGATAATGAAAAAATAATAGTGTACAATATCGCGTGGGTGTTTCTATAAGAATATGTTGAACTGAAGTGGCTGCTGACATTTCTGTTATCCTTTCTTTCTTGCTTCCTTTTTTCTGTTTTGTTGTACTTGTCGCCTTTTGGCATGGTTCTCGTGCTGGTGTTTGTTGTCTGGTTCTGGTACTGGTTCGAGTACTGATTCTGTTTCTGTTTCTTTCTTTGTTGGTTGGTTTCTATCTAATTATGTCTATTATGCAAATTTTCACAGCTTTGATGGTTTAAGCGCTAAACTAAACTTCCTTTTTTTGCATTTCTTCTTATTTCCGTTTCCTTTACCCTTAAGCTTTTTTTCTTTTTTGTTTTTTTCTTGTGAGTGAAGTTATTAACTTGCAAATACTGTCATTACAATGCTAGACGGGGTTTGGCATTGACGTTACTCTGTTTGTTTGTTCATTTGCTTAACCCGCTTTAACCCGCATATTAAATGAATGCCCTAGATACGCCTTTCCTAAACACTCTAGTAACTACAGAAAAATCATTCACACCATTAATTAAATGCGGCAGAAGGAAGGAACCAAGCTCAAAGAAGCATAGGAAGAGTAATGATGCCTGATAACTTTTCGACCAACTTAATTTTGCGCGTTGATGAGCAATTTTCGTAGTACAACAAAGGAGGCTAGGTGGGTGGTGGGTTGGTTGAGTGAGTACTTGACCAACTACTACATGGTTGGGCCTTTACTCCTCCTTAAGGTATTTATATCGATACGTCGTTTTAGTGTGTGTGTGTGTGTGTGTGTGCAAGAGTTTGAGTTTGCTCAATCAAAAACTGTTTTTCTAGCTCACCCTCATCTAAGAGTATTACATATAATAGAATATTGGCTAACGTAAATTTCATTTGCTTTAACTATCTAAGCTGCTGCTGCTGCTGCTATTGTTGCTTATCTCATTCTCACACCCATCCTCACTACTTTAACTTATGGTATGATTGTGTGTGTGAGAGTGTAAGCTGGTCCCTAATCTAATTTTTTTGCAGTTGATTCTATTTAATGGTACTTGGTGTTTGCTCCTTCCATTCATTTCATTCTATTGTTCTATTACCGCTGTGAGTTCTCCCATTCACACTGGCAACGCTGCGTATACGCATTTTATTTTATTGCTCAACTTCAGCAAGTATGAGTGAGGACAACTAGCTTCAGCTTCATGGTTCATCTTCACTTTTCATTACTTCCTACTACTATTTGTTCATCTCTTTCTCACGCATTTTCTTCAATTTTTCATATTCCTTCATCTTCATTTTTATCGCTCATTTTCACTCAGAAGTTCTACTGTCTTAGTTGTCTTCAGCTTCATATGACCATCAGCACTGATGAGCTCAATTCCCAAGCGACACTTTTCGTTGCGTTGCTTTGCAAAATTTAGTGTTGCCAATTTTATACTCACCAAATGGCTCCTCCATATTCTTATGTATGGTACAATATTTATATATCATCCTTATTCCTACACAGACTGAATGACTGACTGACTAACTACCGCTTGCCTTGCCTGTTTTGGCTTCGTTGGTCATTATCTTGCTGCATTCATCCTCAGTGTTGATGATTTTGTTTTTATTTTTTTATTTTTTTCTGCACTTTGCTTCTTCGTTTTTTTTTATTGCTACTCATTTTGTAGTTAATTCTCTTGCATTATTTATAGCTGAGTTGCTTTGGTTGCTTCTTTGGTTTTCCTTGGATTCAGTTGGCTTGGGTTGGAGCTTTTATGATGAGTTGAATTCGCCATAATGTTGTTCTTGTCTTGTTTGGTATTGTTATTGTTATTGTGATTGTGTTTATCTTTAATGCATGCGCCTTAAGCGGATTTTAAGGATTTTTAAAATTATTTTTCAATATCCGGAACGGAAGTGTGTCTATCGTTAACAATTCAATACCATCATACAGTATTGGGTAAATGTAATTACCGTAGTTTACGCATAGGTGTCGTTTGAAGATATTCTAGAGGAGACTGCGAAAGTCTAGAATCACTTTGCTAAAAGGTAAGCAGGTGATTTCATCTATTTATTAGTGGAATTGAAGATTTTAAACACAATTTCACAATAGTAAGAAGTGATATTGTCACTTTTCCATGATGTTTATAATGGAAAAACTGTGACTCGGAAGCTACTCAATGGAAATTATCATTTTGATGAAGATAATTGATTAAGCTATATCAATCAGTTCGTCAGCCAAGACGTAGACACTTAAAGCCCTGTTGCCACATAAACCAGAACCAGAACCAGGAACAAAACCAGGTAATTTGCTTTAGAAGAAAACCGGAAACTGGACCAGGAACAGATAACAGTGCTGCCAGATTGCTTTAGCAAAGAAACCAGAGCTGATCACAATCACAGAACCAGATACACAAAAAACCCAACACAGAACAGCACCAGGAACATATCCAGCATTGTTGTTTACGGATCTGGTTCTGTTCCTGGTTTCGGTATATGTGGTAAAAAGTCTTAAGCCGTAATATATTTTATCAGTTGATTTGGCAAAGCTTGTGTGAAAAAAATCGATTCTGATGTGTGCTGTCATTAGCTCGACAAATTGATTGAAATTTAATCACAAATGGCAAGAATTGATCAGTAGATCATGATAATGCGAGACATCATGCAACTTTGGTAACTTGCCAAAAGTTTTTACAGCTTGAATGGGATATACTGGCATACTCAGATCGGGCAGCTTCTGATTATTTTAAATGAGGAAGTCAAAAATCTCTTGGATCAGCTTTTTGCCATCAAAGAACACAAAATTGTATGAGAAGGATGGCAAAAGTTACTGGATTAGAATGAACCATATATAATGAAATTACTTTCCGAACAACCCAAATAAGATAATTTGTTTTAAGCTCAATTCGATATGTCTCAATATATGTTAAAACAATGGATTGTAGAAGGTTTATCAACATCGCTGAACCAAGGTCACCATTTCTTTCATTTCTTTATCCATAAAGGGGGATCTTTTCCCGCTCTGATTATAACTATTATTTAGCCTGCTGCTATCTTTATTTTAATTTCTTTTTGTAATTTTCCCTTTCTTTTATACAATTTTCCTCTAACTTTTTTCTATTAATTCTTTTTTCATTTTAAAATTGCCTTATACAATTTCTAATATTTTTCCATTGTATCCCGGTCCTTTTTGTCATTATTATTCAATGCAATCGATGACTATTCTAGATATTTTCTTTATTCTTTCTTCATGTTCAATTGCACCGCACAAGTTGTCATCTGAAGCATAATCTTCGATCTGATGCTCCTTGTCCTTCGGCGCCATTGTTGTTTTCATGGTTTTTCTTTGGATTGGTACTTTTTACTTGCATGCGAAATGCATAAACCGCAACGCAGTGCGCGCTTCACGCGCATATCCTTTAGATCAGAAATACAATAACAGGAACAACAACTTAAAGAAACCAGAAACCAAACGCGGCATCAATATTAAACGTTTACGTGGCTGGGAATTGTTTTGCAAGCCATTGCAGTATCTCCTTGGCGCATTGCTGGTGATGAGGATGCCACGAATTGATGAAGAAGAATATGAGATTCCTGCAAGAAAAAGGGGGGAGAGAGAGAGAAGGAAAGGAACTTGATGAAATTGTGGAAGTGAATGTGCTTAAAGATGCAGCAACAGCAGCAGTGCAGTTGTGCCAATGTCAATGAAAACGGAAATTGCTAAAATGAAACACGCGCACAAAAGTGCGACTAAGGACATCAAAAGCGTACTCATGGCAGCACTGCTGCTCTATCTCTATTTTTCTACTACTATGGTATATCCTTGTAGTATATACATATATTTGCTTTGCAATTGAAATTTATACGTTGCATCAGCATCACCAACAGCACCTCAACTCACTTGAGTTTTAAGCCACTTGAAGAAATGTTCGCTATGTCGAAATGTTTAACAGGCAAATATTTTAAACTTTAAAATAAAATAATGAATTTAAATAGAAGAACAAATTTTAACTTAGAAAAGCCAAAAGCAACGTGCCAGGAAGAAGTAATAGGGGAGGGGAGTAATGTTGAGAGTTTATTAAAGAAAAGTAGAATGAACTTTGTTTGTTGTTAGTGTGAAATTTTGTAAAATTTTGTGTTTGTTTTTGTTTTGGAAAAAGCCAAATGAGACACCACAACAATCTCAAACTGACAACAATGCTGCTTAAGATACTTTAGATATTTTATAATAAAGGATTCTTTCTCATTATTTTCTAAAATTTCATTTTATTTTGTATTTTGCAATTTGTTTTGACCACACAAAAACTTATATACACACACAGATAGAAAGATAGAAATTCCAAAGCAAAAGTTTCTTTAAGAGCGGTAAGCATTTATTTTAAGTGTAAATTTTCATTCATCAAATGTTGTTGTTAACACAGTTCTTTATCATTACCATCATCATCATCATTATCATTATCATGATGCTATACTATTGAAATTACGTTTTGTGTAAAGTGCAAACATGACTTGATTAGGGTCTCCCATTCATTTGAATGTGGGTTCCTTTGAAAACGAAGTGTGTATTGCACTTTCTTGTTACTCAAACTGACTAATTGCAATGTATCTACCTACTACTACTAACTATTTAAGCTCATTAGAATGTTTGATACAATTTGCTATCCTAATTTTCGGATACAAATCAAAGTTTCAGATTTACAAATCTACTACTACATTTTAAACTAAAGGTAAACTCTTTGTTAAGTTTCAAAATTAATTAACAAGACGAATGTATGAGTATTCATCCTTATTGTTGCATACTTTCTAGCTGCTTACCAGATTTGTTTTGTTTTATGTGTTGTTATGTTTCACTTTACTTTTCTTTGAAAGCGACCTTTTATTGATTTTATCTGTTTGTCGTATATGTGTCAGCAGTTAAAGTGAAAATGTCTTTAATTTAATTATACATTTGAGTATACAGTGTACACACACATGGGTTTGTGTGTGTGATTACATACATATATGAGTGAGTTTCAAAAGCAAATGGCGTGAGCAAGGCGTGAATGTTTAACTTTCGTTAAACTTTTGTGCGACCTCAAAAAGTTTTATTTGAATGAATATGCGAGTGTGTTTTGTGTGTGTGTGTGTGTGTTTGCTGCTAAATTGTTAACTTTTTCAACTAAGCACACACACATTTAAAGGTATGTAAAAGTTTAGTGTGTGTGTGTGTGTATGTATTTATTGTTAATTGTAGCAAATTATTTGACTGTCGTTACCTGTCTTTTGCATTCTCCTTTTCTTAAACTGATTCTCCATGTTTATCATTATCATTGTCAGCGTTGTTGTTTTGTACCCTGTACTCATAAATGGGTTAAAAGGCATATTCATTTTACAACGAGAATGGTGTGTTTGAAGAGATTCAGGAGGAGGTGAATAGAGGGTACCAGAAAGTAACCATATTCTTTATGATTTAAAACAAACAAATTAATCTGTCTATCACGTCACTCTGACGCCATATATGGCAACACTTTTGTGAAATCCATACAATTACTGGATTCTTCCAACCTTCAAACAATATGTGTCAACATTTCTTGATATTATGACTACAGATTTCAGTAGTTTAAGCGACCCCAGTTTTGCAATTTTCAAAACAATGGAAGAAACTTATTTTCGCCTTTCGATTGGAAACAGTTTTTTGATGAGAAAAATATCTGTTAAACAAAGCAATGGCATGGCGATGATCATATGAGCCACCGATGAATCTTCTGATCGCTCAATACCGGTGGTTGTTGCGGCAATATAAAAAAAGTCCACAAAATACTTTTGGAAAGCAGTGAATTGACGTTACTGGAGATAGATGATACCTTAAAGTTATCAGAAGGAAGTATATGTACACAAAAGTATGCCCTTGTGACTGTTCTTCCTGGTGTCTGTTCATCGAAAACTTCATATGGGATCTAGAATGCTGAACATTGGCATGTAGCGTATGCTGATTCCAAGGTAGACCTTATTTGTTTTAAATGCTTGAGTAAATGAATATTTAAAAAGCCAATAACGCTGATTGAAAGACTAGATAGCTTAAATTTGATGTAAAGAACTCTTACATAATATATTTCTTCCCCCAAAAAAGGAAAATAGTTCCAATAACTGACATAGTTTTGCAGATTTGTCAAAAATAAAGCTCCCTCTAAAACTTGGCATCAAAATTATTGAAATTTTCATATAGTTACAAGGCCAAAAACACATTTAAATTTCTGTGAGTGCGCAGAGTATCCCACACGCGGTTACTTTCAACTTTAGCAACTTGCATTGCTTGTTTTTATATTTTGTTTGAATTTCTACTTTTATTTTGTTTTTTTCTTTTGTTCTCTATTGTTCTCGTATTAATGGCGTCATTAATATTGAATACTTGATATTAAATAAAATGTTTCCCTTGACCTTTATGTAAACAATTTTGGAAAATTGTAATATTTTCAGAATGTTCTACAATAAATATTATTAAATATCACAATTGGCTTGGGAAATTACTATAAAATAATAACTTTTAAAGAGTTTCGTTTCATTTGTAGAATTTTCTCTACAACTTTGTTAATCCGGATCAATTTAAGAGTGATCAAACTGCCTAATATAGTTTTATTTTCCTCTGCCCATTGTATGCAAGTGTGCAAGTCTTTAGTAGTGTCTGTGTGCATAACTTTATTTCATTGCTATCATCTTCTTCAACGGAGGAATTCTCGTCATTATTGAGTGGTGAATAGTTTTCATCACCAACGAGCCATTCAGAAATTACATATTATGACAATTCATGAATGTCATTATTCATCTTCTGCAGCAAAACTTCGATTTATGTTAATAATTTATGCTCCATACATATCTCTTTGAAAGCTGACAACGAAATGTTATCACCTCTATCCTCTTCAGCATTTGAATTAATTTTTTGGTATTAACAGAATCGTTATATATTGCATCATTCCTGTGCCAAAAATTCTCAAGCAAGAACACAGCTATCCTAATATGTAAACTTGTATCATTTTACATCGATTCCGTCGGTCCAGATTACAAGGCAAATCGTCCTCAAATCATTCTTCGAATTCTGCGTCTTCATACACACTCGGCCTTTCGCTGTGTTCTTTGTCACTTACAATACCTTCTCTCACTTAAAGCAACCTCACCATATGCTTCTTCGATGCCTTCGAATTAAAGAAGTATAACAGAAGTTCCGCAAATGACGCTTACTCGGCTGAAAACTACACATTTTCGCGCGAAAGAAATTATGTGATATTGATACAAAATCGCTAAAACATATGACCCACATAAATGATAAACAGTTTAGGTAGCATCATAAATAATTATAATTAGTCAGCTACTAACTAGGGTTTTCAAGAGAAAAAGTAAAGAAAATTCTTAGAATAGAAAATCCAGAATTCATTAGAAGCTCTTAAGGGAGTATAAATAGATACGAGCTTCTTTTAAAAAATTAGTATCAATCTGTATTCTGTACCAAACAGTGCCGAAATTTACTTGTTCGTCTTAATATTGTTTAAAACATAATCAAGAAATGTGTATACCGCAATGGATTACCGAGAATGAAATTCCGGAAAATGAAGAAGGCGAAGAATTCGAAGACCCTGAAGAACTCGAAGAAGAATTAGCAGAATTCGCGCCTAATGAAACTTTTATTATCACGTTTCCGGACGATGAGCAAAAAAAACAGGATTTTTTGAGGATAATCAAAGTATTTGAAGAAGAGAATGTTTACAGATCTATGCTTCATTCATTTTTTCACCGGCATGAATTGCAAGATTTGTTCAATATCCCACCACTCATCGATATTCGTCGAGCAATTCTAGATGCAGAATACATGCAGTCTATTTTGGATGCTGCTCGTACTTCACTGGTCGAAACTGCCGAAGAAGATTGGGAAGAATATGCCGAAGAAGTCTACGATCCTGACCAATTGAACAGTATTATTTATGATAATGATTGCTAATTTGTATCTTAAACAATAAATGAAATATAGAATACAAAAGTTTGTGTTTAATAAATTTAGCAAATTCCATCAAGCGCCATTACTTGCTTTCATCGCTTCGGTGTATAACACAAATGAATCATATTAGGCCCATTCAGAACTACGAATAGTTTATGACTGCTTATCTCTATTTCTATCTCATTCTCTCTATATAGAAAAATGAATCGCTAAAATCGTTGGTAAGCGCCAAACTCGAGAACGGCTGGACCGATTTTGATGAAATTTTTTTGTTGTACTCATTGGGTCAAATGGATGGTTACATTTGCACCCGGTAGATGGCGTAGTTTTGGAGATACAGATGGTTTTTTTTTTTTTTATTTTGCATCTAAAACTTGGAGACATATTTTAAAATCAATCAAGTCGCCTTTGCCAAATATTGCAGGAAATTATGTCAATATTAATATTTGATTCGTCTGATTTTTCAAAAGTAAAAAGAGAACAGAATCACGCACTAACATCACGTCGTAAGCGTAGCAAAGCACGCCGGGTACGCTAGTTACTACTAAAATGACTAGCAACAAATAATATCTGTGGACACCTTGGAAATTAATGTGAACAGATAGATGAAGTCATTAGGAAAGGATTTCCCAGTGACATTAATGAACTAGGACCCATCTGCAGGCTGTCTTGATGTTGCACAAAATTAAAAGTTAAACGGTGCTGGACGAAAAGAAAAAAATATGTAGGATGCAAAAGAAGCAATGATTGAAAATACTAAGCTTTCATAGTTTTTATTTTCAGTTCTGGTAAAATTCGGATCAAAGCAGAGCTAAAGACAAAAACCCCTAAAATCGCTACTTTTTACTATTGTAGTGTACCACACAAGACAGACACACAGATGGCGCCACAAATATAAGATTAATATTTTTTTTATAGACTGTAAAAACTACATGACAGTCTGGCAATTCCTTGAATAGCTACAAATGTTTTAGTAAGCAATTTTTCTTATTGGCAATGAGTCAAGTGTTATCCGTGACCAAAGACTATAAAAAGAGTATAGAGTGGACAACCAGGAAAATCGACCATAATAATAATTTTGGATTGGGCTATATCCGGACTAGTGAGGTTCTACTGTAATATAATTTTTTGGTCTATAATAAAGAACTGTGTTGTTACAACAAAGTTGAAAAAGAACTGCATTTCCTTGGCCATAATTTAAAATAGGGTTTTGCTGCGACAAAGAAACATCCATTCGAGAAAATTTTCATTCTCGAAGAATCTAATGCTAAAGGAAAAGTCTTAATAATTCTTAAGTGGATACCAAAAGAATATAATCTAAATAAGCATTTTCACTGATTCTTCTCAGTCTCTGTGTCACTTTAAAATGTTACTGACTATTTGACCTTGACAAAAGAAACACGTACATAAGTCTCTCTGCTAAAGTTGATCATGAAATCAATGCAATTAACCATTGTAACGCGTTGCTAATAGTATAATATGTCTAGCTTAAAGCATTTCGTAATTATTATGAAAGACATTTAATCTAATTATTATGAGTAAGAGGTTTTGCAGTTCACTCACAGGTGAAATTCAATCCATTTTCAATAAGCAAACAAGTTTCATTTACTAATTTATATAAACTCTTCGAAGGTTTATACAATATACCCATAACACACGAATATTTTACTCATTAGCAAGAATAGAATAGATTCATTATTATTAGTTATCTAAAATATTATGTTTCTCTTGTATATAATTTCGTTTTTCGCATGAAAATTTTCCATAACATTCAAAATGAAGTCAAGTTGAATGAAGACCATAATGAACAAAGTCGCTTGCTTAAAAGAAAGTGAAAATCGATTGCTGTTGATTTTATTATGTAAATATAAAATTGCATAATTTATTGGATGGGAAATAGAAGAAGGTAAGTCCTTCCATAAGCCAAGAATGTTATGATTTATTTAATATTTAATTAATTAATAATTGAATTGAATAAATTGAGGTACTTTAAAATGAAGTGAAATGAAAAGTCCCATCTTAGTTGATGTCTTAATATAATTCAGCAATAATAAAAAAAAGTTTATGATTCAATTAAGCAGATTTTCTCTCTTATGTTCCTTCAAAATCCAAACCAATTGGAAGTAAGACCCTTTACCTTTTTCTTTGGATAATATTAACCTAAAATATTGAAAATGAAGTGAAGTATATAATTTTTACAATGTTTTCTTACCCCTTACTCCATGTTTCCATGTTCATTTTATTGCTTACCAACTCTTTACCATTTACTTCATCTGCTTAACCAACCATGTCTGCTACGTGCGCGCTTTTGTTTCCACACGATTTCATTACGAAAACGGAAAATGAAATAAGTCGCTCGGTTGGTGTTGTCGTTCTTTTTTTTTGCTTTGCTTGCAAAGCACAACTTCACACAATCCTTTGCGATTCTTCAGATGTACCTTTGACTATGGTATGTGGACTATGTGTATCTGTGAGTACTACGTTAAGTAAGTATGAGTTTGTATCTGTGTATTGGTTTGGAGTACATATTTTCTTCTTTGCTGCAGTATTGCATCCTTTAGCATGCTTGAATTCAATTGAATTTGCATATTACGTTGCATACTTTTGGGGTCTTTTTTGTACTGAGTCAAATGAGGAGTCTTCATGCTGCTTGCTTTGGACAAAAAATATTGCTTCAATTTCGCGTGTTGGTGCTGCATAAAAATGAAGTATGCCCGTGGCAAGTTAAGTGTGCGTATTTCGTTGCGTTGATGCTGCTACTTCTGTATGTGGCACAGCTTTGTTTTATATAGTACTCCTACCAACTACCAAAGTAGAATTGAAGAGCACTTTAAATGCTTAAAAATAAAATAAAAACAAAATATAAAATAAATTAAAGAAATCAAAAATAGACAAGTTAAACTACTGCCTGAGCACCTTTAAAGTCTTGTTATGTAGAACGATGAAGCCATGTTATGTAGAAGAGTGGTCATTAAAGTTGGTCAGTTATAAAGTAGGAACTATTATATAATGTTAAAGAGTATTTTTATAGAAAAAGATAAATAAATGCTTAAAGAATAGAGAGATACTTGAGATAATACAGAAAAAGTACCACAAAAAATCTTAATAAAGACATAAGATGAGTTAAAGTTTATAAATTAAGTTGGAGTTAGATAAAATCTTAGAGTATATATACCTTTTAAAGAGACTCAACTAAAATGTCATGATATTAAAACAATAGAGAAACTGAAGGACTTCAAATTGGTGTCAGGGATAGAATTTAATGTATATGTAGGTGGTTTTGTGAATGGAAAAAGGTTAAAAAAGTAACATCGTGATTTGTTCAACGATATGAAGAAAGTAAAATGTCGAACACTTAAAGTGAATCATGAACCACCAAACGACAGAAGAAGATAAGTCATTCGAAGTTAATAAAAGTAAGAAAGAAAGCAATAAAAGTAATGTAAGATTAAGAAATAATGAATGATGATCAAAGAGTAAAAAAACGAAAGAAATTGAGATTTAGAAAAGAGAAGACTAGTAGTACTAAGATAAATAATGTTCCATAGTGAATATGATAAAAATGTGGTTTAATTGAATACGATGAAGTAGCAAAGCAACAAAATAAAACCATTGTTATGACTCACTAAAGCTTAAGTACTTTTGACCTCTTTTTGAATTTCTCAACCCTTGACCGTATTCTATAAAGAATACAAATAATTTTTCGCCGTTTGCCAAAAGATGGCTTCATCAGTAAGCTATAGTTGACATTTTCAGATGTTTAACGTCATATTGTAAGGTTGGACATCTGGCAACACCATAACCTTAAAGTATTAGCAATTAGAGATTTTGTATAACCGGTAACATATGGCCTGTTTGAGCAGCATTTCACATGATTTGAAGATATGAAAAATTTACTCGATTGGAAACGTTTCTCCGACGCGGTATCTCTATCTGGAAACAATTCCTTCAATTACAACAAAAAAATGTAGTAATCAAATGGTTTTATGTCCAGCGATGTATGATTCCCTCTAGGTTGATAACTTCGATCTAAAAACTATTGCCATAGAAGAATGTCTTGTTTGGAGAATCAGACTTGCTTCATTTATAATATACGTAGAGCACTACAAAAGTTTTGCAGTCTGGCAACACTATCGTGAGTTTTCACGACCTGACGCCGAGAAAAAAATGGATTTAAATCGTGAACATTTTCGTGTGACGATTTTTTACGATTTTCGAAGTGGATTATCTTGCGGTAAGACTTCTTTCGGCTTTTGGTGATGAATTAAAACATAAGACTACAGTATATCGCTGGTTTATGGATTTCAATCGTAAAAGCTCTACGCTGCTGTTACGCCCAAAAACATCGATCCTGGGCGTAAACTAATAATGGAAGATCATTATGTGATATTCCTTGAGATTTTGGCAACTGTGGGCATTTATTCTACCGCAATTCATTCAATATTGCATGAACACTTAGCTGTGAGAAAGCTAGTTTCGCGTTGGAACCCGCATAGTTTGACAATCGCTCAAAAAAAGGATGGCGTTGATTGGAGCTTAAAATGCTTAAATTATACGATAGTATTTAAGATTGAAACAGGTGACGAATCATGGACATATCCGTATTTGCCGAAAAGTAAACAGCAATCGACCGTTTGGGTATTCCAAGAGGATGACAATCCAACGAAAGTTGTTCGTGCACAAAGTACTTCGAAGCAAATGGTGGCCTATTTCTTTGGAATAACCGGACATATCACAACCGTGCCACTAGTGGAACGCAAAATGGTCAATTTTGAGTGGTACAGAAGTTTGTGGTAAAATGAAAAAAAAAAAAGTCGCCGTCGGATCATTCTTCGTCATGACAATGCGAGTTCCCAACAGTAAAGAACAGATTACGTGGTCAACGATTTTCGACACCCGAAGAAGCGGTTGATGCATTCAAAAAGCATGTTTTGCAGTTTCATGGAGAATACTTTGAAAAACAATAAAGTGATTTTTGAATCCAAACAATGGGTATTTACTTCCCATTGCAAATATTTTGTATTGCCCTACGTACCTCTATATACCTGACAAAATCTAAATCTATATATAAAATCGTAAGTCTTTTCCTGTCTGTGCACGCTAATCTCAGAAATGGCTTAACCTATTTGAATGCGGTTTTAACTGGGGTATTGTAGCAAGCTTCGTGTAACATTTAACGTTTACTTAATCGAAATCGACCTACTAAATCGAAAGATATTCACATTTTTAATTCTGTTGCCGTCTTGTTGGCTGATTTTCGAAAAGTTAGGAAAAAAGTTAACAAAACACACGCTATTACAATATATTTCGAATACCACGCGTACGAAGTCGTGAGCATAGCTAGTTATCAATAAATGTCAGTTTCTCAAATCATTTTTTGGAATTTAAGAAAGAAAATGTCCAACCGCGTCTTAAAATCGGGTGGTAAGGTAAGGCTTTGTGCTGTTCTAATAAAAACTTTTTTGAAGGTGCCTTGACAAAATTTATACCTGTTGTGTGACAAAAACAAAACAACACAAATAACAAAAAACAAAAACAAAAATGAAATATACAAAAGTATAAATCCATATAAAAGTCCGGTAAATCATATATAAATATTTCAAATAGAGAAGAATGTAGAGATACAAGACAAATGTATGAATTTATATATGCAAAGAAAGACAAAAGATATTCAAAAATAGATAACAATAATGGAACTAACTATACTGCACTGGTATGACACCATTCATTTATTCTTCTTAAATGATATATAAATGAAGTTTCGAAACTTGCATTTTATTGCAAATATACTCGTATTTTCTTATAACATCTTTCGTATCCATTCTTTGTATAGTATACTACATACGTGTAGTTGTATGTATATTCATGCAATTTGAGTATTATAGTATAAAGTTAAATAATATGCAATGACAGCAGGTGTTCTTTAGTGCTACTAACATAGTAATAGTAGTAGTAGTACTCAATTCAAGCTAAATTTGCTTATGGAAAGTAAGTAAAACAAAGACTCTTTGTTGTGAATATGCTTTTGTTTTATTGTTTTTGACAACTTAAATATTTCTTATTAGTATTTCTTTGCTTTATTATTCTTTTATTGCAAGTATTTTTGCATAGTCAACTATTATCTTTTTCCATAAAATTCACAAACATTTTTTCTTATTTTAATTTTTTATTGTTTTTCTTTTCAAAAACTTTGCCAAACGAAATATACAAAATATACAAATATTTTTTGTCATTATTTTATTTATGTTATACTCGTACTACTACTATTCACTTCATGCCTTCTTTTCATTATTTACAATATTTTCCTGTTTCTTGTGCAACAACTTCCTTTGCCAACAAATAGAAAAAATAAAAAAACCAACAACAAAAGCAAAGTTTAAGTTGTTTCTATATAGTGTAGTATTGTAGTTGGAATGTTTTTATTTGTATTTTTGTTGATTTTGAGTTTTATTCAGTTGCAAGTTACAAACTTCCGTCATTGGCCTGGGTCTGGGTAGAGGAAGATTGAGTTGGAGTATAGGAATTGTCACCCATAAGTATAATTGCTTGTCATGTTGTCCAAAATGTCTTACTTTATACAATTTCCTGTTACTTCTTTATATATTTTTCTATATCTTTTCAAAACTTTCCACCTTCTTTTATGTATTTATTTGTTTTTTGAATATAAATGTGTTTTTTTTTCACATTCGAAATGAAATTTGCTATTCATTTTTGGTTTTATTTAAACGAAATGCTAAAATTTTATTGCATACGCCAAAATGTATTTCCTCCCCATTTTCTGTAATATATTTTGGCAATTAATTCAGTATGCCGTTGCTTATAGAATTTTACATAAGGGAACAATTCCATGAGAAGCATTTTGATTTCCACATTTATATACGACCAAAAAAAAAAAAAAATGGTATACCGCTTTCCATAAGTCACTTAATTGTCTGGACCCTCTTCATTTTCATTTTCTGTTTGTTAATATTGTTTTTTCCAATTTCTGTGATTTCTCTTTATGTCCTTTTCTAATGTTTTCTTATAAAATATGCCTAAAATTATGCTAGAGCAAAGTGTACCCCAGGGTGCTTTTAAGTTGCGTCCACATTGCTGCTGCTGCTGTTGCTGAATAAGTCACAAGCCCTTTCATTCTTCAGCCCTAACAATTTAATTATACTTTTGGCTTATAAACTTTCACTGCGGTTTCATATAAAATTATGCGGTTTCGTGGAACTTAAGACTTTAAGTCAACGCTTCATATACAATGAAACTTTTTGCAAGGCGTGTATTTAAGCTGAAAACCGCATTAAACCGCTTGTAAGTAGCGAGCAACTATAAATTTAACCATCACACACTTACACACAAACCACACATGGACACATTGTTTATGTATGTGAATATATAAATTCCTGCATATTTACGCACAATAATTGTATTTAATCAGTTTTTAATTGTCTCTTGCTTGTTTCTTTGCATTTGTCGCCTATAAATATGCAATTGTTTGTTAATTATTTATTATGTCATTCATTCAATCGTTCATTTCAATTGGTATGAGCAACTATTGTAGTACTGCAATACAAGAAATAAAAGCAACAATGCTCATCGTCGCATCATTGCAATTTTTGTCATTTTTCTGTTTTTCTATCATATTTAATTCATTAAGCACATGTAAATTTTATTAAAAATATTAATTAAAATATATTTACATATAATTTTCTTTTTCTTCTTCATCTTCATTCATACTTACATATTTATATAAATATACGTGTACGTTTGTCTTTCTGTCGAATCAACCAATTAATTTATATTAAATTTTATTTAAATAGCAACAGAAGCAGAAAAAATATTATAAAATAATATACAAAAATAATTACTCTTTCTTGAGTTTCAGCAAAGTTGAAATACTCTATATTTTGCTAAATTTTATTAATTTAATGATAGATACAAGTTTTCTTTTCATGTTTGTATGAAACTTCATCAATAAAGACTTGAAAATTTATTTTTTTTTTTTTGTTATTTGTTAATTTACCATCTGTCCACATGTGGCCAATCAATAAATCTACTTATATATAAGAAAACTAACGAACGTGAAACTACATGACGTGATCAAAGAAATGAGCATGAGTGCCAGTCAGACTTCAGACATCGGCATAGAGCTTTAAATTAAGCGGAAAACGAAAGGGGAGATCGAGCGGATGATTTCTTCGTAGCCTTCTGGTTTAAAGGCTGTTGTCGAGCAGGCCCAAAGCCAGCGAGTTGGGGTGATTCTCCAGTCTAATCGTATTCAGCTCACTATATCGTCGTATTTCATATTTAACCATTGGCACCCGAAGGTCTCTGTGCAGCACTGAATTTCGAACGTAGAACGGAGCATTGGCTTTTCGTCTTAGAAGCTTCGATTGATAGCGTTGAATTATTTCTATATTAGAGTTAGCTGCTGTACCCCATAATTGGATTCCGTATGTCCATATTGGTTTGATTATTGTTTTGTATAAAAGGACTTTATAGCGCTAGCTGAGTTGGGACCCATTACTTAACAACAAGTTCATCATCCTGTTTTTCAGCACGAGTTGCTTCTTCTTTCTCTTAATGTGCTCCTGCCAGTTGAGCCTTCTGTCCAAAGTAAGACCGAGATACTTAGCATTGTGCTTAATGGGGACAAATTCGCCGTTTAACGCAACTGGAGGACAAGTGGCACGCCTCAGCCCTCAGTCGTGTGGGCCGATTTATCAGTATTCACTGCGAGGTTCCACCTAACAAGCCAAGGAACAATAGAATCAAGCTGCCGCTGCAGCAAACACGGGGCGTCCTGGAGATCCAATGCGGATGTTAGAAACGCTTGAAAAAAAAAAAAGAAATAAACGTAATTGTTTTTGCTTGAAAATTTAAAAGGAGCTTTGTTGCATTGCCAATTATTTGTACTGGGGTTTAATTTCTGATGCTCTGTTTCACGAGACGGTGCTTAACACACAAAGCCATCAAACAGTATCCATATTTTGTAGCGAATGCACGATATAAGCTTGGTATTTGGTATTTGAATTTTGTTCTGTTCTACTTACTATTATAAACTTAGAATTATCCAAATAACCAACTTTTGATTGTCCAAAAGTGCTCTTTCATATTCTTTTAATACAATTTTTTTTTTACCTTTTTGAACACCCCTGCCCCCTTGATGACATAAGTGCGCAATGACAAAATTCCTCTTGCAAGCATTATCGCTTCCTCTATTGCTCACAATATACAAATTACTTGACGCTCCGGCTTTTGAGTCACGAGATATATAAAAAATATTGGCGACATGTTTTTGTTGCATTTCTGAAAGAGTGTCATGTGCCACGTTTTCACATTAAAATCAGTTTTCGTAGGCAAATGTGTTCTCATAGGCATCTCCAATATTACTAAAATCTACTACCAATTTTGTATAAGAAGAAACCATAAAATTTAGCAGTTTGTTCTGATAACTTGAAGAATGGAAGAATTTACAGTCATATTCAATTCTTTTAGTGATATTTTAGCCGATCAATAAGTGTGTACAAAAAAGTTCAATTACAACTAAATTTGATCACTAAATCTCAATAATTGAGTGACTATTTTGGACACGTTCTACTACATTTAAGGAAAGGACCTACTACTTATTTTATCACGCAAACAATTCTCTTTGTCATGATAAGAATTTTTATGTACTCCACATTGTGCGAAGTGTATTAAATACAATAGTACTGGAAATAAATAATTATGCAACAATACAATTCTTGTTTTACACATCCGAGCTATGTAATAATAAACCCACTCATCTACGTATCTCATTATGAAAAATACTTGTTTTATATTTTACATTTTTTTATCATTTAACATTTTTAAATGTCAGAAAACGTTGTATTGACAGTTTTACATTTTTACACCTTTTATAAAGTGAATTATACATATATTGATGTTGTAACAATGTGAAGGATACCTCAGGGATTACATATTGTATCTTGAGTGGGATTTTCATTTAAAGTGTTTCTTTTTATGTAATTTAATATTGCAATATTCCCGGTATAAGTATGAGTATATGCCCAGAGGAACTTTTAGATGACATTAACCTTACGTTAAGAGTTAAGAAAGGACAACACTGAAAATATTTTATGTCTCAGTGTATAAATATATCTGTTATTTATATGCACATATGTATGCATACATTTTTTACTTAATGCTTCTGTTATGTATTTCTTGCATTTAATTTTCAATTTTAAACTGAGTTTATTTAAACCGAATCATTTAATTTTCTGGCAATAAGTTTAATAAAACAATTAATTTTGTTATTAAATTTAAATCAAAAAGTCTCTTTGCTTTAGGTTAAGCAATTGTGTTGCATAACAGGAACAGTTTTAGATATATGTAAAATAACTTGGATAGATGTTCAATCATCATGATATTAATTTCTATTATTTTATTATTTACTTTTCCATATTGTTTTAATTAGCTCAAGGATATTGATGGTTAACTTAACCATGGTATTGTACTGTATTGTATTATATTTATGCACTTGTTTTCACACGCATATACTCACACTCACCAGCACAGTTTCACTGATACACATACATATGTTACTCGTAAGCATTGTGTCAACAAATGTAATTTATAAGTTCTGGGAAACAGTTGAATAGTAAAATGTTGCATGTTCATATGTATTATGTTTCTTGTTTGTATGTGGGGCTTAAATACACAAATATATTTTATTTACTCAATATATTAAAATTTTAAATTCAATTTATCTGAATTTCACTATACGCATTTGTTTGTGTGTGTAATTATAAAGTTGGTTAATACTATAAACTGTTTGGAGTTTCTCATTTTACTTTATGCTGCAAAGAATCCCATAAATCGATTTTGGTTTTTTCGGTTTTGATTTATTTACTGTAGTGGTAAAGGGCAGCAGATAATCTTTTTTACAGATTTTGTCAAAGAACATTTTTCATAGTATAATGAATATTCGATCGCGTCGTCCATGGCGCCGTCGCATCCCCGGTAGTTGTTGTGCCACTAAAAAACATCCCCCCTTTATGAAAAGTTCCCAACCTGGAATTGCTTTCGCATTACTTCAAGTAGTATCCTCTTCTGTATTCATATGTTGACTATAGTACCTGCGTCCAGGTCCCGCTTCTTGCATCTTAGTATTTGTTCAATGTAGTGAGCTACTTGTGGCCACTTGTGCTTACTCACCAGCATTTTGTCTAATATATTTGCTGCGTTGATGGGTTTCCCAGCGTCGCTCTTTTTGCCATATATCACATTCAAAGAAAATGTTTCGTGTACATTTGCGTCTCCATAAATGCAATTTGCATTTTCCGGTTTTCCTATTCTGTGGAGATTTTTTCGGAAGTAACCGTGTCCCGATATATTTGTATGATGTTGAAATTAACATCGCCTCCCTGGCTTCTTAGCCATGAAGTCACATCTGGTATTAGTTAAGCTGTCCATCTGCATCTCGTTTCAGCAGCCCACCGATGCTGCCACAGCTGTATGGATTGCGTTCTGACCGCTTGTCTTGTAGCGTTTGTCAAATTATCTCTCTTCAGAACCAATATGTTGTGTGTCTCTTTTACAAGCAGGTCTATGTATCGTGCCACTGATTACCAATACTGCTGCTTCCGATATTGTGCGAAAGGATGAGGTTACCTGGAGAGCTGTCATTCTTTGTATTCTACGCAGTACTTTTCTTCTTGTTTCCACTTTCAGTGCATCAGCCCCACTTCGCTTCCGTAAAGCATTATCGATAGGGTTGCGTCAAGTAGAATGTTTCGCCTACTAGCAAGTGGTCCTCCGCAGTTTGCCATCAGTCTCGATAGAGAGCTTGTCACTCTTGCTGATTTGTCTGCTGTGTGTTGAATTTAATTTTGAACATCAACCCAAGAACTGTATGGAGTTCAAATTGTTAGTACCTTCGGGTACTAAGTCTGACCAGATTCTGTGTCTGGTACCACGGGTGGCGAGGAGCCACGGAACTTTTTCGTCATAGACAAAGAGGGATGGCCTCTTTATTGTTTTGTTTCGTATTGGTTGTTGATTGTCATCCAAATGCGGGTAGAGTATTAACTCAATGTGCTGTGACCCGTTGTAGAGCAGAAGAGTTTTGTGTAGTTCTAAACTCCATACCATAGTCATTCAGTGAATCATATGATCAAAATAGGTATGATATGTATTTGGTCCCAGCGGATATATGTCCAAAAGAGATGACATTTTTCAATACATGTGTTTGGCCTATCTGTTCATATTACACTTTATGGGTGAATTATTTGTTTGTTCTTAGAAGCCAAAGAATTTTTCAATGTTTTAGGGCATTCTCTTGGCTTTAATAATGGTTGTAGTGATTATTAAAAAATATTTTAAAAATTTACTTTCTAAAATTATATGGGCACATGTGTAGACCTTCAGATACGAGCTGGCAAAACATCAACCAATTCCTGCTTACACTTTTGTATTGCTATTCGTATAGTGCTTTTGGCTTTGTATAAACCATATTTGATCTATTAAATGTATACCTAATGAACTTAATATAAAACATAGACAAGGAATGAATTTTACTGTATAATACCTTTCTTATTATTATACTAATTAACCCGGGCAGTCGTTCTCCAAAAAAGAATGAAGAGCGCAATACTCTTGTTCAGTTATTTATAACTTAATTTAATTAAAAATAAATATCTTCTGGTTCTGTAGGTTGATTTTGATGAAATAAATTCGAAATATTATTTACAACAAAGCTTCTTATCTTTCAGTAATTTGATTTTGAATCGAATGAATGGATTTTATGTGAATCGCACACAAACAGACATACAGAAACTTTAATGTCTACGATTGCGATTTTATTATATGTATAGTAAACTGAGTCTCATACCCAGTTTATTATTGCAGACCGATGCTGAGCTGCTTAGAAATTACTGCAATGCAGTTTTAAGACTCAAGTCATCTTTATAATTTTACTGTGAATTCATTGCTTCCTTAAACTTTTTCAAATTTATTTCTTTACTATTGTTCTACCAGCCTAACCAATTTTCTGTAAAATATGAAACTTTTAACTTTCCTAACTGGTCACACTTCTTATCGCATTTGTATAAATCTTTATGGCAATTTTAAAACAATACGTTTACAGCATCTTTACTACACGAGGAAGGAAGTATCCTTTTAATTCATTTACTTTTGCTTTTGTGCTGTGTGTGTTGTTATGCCAACTGTGTTAATTCAGTTTACACCGGCATGAATTTAACAATATACTCTGTGTACCCTGCACTACACAATAAACTTCTGCTACTTGGTTTTTGATGATAATAATGATGATGATGATGATGCTTCATGATGATTCTATTCTGTTGAAATCAACGCAGTTTTGCTCCATTGCGCCTTTGTGTATGCTATGAACTCTCTATAGACATAAATTCATTGTCTTGAGTTTATCTCATTCGAAAAATTCTTTGTAGAATTTGTTCTTTGTTGAATTTTAGACTTTTATGCATTCATTCGTTTATTGTCTTCTTGTTTTCTATTGTTTTAGGAAATCATAATGTGTGTGTGTGTGTGTGTGTGTGTGTGTGTGTGTGTGCATGGATTTGAATTATATAATTTTTGGATGTAGAAAGAAAAAGAAAGGTTTTGCCGGTTTTGTTTAGGTGCTACACACAAATGGTTGGTTTTTAAGTTTTGTCTTTTTAGCCGGTTGTGTTTTCTTTGTTGTACATATTTCTTAGACCTCCTACACAATAGTTGTTGCTTTTGTTTTAAAGCAATCATGCTTACTTACCTCCTTAATTTTTTGTATTTTCTCATACCAATTTACATTTTTGTTGGTTGGTTGGTCTGTAATCCTAACACTGATTGTCATTGTCTACAAAGTCTGCAGTTGTCCTGCATAGAACTTTTAATTTATTTCCTGAGATATGAATTTATTATCTCAGGTGGTGTGTGAGTCTTTTGTTTTATTCTAAGAAAGACGATAAAAAAAAGTAAGAAACGAAAAGTTAAGGAAATGAAAGGAAAAATATTGTTGGAAAGGTAGAAAGTGAAGTGCAATCTGTTGGAAAATATTTTACATTTATAGATTATTTGAAACAAAAGCAAACTCTTGGACACACTACACGATCACATACTATACGACACTCATTGCTCGAAATAAAGATGTTTAACGCAGAGAATAAGCACAAATTTTGTGGTGCGACCAAATATGAAAATTGCATCTTCCTAAATTGAAAACTTCATTCATTCCAAATGACTTTTGTACACTACAAATTGAGTCAAAAGTGAACAGGCGCACAGCAGTGATAAATAGGATGCAGATTTGCTGCTGTTCCTGTTCTAGTACAAAATTTCAAATCAAATTGGGTTACAATCAGCCTTATAACGAAGCTGAGAGTATCGCACACACATTTACATTCCCATTTTCATACTCATTTTCGTAGTATTCGCAGTGATACACATATGAAGCACATAGTACTACAATGACATGAACAAGAATTTCATTGTAGCCAATGTTGTCAGGTGTTGTCAAGCTCAAGTGTGTGTGTCTCTATCTCTTTTTCTCACACACACTCTCTCTCTCTCACTCTCTTTCTTACTGTATCTCTTATATTAAAATACATATGCATATGAAGATTTGTATGTGTATGAGTTGCGAAGCATCGCTGTAATGAGACTTCCGGCATTTGTGGTATTTTGGCCTACATTGAAGGGGGGTAAGCAAGTACTTTCTAACAAACATGATATTTCAATATGTATATAGATGAGTGGGTGTATGTATGTATGTATGTATATGAGCCAACATAAGAGTTTACTTAGTGCATGATTTATGCAACGACAGCAACAGAGCCAAGTCAAGCTAAGCAGCTCAAAACCGACTCAACTCAGCTTCAACATTCACTGCTCAGCTTTCATTCATTCATACATATAAACATATCCATATGCATATGTATAAAATAGTGTATTGCATGTGTATGCGCATGTGGGTGTGTGTTTGTGTATGTAAGTGTACATAAGAATACTTGGAAAATTTTCACTTTACGTTTTCAAAATTAGTTGGGCACATATAATTTATGGTTTTATTATATGCATACACGCCAAAAGTTTTTTGGGTGAGCGGCTTGGCCTGGCCTGGCCTGTTCTCCTCTGGTCTGGCTTAATATTACTTGCTTACTTGTTTGGTATTGGCATCGTCATCGTCATAGTTTGTGGTACCCTACCAACCGTCCCTACCCTAGCTGCTACCTGCCTTACAACACTTGGTAAAATCATTCAGGCGAAAATTTAATTCCCTTGGGCAACATTTGGCAGTTGGTTACAAATCGTATACAAAACTCGAACGAAACTTGAAAAGTAATTACACTTTAATATGCCTTTGTTTTCATATAAATTATATTATTTCTTGTAATCGCAGTCAAGCAGGCAGCAAATTTTTGTGAATTTAACGAAGGGTGGTCGTTTGGTCCAAGTTCTTAGTACTCATTCGTAGCCTTTTGCTTTTTGTCCTTAACTGAGCTGAGCTGAGCTGAACTGTGCTGTGCTGTGCTTTATGTTAGCAGCTGGTTTTTGCAATTAAATCATATTACGTATACGTTGAGTAATGCGTCTAAATGCATTAAAAAGTGGATTTAAAACAAACAAACAAACGAACAAATAAACAAACCAAACAACCAAGTATTCAGCCAGTCAGGCAGTCAGTCAACCAGTCATCCAGCCACCCAACTAACCACCAAAACAACTGACGACGCCATATTGTAAATATTGTAGTATGTGTAATTCCTTCATGCCTCTTGCAGTAGTATAAGTAGTATGTAATCGTAAGTCTTGTTAAAATGAAATTACCCAAACGTGGAAATGTTAAAAGTGTATAAACGTACGAATGAATTATAAGTATTTCACAAAGCAAATGATTTAAACACCCTTCACAATTCATTTACGTAATATTTAGAATTTGTTGTGGCGTTTAGGAAATCTCAGTTGATTTCTAAACTTATGATGATTTGTAAATTGAATTTGGTGAAAATGCGCTAATAGCTTTTACATAATGGAACTGTATTTATCAAGAATGACTGTATGATAGTAAATTGGTCTTATGTGTTTTAGTCGGAGATCTTGGTTTACTTCAAGGTATAATTCTCATCAAAACGTTGACCCGGGACAACATTAAACAAATTGTTTTGCTTTTTTATCATGAGTGGACATTAGCTTAAATATTGATAAGATGTATCACAACAGTGTTTATAGTTTATTTTATGAATCAATTCGTTATAATCAAGACTTCACAAGCAATGTTGAAAGACCCTTAATATATGGATACAATTCAATTTATTTAATTAATTTCATTTGTATAATGAAAACCTGAATTCACCAAAAAATATAACATTTGAATTCTTTATCTGCTATTATATAAGAAGGGTGCTTTCATATTTAGTGTAACTGAAGGAAACAATACAAATACCATGTATTATTATATAATTTTTCTTGGCTTCATTCACAATTCTGTAAGAATTTTTATAATTAAAAAACGTTTTACATTTTTATTAGTATTTAATAAGAGATTTTATAATGACTTCCTTTGATGGCTTTCTTAAAAGTTTTATAATAATGTGGATGGGGTATAGACGAAAGAAAATTCAAACAAAAAGTACCTACATACTTATGAAAACATCTGAAAATTATGGCAGTAAGAACATGCCTTTGCCTAAGTTTACTATAAGTATTGTACATAAGTGTACTTTGCGGTTACTTTGAGAGCAAGCAAAAGGGAAAGTTGCAATATGAACACCTTATTTAAATATATCAAAATTTGTACACAACAAAAAAATGCATAGATGGTAATTTAACAAACTTACACAATAATTTGGGGTTCCAAGGTGTGAACTACAATTTTATGTCAAGATATTATGTTGCTTATACATAAATAAGTAATTTTCCATATCACTACAAAATTGAAAATTCTTTTGTATCATTAAAAAAAATGCGAAACAAATTTCTTGATTTGTCAAAAAGCGCATTATTAAAAGGTAATATGATATATTTATAATTGCCAGGTCCGATTGCCTTACGAAGAGATTTGTTACTAGTTCTTTATCATCGGCACGCAGACTTTTTAAGTAATTCTCCGCCACCTTGGTTATTTCTTCCAAATATTGTATAATTAAACGGCAAACCTTGAATTTATGAGTCCATTCCTGGAGATGTTATTGTTTTAGCACTTTAAAAATAAAAGCTTTTTCTAGAATGCGGTCGATTGCTCCTCTAGAATCATTTATTTTGTTAATGTTGCAAAACTTCAATATTTGAGTTGCTTGAAGTGTCTTAAAGCTGCATGGCATCTGTCCAGATCGATTTTAACATAAATTTATAGAGTAAAATTTTATTTTCTATACTCAACTCTGATTTGGTACCAAGCCAAGTCGGAGTCAAGTTTTTGGATCTTTTTGAATTTTAACTGACATAAGACTTTTTATTACTTTATGTAACACTATTTCTTTTGTTTGTTTTCATACACTTACACTTCGATTTGATTTTTCAATCAATCCTGACTAAAGCCATATAATCGATAAGACTGAAATAGAGTAAAAAAAATATTCTAAAGAATTTCCTTTTTCTTCTTGATATTATTAAACAAATAATTAAGAAATGCATACTGATATACCGCAGTCGTATACCCATTGGGTTAGCGAGAATGATATAATGGAAAATGAAGAAGGCGTGGAGCCTTTGCCGGAATTCGTGCCTAATGCACCATTAATTATCGTTCTTCCGGATAATGAGCAACAAAGAGAGGATATGGTGGAAACAATCCAAGCACTTGAAGAATCAAACGCGTACAGAACTATGGCTCTCATCGATATTCGTCGAGCACTTCAAGATCCAGAATTCATGAATTCTATTTTTAATACTGCTCGTACTGCAGAGAACCAAAATTCTGAAGAAGATGGCGAACATGGACTGGATGTTTCTAATACTGCTCGTACTGCAGTGGACCAAAATTCTGAAGAAGATGGCGAACATGGACTGGATGTTTCTAATACTGCTCGTACTGCAGTGGACCAAAATTCTGAAGAAGATGGCGAACATGGACTGGATGTTTCTAATACTGCTCGTACTGCAGTGAACCAAAATTCTGAAGAAGATGGCGAACATGGACTGGATGTTTCTAATACTGCTCGTACTGCAGTGGACCAAAATTCTGAAGAAAATGCTGCACATGGACCAGATGGTTCTAATACTGCTCATCCTGCAGTGGAATAAGATGCTCAAGAATATGCCGAACGTGATCCTGATCACATGAACGATATTATTGAAGATATATAATTGTAATTTGTGTCTTATTCAATAAACAAAATGTAGAATATGATTGTGTTTATTAAATTTAGCAAGTTCCGTCAATTCAGGATCAAGCGCCTGCAAGACAAAATCCCTAAAATCGACACTTTTCACTATTGTACACGTGTGTTGTAAAAGCGTTTCTTAATGTTGTTATCTGTGTGAAGAGTAACAATTTTTAGTAGATCCCAACGAAATTCATATTCTTAGCTTATGTTTAGCAGTGATTTTGTTTAATGGGATTAAATCTCTCAATTCTAAGTACTATGTACTATTTTTCCGATCACTTTTCTGAAAGCAGTGCTGACTATTTGTAAAATTACGGAGTTGTAAAATGTCCGGCTTCGAAGACTGACGCAATTTAATTTGCGACTTGGGAGTGTTGAACAGAAACAGCTGACAAAGAGATAACAATGGATGACAATCTAGCCTACAATTAAGAGATTCTCCATTCCACTCGTCAAGTCTGGTCCCTGCACTTTGCTAATTCTTCCCCTATCCTTCTTAAGTCTCCCCCTTTTAAATTTTCCTTACAATAGCCTTTTTATTTCTTTGTTTACAAACAAAACCAAGCTGATTGAAGTCCGCTGACTTCAAGTAATTAAAGTATTTTTATGATTGATTTTGAATTGGACAGTCACAGTGAACACCAATAAATTGGAAAAAGTCAGCGATTCGTTCTGCTGAACGCACCCATAGATCCCAAGAGTATCAAATATCTCTCATTTGCACAAAACACAACAGAACAACTTCTTATTGCTTCTAATTGGTGTCATTTAGCTTTTCTTGACATTTAACCTCCACTTAAAGATTATTTTAAAAACGAATAACTACCTTCTTATGTCAATTAGTGTAAAACTCTAATAACCTAATCAGAGGATTATCACTATTGTAATGGACATAATTCCAACAAAAATAGGTACTAATACTGACATAATTCTATAACCATTTAACAAAATCGGCAAAAGGCGTAGCAAGCAATTGAAGTAATCCCCCAATGTAATACAAGAATATTAATAACATTTTTATTGAAACAAAAGCGATCTCCTTAAAATAGTTATTTTTCCGGATATGCCAACCTAGATCGGGTTTCCCAAAATCAAAATTAAATAGCTTTTATTATATTTTAATTGTTTATTTTATATATTTTATTCATAATTCCATTACCAATTAGGATTCCCATTTATTCCCTACATTGTGGGAAGTGATTCAATTGGTGTGGTAAATATGAAATTTTCGGGGAATAGCTTCTGAGCATGTGGCAAGAACTCTTTGTACGACTGACGTATGGTTAATTCTGCAACACCAGCAATTTCGCCAATTTCTTTTTGGGAACGCTTCTGATTCGAAGCTTGCGAAGCCATAAAGATGGCAGCCGCAGCTAGCGATATGGGTGAACGTCCTGAAGCAATATCCATCTCCACTGCCTTTCTGGCAATATGTGTAGAAGCACATTGGATTTCATTTGGTAAATTCAAATTCGCGCAAAATCGAGCCATGAAATCGGTAGTTGTTACAAGATCAACATTGGTCTCAAGCGCTTTCAAAATTAATTTGAAGCAACGACCAATTTCCTTCTTACTGATCTTGCTCACGGCACATATTTCCTTAAATGTGCGCGGCACTCCTTCTTGACGGCAAGCAATGTAGAGGCAAGCAGATGCCTTGGCGTCGTTCGAGCGTCCCCTCAAACATTTGTTATCCTGCAACTGCTTGAACAAACAATTAGCACGGTCTATAATTGTTTGGGGCAGATTAATACGATTTGCCATTAGAGTTATCTCTTTGAAAGACGAGATAAGAGTACGATCCGAGTTGCTTGTTGTTGGGCGATTTGCATATTTTGGGACACCAAATTCGTCGAATGATGCTGGTCCAGTGCCTGCTCCAATGATAGTCGACAGATTGCTACCGTTCAATAGTGGATTTTCGGGACCACCACAACGATCGGGATTAACTCCATTCGAATCCGAATTGCTGAATGTACGCCATTCAGAGCTTACGTCAATGACACGATCGCCAACCACCAGGCCACACTCAGGGCAAATCATGTCGCCAGCGTGATAATCTTCAATCAAGATCGCAGTTGGATGAGAAGGGCAACATATCTTATAAGAATCGAAATTTAAAGATGTTGCCATTTTTCGTTTCACTTTTATTTAAATTTACAAAATTTACGAAATTTACAAAATTTATTTTCCTTTCAGAGAGAGAATATTTTACAAATTCTGATGATGATAAATGTGAAGTGATGAAAAAAATGTGACAGATTGTGCTTAACAGTGCTATAAAATGGATTTTCCTTTTCTATGAAAACTACTTGATTAGTTAAATCAGGGTTGATATTCTCGATATTCAATAAAATTTTAATTGAATATTTTATGGAAGCAAAAGAAGAAGTGATTGAAAATGCTATGCTATTTCCTAGTTTATATTTTCAGCACTGGATACTTTGTTAGGAAAGGAGGGTTGCCAGCTCAATAAATTATATACTCATAATGCTAAAGACAAAGAATACTCACTTTCACATAAGTCAAATCAATAAAATAATATGCCTGTATGCTTAGTCACAGGAGTTTGAAGAGTATTACAACTTTAGCATAGCCAAAGATAACATTTTTACTGGTTTTCCTTTATAACAATAATTAAAATCAATAAAGTAAAAATCATTTATCTATTTATATTTTCAGTTACGAAAATAATAAATTGGTTTTTTTATGCAGTTCTCAACCTCAACGTACTAATATAAATAATATTTAAATACTCTTATTATTTATATCATCAATACAATCAATATTTCATTATTTGTTTCACTACTTTACTCCTTAAACTCAACAAATTTTCACTAAAATCCAATTACTTTGTAACTTTTTGGAAACTTTACTACCGAGAAAAAATACAAATAAAATGAAGTTCATTAATAATTCAACAATTCACACACACATATGTACACAGCTATAAAAACAATATGTTCAACAACAACAACAAGTCTAAAAGAAAGACAAATAAAGAAAAATTTACATTAAATTGCGGAAAAAACATGAAATTACATAACAATAACTAAAATGTCAGACGCTTTACAAAACCAACACATAACCAGAATTTCACCACACCTTGTCAAATGCCCGCATCCTAATAATGGAACTCACACACATTGATGCTTGTGGTTATTTGTATGCATGATTATGTGTACGAGTATCTGTGTATATGGGTTTACTAAAATAAAAACAGTTTTCTTACTTGTTAGTATTTGTTGCGGTAAGCGCAGCTGTTGCTATTTTACTAAACAACCGCTAACATATGCTTATATATGCGTGTGTGTGTGTATGCGAGCATCATAAAGTTTCAATAAATATGTATACATAGTATATGTATTTTTTATATAGCGTCGTCGCGTTGTCATAGTAGTCAGATATTATTTGAGAAGCCATGCCGCCGCCGCAGCCTATTGAATGAAAGATGAAACCAGCTAAACAACTGACAACAAACATTCGTAATATACATATATGTATACATATGAGTATACGAAAGTGTGAGTGAGTGACAAGCATAAGACAATCAGATACAATATTTACATAATGACAATAAAAGCCTCACATATGAAAACTTAATACAGACCGAGACCGAGACCAAGAATAAGCAACTCATGCGGCTTGTGTGACTGTTGCTTGTGTTATTTTGTTATGTTGCACGCAGCTTGTTGGCTTTGCGGTAATGTTTTATGACAAAACTCTTTTTAAAAGTAAGTTACAAATCCCTCATCTAATAACTTATTTTTTTGTTTTTTTTTTTTTTTTGTTTTCAACTTAGTTTGCCAAACACTGAGATTTCTTGTTTTTTCCGTTTTGGTAGGATTTACCTTTGACAAAATGTTATTAATGCCACGTGTTGGGTATTGTCGATAATGAGAATTTTATGATACTTTACTACGATATCTTACTTTTATTTTATTATTTTATTATTTTTTGCCTGTAAGAAATCTTGTTTAAATTTGTATGAATTTTAAAGAAAATTTATGCCTTTGTCGTTTAAGTAAAGTTCCATAAAATCTTAATAACTGGTTTTTGTATCTTTTTGTTGGTACTTCAAATGAATTGTTGTTTAATTTGGGGATTATGAAATATTTTATGTAGAGGAATGTTTTCTTAATATGTGTTATTTGTTTTCTAATGAAAGGCTTAGAAACTTGACTGTTAAATTGATTCTACAGATATCAAATTAAGAAAAAAGGGGAAATTTTACTAAGTATATTTGGTGAATATATTTTGGGAGTTCATACTGCCAGACGCTTCCCTCGAATGGAACGTCTCGAATAACAAAGAGATGAATTGTACGGTGGGCCTTTAAATTTTCAAATGATTTCATTTCTTTTCCATTTTATCAATAAGACTTACAATTCATTTTGTACTATGATTATAGTTAAACAGAAGATAATCTAAAAGAGGTAAAGATAACTTCAAGAGAGTAGAAGATAAATAATAAAATAACTCAACTCCAGAGATTAGTCAATTCCAAAATATGAGATATGACTTAAGCCTAATTCAATAACCATAACAAAATATGAAAAGTTAACTTAAGCTTAAGAGAATTCAAAGATTAAGAAATGGACTTTGGATTAATTATTGATTAATGATTTTCCCCCTATAATCGCACGTAAAGTGTCTTTCACTTAATGCTAGTAAGCCTATCAACTTAGTCTATCAACTGTTCCTCATCACTCGTCAGAAAAGTAAGAAGTACTTTTAAAACATTACAAAAATTAACATTTACAATATATTGAGGTGGAAATTTCTTTTTTCTTAATTGTAAATTGATAAAAGGGCCTTCACTTTCTTCATTCCCGAAACCCGGGAATCAACAAAACCATATGTGGTACGGTGGCTCTCAATCAAGTGGGGTAGCACTCAATCAGGCTAATCTGGGTGCCTGGTCATTCCGGGTCTTATGTTATGAAATGGTAGACGTTTGTGCCAGGAAAGGCACGATACTGCTTATGTCTCAAGCAGTTGCCGATATTCATAGACCATTACAGGATATCCCTGTACCTCTTCATATTACACTTCAACTTTTTCTTCCTCGTCTTCTTCTTTTGCGACCATAATTGTGTAAATGCCGGTTGTTCTGTTTATTATTTTAATACACTGCATATGATTGCCGCTTACTACATGACCAAATCCTCTTCATTTTACATCTCACTCGCACACCTTGCTAATTGTTGTTTTTTTGCGTTTTTTCAAATTGTTTTTGTTCTAAAAACCACCCTAGTATTAAATTATTCAAATATGTCGAGCCATTCTCGAGTGTTTACCAGATAACTAGCGAACTCGGCGCCATTTGCTACGCTCTCAATGTTGATTCTCTGTTTTTCTGTTTTGCTTAAGTCGCTATTCTCGTTAATCTTTCATTTCAAAGGCCTTATTTTCATTTGTTTACTTAACTTTGGATGTTTTTCTTCCAATTGATGCTTTTTTTGGTGCCACCGATTTCTCAACAATAGCAATCTGATCTGCACCAACACTGGAACACTCTCCAGACTATGCCACAGTTTCCTTGAAAATTTCTTCAAAAACGGGCCAGCACTTTCAGAATCCATAGGGACATGCATACATGCATCCACTTTTATGTATATTGTTACAAAAATAATTATCGATCATTTCCAGGACACCTTGGCAGCACTTTAATAAATGCTGGTAGCCCTGGTGTGGAACAGCTGAATGAGGAGAGAAGAAGCGAAGAAATAATAAAATAAGAAGTCAATGACATTGGAAAACGAATTTGATTGACGGACAAAGGGAAAAGCTCCATATTGAATTTGGTGGACTGATATTAAAAAGAAAGCAACCATATTGGGATCTGGCTGTAAAATAGTTTTATCTTTGTGTTTGTAGTACATTACAGTTCTCAACTGTTACGTGGAATAATTGTTTTTGTTTTGCATTGCCTGTTGCTGCTGGATCTTCGCGTTGAGTTGCAAGTCACCGTTTGATCATCACGTCGCCACTTACCTCCGTTGGAAAACCACGTCGAGCTGCAAGTTGTCGTTGGATCACCACGTCGCCACTTGCCTCCGTCAGATCGCTGCACACGCCGCATTACCCTCACACCACACCAATTGGTAACCGCTCGCCAACTGATAGCAGATTTCTAGTTTGTATTATTTTAAGACTATCAGACAAATGGGAAATTTGTAACTATGTATAGAATAGAGTTAAACAAAATTCATATACAAGATTGACTGTTAGGATTCCTTAGTCATATTTGGTGAGTTGGTTTTTCAATTGCTTCCTGCAGTCCATTGAGTTAGTTCTGCAATGCCTTCCGAATTACAAACAATCTTCGACAATTTGCTAAAATTTCTTAGTCTCTTTTACATTTTTCTCCCCATTATTTATGCTCCTTGTTCTTCCTCGTCCTGTAGTTACCCTCACTCTGAACGTTCCAGGGATATGTATTCAGTGATCAGCACTTTGTTAGTACTAGCCGATTGCTACAATTTGATTTGTCGTAGCAATATCTCTTAAAATAATGATAGAAATTGGTCAGTGAGATTGTAACTAGATATAGACATGACTATTTCACACTTTGTCCAGTCAAAATGGGATTAAAGATCAAAATTTGTCAAATTATCGGTTAAATATTGGTTTATTTGTATGAAGCATTGCATTCTGCATTTACAGACAGCTCAAGGCAGCAATTTACAATATTTGAATTTATTTTCAAATTAAACCTTCTGTTTAATACTCACCAATTGTGTGTAGATTCTTAGGTATGACAGAGTTACTCTCTTGGACTAAATTGAAATGTCATACGTCAAATAAGATTCATATAAGCTTAAGAGTTGTGTAAATAACATATTTATTGCCTATTGAATGATTTGGATACCTGAGCAATTTAATTTATATGTGTTGGTCAAATTAATTTCTTCAAATAAAATTGAAATGAATTATTATGAAATATCTGCAAATTCTATTGTTCTAACATACCATGTTATTGAAGTGTATAAATTTTCCACTTCAATTTTCTTGAAAATTTATGTGTTATTGTGTTATAAATATTGCCTACATCACTCAGTACGATTGGAAATTTTATTCAAAGAACACAATCCAATTGTTCACAATAGATTGTAGTATGTTTGGTAAACTCATTCTCAATCTTGTACACACATATATAATTTAATTAAAATTCTATTTGCAAACACTCAAACATCATTCATATGCAATATTGCCTTGTATCATAACTAAGCAACTACAAATGCATTGGGAAACCAAAAATCTTTGTTATTTATTTTATTATCAGGATGAGGATGATAATGATGATGATGCAACAGATTCCAATTACATTTGTCCATTTATTGTACAATATACTCGAACAACTACTACTAAAATGACAAGATATATGGATATTGTTGATGATGTTGACTATGATGATGCTGATGCTGCTTCTGATGTTGTTCAACACACATAGCATGGTCTCAACATAGTCGTATGGTACATAAGATTTAAGACATTTGCTTTTTAATTAAATTTCAATTATTATCACTCATACGCATTGTATTTTGTCTATGGCATAAGATGCTTGTCTACTCAGTAGAAGCTACCAAAATCCAAATTCTAATACCAACGTCAAATATTTGCGCATCAATCTTGTACGCAAAATTTACAAACATCATTTTCATTTTCATACTCATCATCGGCATCATAATCATTTTCTATGCTAGAATAATTTCATTTTCATGGCAAATCTTATAATGTCCTGTTGAACAACAACTCTAACATCTACAGTACAAGAATAATAACAGCAGTAGCAGTAGTAGTAGTAGATTCATTCGACCGGAAGCATACGGTACAGTTGCTTAAAGTCCTGTGGCAATTGTTGGTGCGTGCAGTTGTAGTTGCTTGTAGTTGCTGCGGCTTAGTTTGCTTAGACATTTACACTTACCATCCTCTTGTCCTTTTGTTTCTGCTTTGCCATGCCAGTCAGTACTCTGTACTTGACTATCATTGCACATTATTTGAATTGAATCTTTGTGCTAAAGTTTTCCTCAAAAAGGAAAAAGCAAAAGTTTTAACCAAAATCTTTCGTCGTTGTCATGATCATCATCATCGTTCTTGACTTATCTTGTCTTGTCTCGACTTTGTTGATTTGTTTGCCTTACGTCACTACATTCAAAAACTTCAAAACAGGTAACAGCCAAGCAACCAAATTGACATTGAGTTGTACATAGAACTGGAGGATCCTTTCTACCTTCTGTTCAGTGTAATTTGCTTTTGCTTCCGGTTGCATTTTTGCAAAAGCAAAAACGAGCATTGGTAGTAAGTTTGAGTGATGTCAAAAATAGTATTCATATACATATTTACAGAAATCTTAAGAAGAATAGCCGACTATCCATTGGGGAATTACTCTGATGCAACTGTCAGTTGAAGAAGAAGAACAGAAATATTGAAGCGTAATCTTACAGGAAATTAAAAGTCAAGGCAGCAGTTTGTTTGTTCATCATCATTTTTAAGTTATTCTTTGTGGTCTGTAAAGGATTTCTGTTTGAAATTTTTCACAATTCTTATGCAATGAAAGAGATTTTGAGAAAATAAATGATGCCATTAACGGGTATAATAATTCAAGTTCAATTCGAATCCTTTAATGGTTTCCTTACTTGCATGTCTCTTCTTTCATTTGTTCTATTATCTTTTATTCTTTTGTTATGAGATTTTTGTTGCTTGTCACGCTTTCTCTTGGTAACCGTTTTCATTGTCTAACATTGTCATATTCTTCATCCGCCTGTTTGTCTATCTTTCCGTCTATTTATTCTTCGTTTTTTTTCTCTTTTCAATTCTCTTCTGTTTCGTTTGTCTTATAACGTAGCGTGAAATCCATAAGTGCGGAAACGACAAACCCGTTACCGTTATGACAGGTTACCTGCCGCATAAGAAGACTAGAAAAAAATGAAATAAAAGAAATGAAAGCAATGGTAAGGAAAGGGTGGAAAAAGGTAAAAGACTCAGGCATAAAAATCACACGCAATCATAAGGTTTTGTACGCGACCTTAAAAATATTTCAAAAAAAAAAAAAAAAAACCTATAAATTCCATGGAAAAAAATTCAAAGATATAAGAAATGAAAGAATAAAGAGTAGAAAAGAGTAGAAGAAGCGGCAAAACCACATTAAAAAAAAAAACAACCATAGAAAATCGTTGTCACACTTTTACGCTTCTCCTCGATTGCTTCAAATTTCTCTTTTTCTTTCCCCTTCCATTTCCCGTTCCTTGTAACATGACAACTGATTTGCATCCAGCAAGAGTTTCTCCTTTTTGTCTTGCGTAAAGATAGAAGAAGAAAAAATAGAATTGTTAAGCTATTGAACAATGCGTCGCAAATGGAGCATAAGTTGCCGACAGTCCTGACATCAATAGACCAGACCGATGACTATGATGGCAATGATGAGTACAAGAGGACTCACAGTCATGGAAAGTCATACAGGCAGCAACTACTACTACTTATACTTCAGTCATTTGGATTTGACTTGACGTTATAAACGAATGAAAGAAATGAAAAAAATCACAATCAACCGCACATTATCGACCATCAATTTGAAGTGCTTCATGTTGATTATGTCCTTGTTATCCTTGCTTGTGCTTCTGGTTCTGCTTGTGTCTAGTTGAATAATTTTTTTATTGCGCATTTAGAATTTGGAATTTTATTTGAAGGCAAAAAAAAACCAAAGAAAATTGTCGATTTGGCACATTCCAAACAAAGTACGCACGAATGAAGAAAAAAGTGTTGCATACACAAAGGCGTCATTTAAATTTTTAAAGCCTTAAATAAAAATAGTGAGAGGTCTTTCTTTTAATGAAATAATATTGTATTTCTATTCGAACTTATAAATTTCAAGCACGAACTCATTACTCATGTAGGTTATTTTTCCCGATAAAATACAATAATTTATTTCATTTCTCTATTGTATTTTTTACTTTTATTATAATTTATTTTTTTCTTTATGTTTTTTATTTTTTTTTGTGATGATTCTTTACCCTTTTCTTTAGTTATCGAAATGAAAAATCAGTGCAGCCATTAAATTTATATGCTAAATTATGCAGGGACTATGAAAAAGAAAAAGGCAAAGGAAAATACAAAAAAAGTAAAGAATTTTTGTTTGTCCTTTAAAAAAAAAAAAATCTGTCCCTTTGACTCTTTTAACCCACAACATTTTACTTACATTCGACCACAGAGCAACTAAAAAAAAAATATATATATATATATATATATATAAAAAATATAAAAAAAGATACAAAATACAATACAATAAAATATATTTATCAAAATGGTCTTCACTGTTTGTGTGTGTGTGTGTGTGTGTTGAAGGAGTTAAGGTTCTTGTGGCTGTAGAAATTCTTTGTCAAATACACAACATTGTCGTCGTCCAAGTCAAGTCAAGCAATTTTGCAAACATATTTTAAATGAAATAAAATTGTAACTTATATTGATAGCCCGATGGGCAGCAACACAATGATAATAACAAAAAAGAAAAGCTCAATGAAAGCAAGAAAAATGCGACTGCTTTTGCCTTTTTATCCCTTTCACATATAGTAAGATGTAGTTTTCATGAATTTATTGTAAAGTTTGTAACACATTGAAACTAATCAAAGTATAAATAAAAATCAAAAGCATTTCGATGAAAATTTAATAAGTTTTGTACTTCCTTCGGTTAGCCAAAGGGGCAAAGCAAAAAAAAGCACTCATATTTTAGTATCTTAGGATTGGTACACTGCAATATTTTTGTTATTTACTACTCATCTAACCAATTGCATCTCTATTGTCTATTTTTATGGAATACTCTATCTTCTTCTCAAAGCTTCCATATTGTATTGTATTTACAATACTATGTGTAAGGCATGTAAATTTCGTTTGGATCAAATTTATTATGTTTTCTTGTTTAACTTCAATATTTTGATGATAGCCAAAGGCCATTTGTTGTAAAATTTGTCTACAATATACAGAGAATGTATGAATTTTTTTTTCTTTTTCTTCCTTTTTGTCACATAAAGATTTTAGATTAAATATTGACAGGATGTAGGCAAGACAATATACATATGGATCGCAAAAGGATATCATGTTTAGCCTAAAGTTATTCAGTCTGAGTTTGCTAAAAAATATATGAAAATATTATGAAGATGATGATGAAAAAATGTCATCATACTCCATATGATATTCTAGTAGTGTAAAGATACATATAAACCCAATACTGTTTTGTTTTTAAAGCTTTACCTTAGGAATCAATATATTAAATGCATATGAATACACAAATATTTTCTTCTCGAAATATTTAAATAATATTGCGCATATATATTTTGCAAACTTTAAGCAAACAAACAAATTTTGGGAGAATCAAAGTTTATTTTGTACATTTATCTATTTATTATTAATTTCTTGATTTTAAATAAAATAATTAAATAATTTCCTTAAAATGAGCATTAATTAGTGTGGTGAAAGTTTGAAATCAGCTTTGCCCTTAAACTGTCGAATCTTTTATACAAATTAATTGTTCAAACTAAAAGTGATGAAAGGTATACAAACCTGAGTTTTGTTTTGTATCATTCCACCCCATTCCGATTCACATCCCTTCTTAACCAACCTGAATGTCTCTGACTTCTCAAATGCATTCATATTGATTGCAAACTTAGTGCAAACATTTCATCAACAAGAACAAGTCAATACACAGTGAATCACAACCTCAAACTATTCCATAATCAGACCTCATACATTTCTTTTCTGTTTTAGTTTTTCAACCTCAAATCAATTATAAGGTTTGGAAATAGTCACGTGTGCTTAGATGAAAGTGGTATTTGGCGGTGAAGTAGTTTTAACCGTCTTGGAGTTATGAAGTTGAAGCAATCGATTTAACGGCTACTGAAGAAATTGATTTGCTCAAGTTTTTTCATGTCCCGATGTAAGGTTGAATTTCTGTGGAACCATGATGCACCCGTTATACGTCGCAGGGCTTTATTTTGCATTGCTTGTATTTGCCTTATGTTGTATGAAGCAGTCGTCCCACAGATTTGGATACCATATAGCAAGACGGGTGCCACTGCTTGGCGGTATATAAACAGTTTGTTATTGATACAGAGTTAGCCTTTCGCGCGCAGCAGCCAGTCCATTTTTTCATTTTTTAGTAGCAACACTCAGTGATATTTTTTACATGGGCGCAACAAGTTAGACGCTTGTCCAGGATCAGACCAAGGTCAACCTGTGTTAAAATGCTGAAGTTAAGTTTTATTACTGAATAATAATAATAATGCTTCGTCCAGGCGTTAAATATCTGCATATATCATTGGAACAGTCCTGCTGATTCAACGGGAGATGAAACCTCATAGAAGTATGAAAAAGATGCCAATCTTCCATTCGGTATTCGTTATATATTGTACTAGCATTGCTCGACGAGCTACTCCCCCGACGTGATATTAGAGCCGGCAACATAAAATCAGTTCATTATAAATGGTCTTTGGCAATACACTTATGCGTACTTAGTAAATACAATAATAAATGAAAGGCAAAAATACTATAACAACACCAAGAAACTCTCTCTCTCGCTCTTGCTCCACTCTCTTAATACAGAAAGCGCATCATTATTGTTTCCGTCATCGTATCATTCATTTTTAAGTCATCACGTGCTGGGAGCAGTAAATATTTGAATAAGTGACCGGTTGGGGGCACCTTGAGTTTTGTTAAAAACCTTTTTATATGCACAGCTTACCGAGTTAACACAAAGTGGTTAGCGAAAAAAATCTTCTCGTGCCAACTTTCAACTTATTAGGACATCAATTTATATATATGTACATATAGATTTGTTAATTCAACTTACCCGGTGCTAAATCCTAGGTACTTTGATATGCTCTAGTGCCATTTTCATTTGGTTATAGAGATAGAACTTGTTTTAATATATAGTTTGAAGCTTATCGCAGTAAACTGCATAACACATTTTAATGAGGAATTAATATTGAGAATGGCTGAATATAATGAAATGGCTGTTACTCCTGCTTAGAGGGTGATCGTGCGGGTGTAACCTTTTTAGTTTACGCCTTTTTGAGCAGCGGATGAGAGTGGAAGCCGGCGGCTTGGGATGCATCAGCAGCTTTGTTCGATAGCTTCCATTAAAGTGGGTATCTAAAAGGTCTGTACAGCGTAGTGTTTCGTACAAATCAAGGAACACCCATAATCCTTCGAAGTGCTATGTTATGGCACACTTGCAGTTTGACAATGTTGAAAGCGGCAGTGGTGCAAAACTGGTGCCACCACTTGCATGTTCGTATATATTGCCATTTTGTTAGCTGATTAACAAAACCTTTTATGAGCACACTCATAACACTCCTAATACTTTGAAAGCAATAAGTTGTCCTCACTTGAGTAAATAAGACTTTAATACCATTAATATTCTTTTCTACGAAGCTTTCAACTTCAATATGGTATTTATGACAATCTAGCTAATGCGAGTGAAGCAAACAATAAGTTGACAAGTACTACATCTATCTGCCTATTCTATCTACTATCAGAATATATACTAGGTAAGTACTACATAGTACTTTTGTATTGTAGATCTAAGTGCCACATAAGCAAGAAAAACAGCATATAAAAGGTCACCACTAACAATTCCACTCAAGTGTTAGCATCAGCATTTTGTTGACAATGCTCAAGTAGTATGTAGAAGCATTGTCCTTGTATCTTTCTGCCTTACCAAAGGTAAACTAAACAAACATAACTTTGTAAGTAGTATTTAATGAGCAAATGAGTGTAGGCAATGATGATAATACGAGGACCACTCATATATTTACTGCCAAACTATGCCGTACAAACATATGCACTTTAAGTTGTTAAACATTTTGTAAGCGCAGAATTATGTTTAATTCATACACCGACACACAAGTAGACAGCCATACATACATTTACATACATATACACAGTAATAAGCTCTAACAATGATAGAGAGAAAGAAGAAAAGGAAAGCAAAGCTTCGGATATTATTAATGATATTTATAGTGTTTAAATGGTTGTTCAAAACGGAAAAACAGGAAAATAGATGAGAAGGGAGACACACAGAGTGGAAGCTATGATAATAAACAGGAAAGAGATAGTGATAATTTGGTATGTCAGACAAGTCGAGTTAACACTGCGTATGCGTAATTTATATGCAAATGTTGATATTCACATTGTTCAGAGTCCTTTTTTTTTAAGTTTGTGCACAGGTTGTGATTGTCATATACGCTTGGTTAACCAACTGAACAATTGCCTAATGTGTTTTTACGAGTATAGTCATTGTGTTGTTACACGTACACACACTTTTCGTCCTTTTGCACTCATTTTCTATATCACATGACCTGACCTATGGTTTGCTTTTTGAGTGTTAATTAAGTTTATATAATGTGTTTTAATTTGTTCGTGTTTCAAAGTTTAACAAAACCCAAACACAAATAGATAGAAATAGTGGAAAAATAGAAAGAAAAAAAAACACAAACACTTTAAATTGTTTTAAGCCTGCAATTTGAAATGCACATTGTACTATGGGCTTATAGTGAACAATTCTAATTTCCATTTGGTTTGCACAAAATGTAGACAAAATACTTTTTTGAAAACTTGAATGATTGACACCAACATCCAATATTCAATAGCGCTGCAATCAGCTGTCCATTTACCCAAAAGGCTGTTAGATGCTGGCTGCTAGCGTTCACAATAGCAACAGGAATAGCAAAAATACAACAGCAAACTATAATAAAATCCCAAAGCAAGAGTTTTTCATTTGTTCATAGTTTCGTTTCGCGTCGTTCCGTCCGTCATTCATTCATTTATTCATTTTCTCGTTCGTTTACTTGTTTGCTTCACGTTTCCAAATCACATTAGCTGCTCTTGTAACGTGCAAATGACGTCTGATCTCAATCGAACATCAAACGAGACGGGTGAGCCCCTTGACACTAGACGTCTATGCAGCAGCAGCGTTAGCACTTTCCACATGCAACAATTTTTGTTGGGGCATCATGATGTTTCTTGTTGCTTGTGCTCAACCTTCTTTTTTTTTTGCATCTTATTTTTGAGTTTGTTTTTCGCACGCTTCGTCGCAGCTGTCAATGAAATATCAATGCATGCTTACGCTTGACACGTGATCTATGCATATCTCCGTGTTATTGTATCTGCTGGTGTTATTTTTGTTGATATAATAAGACTGCTGCAGCTATTTGCTTGTGTTCAATCTGCAATGCAGCTGAAGCCATTTTTTCTATCTATCCGCAGTGGTAACTGATCCCAGGGATTTTATCTAAAAGAATCGTCTATATGCTGCGTACGTACATAGTACACATGTTTGTTGCAACATGTTTTTCTACATTATGTATATTGTATATACACGAGTATGTTGCACATGTACGTGCTTAGCGTAATATTAATGCCACATGTGTGCAACACACACACACAACACATGAAATTTGTGTCAAGGGAAACAAAAACGTATACAAAATTGAAATGGAAATGCATACAAATTGTTTTGTTATTAGACAGAGATAGAGTAGCGAGATGGTTAAAGAGAATGTCAGGGATAGAAATAGAGAGATATAAGGTAAATTTGACTGAACTTATGCAATGAAAGTGGATAATCATTAATATGACTTTGGCATATTTCCCTAAAGGTGCTAATTTGTCACATAAATTGAAAATAAGTTCTGTAGAATTTTTTCTTATATTTATTTATTTATTATTTATATAGTTATTTTATTGTAATTGAAAATTATTATTCATTACTGCCATTGTTATACAATATGTTACTTTGGAAATACTCGTATAATTCATTGGTTTCCTATTGCCTTCTGAAGGGTTTAATGTTTTCCATCTTTAACTGTTTATGTAGCGTATCCCTTGGTGACATCCGCTGTCAGTCGCCAATACATTGTGGATTGCTTTTGGCTTTGATATTCATTCACTAAGGACTTTGTCGCACGGAGAAGACCTACCATTAGCTATGATGCCAATGGTATCCCAAATGGTATCCCTCTCCAGTTACCCGTATCTACTGAGTCTCCTTATCACATCAAGATACCAATGACCGGGGGAGGGAAGTAAAAGCCATTATATAATATATATTCCTGACCAGCATAAACAGGCAAATCAATGTAGCAATGTGTGCCCAACTATTCGTGTGTCAGTTCCATGGAAACTATAAAAGTTAGAAAATAGAATTACTATGTTGGTTCAAGGATAGACCTTGTTTTCACACAGCCTTCCTGCGACTGCTTTCTCTCTCGCAACTTTTGTTTGTTGACAAGACGAAGAAGATGATGACGAGGTAGCCGAGCTGTTTGTACTAGCAGCAGCTCGCAGTTCTGCCGACTTTTTTCTCTGGCTTCTTTTGCTTCTTACGTGCTTGTTTTAATTTTTGGATTGCGTAAAGTAAGGAAATATAGTATGAAGGAATTTGTTCTGCGACAGAACGCATACCTTCACAAAGAAACATTAATAAAGAGGAATGTGAAAATAGTTGTAAGTGTTCTAATGCTGAGTGCGATCAACGAATGGCTTTTCCAAAGAAGAATCAACGATACGAGCTGCAGAGCATGATGCTGAATTATTATATTATAATTTATTTATTTTTCTTGCTAATAAACTCCCATTTGAAAGAAACATTTTGTCATTCTCAGAAACTGGGTATTTTTTAAATGGTATTTGTTCCATAGGCAACTAACACGCCAATACAAAACATTAGAAAAGATCCATTATGCAGATCCTATGCAACACCAAGTCAAATGTGCATTTGGGACACCAGCTGAAAGAGTCAGCAAACACTACTGTATTCATCATTGATAATGATTATCTGTTTAAGTTCTGTGCTGAGGCCGTGCCATTCTTACAATTGAAATTGTTGCTATAATAGCCAACTCTAGGTTTTACGTGCATTATACTTAATCACACGTAACTTGCAGCCTTTAAATTTTTCAATTTGATTTTTTTATTATCGTATGATGACATATTACTTTGATGTTTGTAAAACATATATCCGTAAAGCCGTAGTATCGATTAAGCCATCCGTCTCTCCATCTGTTTATGCTTACTCTTATGATCCTTTTACCAAGCGTAAAAGTTTTATAATGTCGAAGAAACCAAGCTAAAACTTAATAATGTGATGTGTTTTCGTAAATTTTTCTTAATAATACTACCAATTTTAATTTGAATGCAAAGACTGATCTCTCTGGTTTTTATATATTTTCCATAGCCATTTAATAAAAATTTGTTGAAAAGCTGAGCTTTTTTCAATTAATTATTTGTTGTATAAAGATTATCTTATTTTATTATGATTCTCTTATAATAATATTCCATACGTATATGAATTGTGTATAACACCGGCTTCTGGACGGTTCGGTTCTTGGTTTCCGGCCTCCTGATTAAACGGGTCATGAGCACCAGCTTCTGTATGCACTGGTAAAAGAGTTTCACCGAGAAACCATTCGAAAGTTGTGGAAGTTTCTACCATATTTTAAGCGGTATATTTTCCGTTTAGTGTGTGTTGTTTAACTGTTAGTTAAAGACTTAATTCTACCGACGTTTCGTTTCTTTTCATACTCGCAATTTTTCTACCTGTTTAATAGAAAACAGATACATCTTTACACGGAATTGTGTATGCTGTTTTTGTATCTGGTAAAAAGTATATGGAATGCATTATCTACTACTTATTCGTACTTTATACATACTGACTAATAAGTATTAGTTCAGTGCATCCGAAATATTAGTTGCCGTGTAATTCAAGGAACCATGAGAAAGGACAAAAATATCTATTGTAATTTACAAAATATTGTTGTTGTTGCCTATCTGATTCACAATTTTCGCGGAATCTAAAGATAGTAGACTAAGTTGAAATCGTGTAGACAGTTTTGTTCGAATATCTTTATACCTGGATGTTTATCTTTGGCTAAGCAGACACATCTTGTAAAAAATTGACAATTTTAAATTTTTTTCATTTCACAAACTTCTACATAATACAAAAGAATTGCTCATCTTTAAGTAGTACATTCAAAATTCAGGGTGTTTCCTTAATCTATATCTATCTATCTTCTTTACAAACAGTAAAATTGTATACTTTGTCAGTTTGTTTGTTGGCGTAGCGTGGTCCTTTGCCGCGTAGGGCCGACTGGAAATTCGACGCCCCCTTTATTTTAATTATTAATCAAGAAAATTAGTAAAAGTCAATTTTGTTATTAATTAAAAATGTACTTCTTGTATTATTTTTATAGCAAAATATAAAGCTAATTTGATAGCCTCAACATGGACATAGTCCATCTGAGATGATTTTTGATGAACTTTAGTTTAGTGAAGCTTCTCTCACAACTGACTTTACTGATGGCAGATGTTGAAAAAATTACCAACATTATGGCAATGTTTGGTAAGTCATCTTCAAGTTTGGACTCAATAATATATTTTAATAAAGCCAGAAAGCCGGTAGTCTTAAGTTAGAATTCTTCTTTATTAATATCTTGAGGAGCTTGACCTAAGTGAAGTTCTTCCACGCCCAATATCATCATTTCAGGCCTTAAAAAAGCATTTTTTGACGCTAGATTCTGCAGCTGTTGTTGTTCTCGAGTTTCAGCAGGATTATTTTATTGTTTATTTGAATAACTACTCTTTCGAGAAAACTTGGTGCCGACTTCACTCACTCCACGCACCTCCCTGTCGCCACCACTCATTCCAGCTTGGCTCGTGTTAACGTGGGTGCAATTTAGAGTTTGAAATATGATTTTTTGATTTTTGATTTCAAAATCGTGGTGATTGACGCCGCCCCAAGCTACTCCACTGGTTTAGAATTTTATGATCAGCATCACATGGAGACTCTTGTCGAAAATATTGATTGTGCAAAGTTTTGACTAAAAGGCGCTTTCTCATCCAGTACCATCGAGATAGATTTTAACCACGTTTGCGATATGCGGCCGATCATTGTTATGGTGAATGTCTGGTTGACCGTTCTGGCTGTTTTTCCGCTTCATTTGTTCTCTGTAGAAAGCCCCGTCGATCGTCTGACCACTTTTCACAAGTTCGTGATGCACGTTCCCCTTCTGCTCCCACCAAATGCAGTGCATAACCTTGCTTTCATGGATGTTTGCCTTTGGCGTCAATGACCCGGGTTCACCGCGCTTAACATACGCCTTCTTCCATTTTGAATTGTCGTAATGAATTCATTTTTCATCGCCGGTGACGTTACGTTGAAAAAGCTACTTTCATTTGTACCGTTGAGGGAGCATTTCGGAACAGTCACACGCTGTTCGACATCTCTTGGTTTGTTGTCTGAGTTAGTGACATGGTAGAGTGTTTTTTAACTTCATTTAAGGCAATTATATATCACAGCCATATTGATAAGACCATTAAAAAGAGCAACCTCCATTTCAGCCGGACATTTGCTTTACACTTCCCTAAATTAGTTTTAAATTATAGTTCAAGATCATCTTTAACGAAGTGTATATAATCTTTGAAGAGATCAAAGTTAGTTTTTTCATATTTAAAGTTTTTTTGTATTTAATATGCCAAGTTTTTTTTTGAAAACTCTTATTTGCATATAATTTTTTAAGTCTCAAAGAGGATCAGTCTATTCATGCTTGTCCATCTTTTACTGTCAAAGTCTGACGCACTTGCATTGTGCTAAAAATACTTTGTGGCGTTTGCCATTTTTGTACTCTGGCACATTAAGTTGAAGTGAATATTTGTAACAATCAAAAGAAGTAGAACAATACAATAATGTTTTTGTCGTAGTGTTGATACAATGTAGCAACATATTGCAGATCTTTTCATTTGTTGTCTATTGGCTACTAGGCAGACATAGTTTGTTCCCAAATTAATACTATCAATTTTATGTCAATTTTAGTAAAACTTATTTAAATTTCTTTATTTTATTTGCATATATTAACAGCATTATCCTTAATCATTTTCCCTCTCTCTTTATTTTGTAATTTTACATGTTGTAGGAGTACAAAGCATCCAATAGTCGGGTCTACTTGACTATGCCGTACTTCTTTTTTATTTATTTATATTTTTTTCCAGACTTGGGATCTCTTTTACTCATCCAAAATGCTTTTTTCTATTGCTCGCTTTTTCATTTCAATTTGAATGCAAATTTTTGGAAAAAGCCACAAAGCTTCAAAAAACTTTTGTAATTATTTACGCAACGCAGCCAAGTTGTGGGTGTTTGCAATATTCTCTCTGGTTGTAACATAGAGTAGCTCGTGGCCTTTAGCATTTGACACATTTTAAAGCGAAATATTTTTGTTGTCATAATACAATATAATCGTTATCATCATCGTAACCATAATCATCATCATCATGATTTACCTCTCAAAAGCTTAGCGCAATTGTGAAAATAAAATAAATTTTATATAATGTGATTTTCACGCTTTACCAAAATTCAAAACGTTTAACGTAAGGCTGTCGTAAGCCAATTTGGTAAATGAGTGAAGTATGAGAATAGGCCAACCAAAGTATCCTCAAGGCACCTATTGTCGTTTTTTTTTACTTCTATAAAATATTCAAAAGAGATAATTGTAGGCCCACTCAAATAGACTTCCTATCAGAAGCGTAGCCACAAAAAATATGTCAGTTTGCAGGGAGAAAGCGAAAACTAAAGTTTGCTTTTGCAGTCTATTAATATTGTACTATGTACTCTGTCTGTTTGGCCTGTCGTTTCAAACCATTTCAATTTCTTTACGCAAATCCTGTCAAATTTGGTAATAAACTTGGCCAAAGTTAAATTACTTGTCCAACCAATGGACCGACCCAACACCAACACCACCACAATCATCAACCATGAATCGGCTTGAAGAATTCCGTTTCGCTGTTGTTAATCCTTTGTAAATTTATGTCCTCTCTGTGTAGCCTTTGCGCAGCAATAAAGTAAGCTTCAAATCCTTGTCCATGCGTTTTCACTTGAATAAATGAAACAATGAACGCGTGCAGCAAACTTTTTAATAAGCCTAAAGAATGTTGTTACTTTCTTCGAGTCTCCGAGAATTTGTTGCCACCACCCACGAAGGCAGCGGATTAAATGATGATGATGATGATGATGATGATGTGGAGAAAGTGAGTAGATGTCGAGACAAATAGCGTTAAATAAATTGACACTCAATAATGTCGCGAATGGGAAAGTGAACGATAAGCGAATAAAATAAATGAATGAATGAATGAAGTCTAGTCAAGTGAAGCTATTCATATTCATTGAGAGACGGAGAGAGTGGCTTAGATCTAGACCAAATGAACTAAATAGGAAATTTATGCGACAACTTTGTGCTATAAGCAAATAAATTAAATATGCTTTCTTCTTAAGTAGTGTAGACAGACATTAGCATTATTGGAAGGTGGGCTTTTATTTTATCTCTTGATATTATATTTATTTAGTATCATGAGTGGGTGAATATATCGGAAAATTTTGTTAATAATAAAGTTTAGTCATTATGTAATCAGCAAATAATCATGGCACTTTTCATGAGGCATTCTCCATTAAGACTCTTAGAGATTTTATGTCACAAAATAAGCTTTACGCAATGAGTTAAGCTTAGCCCAATATGTTGACAGGAAGTGAAAGTTTTATGCCACCGGAAATCAAACAGTACGAAACTTTTAAGCTTTACTTTTCTAACAGTTATTAAGTTCTCTGTGTTTGTGCAGCGACTTTTAAAGTTACGCAATGTATCTATCTATACGTAGTATATACTATATAGTTGTTATTTCTTGTTCATAACTTTCAAGGTTGTCCTGATTCAGTAAAGTACGCGTGCTTGGTTACATTTAATGACTTCAGACAATTTCATTGACTTGCTGACGTAGTTTTCTAACTCTCAAACACCCACACATACCATACACGGTGAGATCCATAGCGAGAGTGAAAGACTATTCAATTTCTTTTGCAATCACATTTATTGCATATCATCATATCATCATAGTAGCAGAGAGTCGTCCTCATTTATACAATTCTTTAGTAGCTTTCCAGACACTTTGTCATTCAAATTCTGTTCAGCTATCACAGTTCTCAATGCCTTTGGCTTTCCTTTTTCTGAACTTCTCTACTACGACTACTACTACAGACGCTATTTTGGTTTTTCAACTCTCAAATGAGTTTCGTTTAAAACAATTTGGCAATCAAAATAAATGGCAATAGCAGAAGAAGATGCAGTCATTTAAGTGCGGACAAGGAAGTGAATGATAGAATGGTAGAAAAGTTAAAGGATAAGTGACTGATAAGGCAAGAGTTGGTTAGTAGTATGTAGTATGCATGGGGTTGACTGATGAAGGCCCATTAACTGACTTAGTAGATGTTCATTTTGCCTTTTTCAGCACTATTATTTTGTTCAATAGGTTTGATTATTTTAAAAAATATCACATTGTAGTTTGAGCAGAAAAGGTAGAATCAATTGTCAATGAATTGATTTTAAAGTTGAAAAAACAAGAGGGATGAATGGAAGATGGAACAAAATTAAAGTTAAATGGGTAAATTTATTTTGGAAATTTCTATAGAAGCTTTTACTTAAAGAGAAGGAAGAATGTAATGAAAAATTAGATGGTTAAAGATGCAAAATAACAGGATGACGGAACATTACATACGGTTTACCAAAACTTTTGAAGAATGGTAAACTCGTTCATGCAGAACTTACAAGCTTTACTAATAGATATGTTAAAACTGGTTTGACTAATTCTAGGACCCTTCTAACTTAAGAAGTATGCCATTTTATTCAGAGTCATCTAAATTTTACTCTATCCCACACACATAGTAATTCCAGAAATGTCTAAATGATTTTGTCAACTTATAAATAACTATTTCTACCCGGCGTGCGTTGCTACGTTCCCGACGTGATGTTAGTGGGTGCTATTCAGTAACTTGTCAATATGACAGCGTGTCAAATAAATCTTTTCTTCTACCAGAAATAGTATAAGTTAGTTTATATCATTACCGGTTCAACAGAAGGTGATCTCTGCAGCGCCATCTAGTGGTGAAAAAACCTTCTCCATAATAAAATACATATACGTGCTAACTTTCATGGTGATCGATCAAACTGTGTCAGAGTTTAGCACCGTCAAACTATTTCTTCGTCCAATTATACACATGTATATATATAAATTATATTTGATACTAGTAGACCCCGCATACGTTACTATGCCCCTGATGTAAGAGCCACACAATTTTGGTCAAAGTTGTATATGGTGATTGAAGAGCTCGTTGTAATGCATTCTGTACAAACCTCATGACAAACTTATAATACTATGCACTCCAGTGAAGAGTATAATAAAAACATTACACATAACTCAGGTGTATTAATAATAAGCAACGCACGTGTTAATAATTGGGACAATATGCCGACAATATTTTTCAGGGAATTTCTGAATCTAAAGAAATTATTAATGTGAGTATGTGTGCAGTGAATTGGTTTTGTTTTTTGTCTTACCTTAGAATGTTACGCATATTTAGTGACTTTGTTAAGTGATAAAGGGTTTGTACAATAGCTCGAATATTACTATCTGTTTTCCAGAAACTTCCTAGCAATCTCGTATGTGTAGCGGTAATCATCTCATATTAGGGTTGTATACCCACCCTAATTGATATTATTATGCAACCAGGTAGAGTAAATAGAATCAGAGACCCAATGAAATTACCGAAATTAAACTTTGACAATAATAAATAATTGCACATTAATTACTTTCTACCTGTTGGTCATTAGTATTCTTTTTTAAGTCCTTCGGCGTTAACTCGCTTAAAGAGATCAGAAACCGGAAATAATCATAATAATAGATTTAATACATTATATTGGCGCAAATAAAAATCAAGAGTTCAACAACAAAGTGTGCTGCTATAAACATCCTGAAGCAGTTTTAATTGAAGATTATCACGCTGGTAATATGATTTGTTCTGAGTGTGGACTAGTTGCTGGAGATCGTTTTATTGATGTCAGTTCTGAATGGCGTACATTCAGCAATAAGGAGTCCTTCAGATCGGAACCCAATCGTTAAAGTGGTCCCGAAAATCCACTGTTGAGCGGCAATAATTTAACAACAATCATTGGATCAGGCACTGGAGCAGCATCATTCGATCAAAATGGTTTCGCCAAATATAAAAACAACCAACCAAAATGTAGCTCCGACCGTTCGCTTATAGCAGGATTCAATGAGATTTCCACTATGGGAGGTCGTATGAATGTGACGCAGTCAATTATAGACCGGGCTAATAACCTTTTCAAGCTGGTGCACGATGGCAATTACTTGAGGGGATGATCGAACGACGCTAAGGCAACTGCTTGCCTCTGCCTGTCAAGTACCGGGTACATTCAAAAAAATATGGGCCGTAAGAAAAGTCACTAAGAAGGAAATTGGACGTTGTTTTAAATTGATACCCAACCAAGGCCGGCCAAAAGTGAGAAAAGCAGAAAAGCAGAGAAACCAATATCTCTAACCACCACCACAATCCTCGAGACCGTAATTGGCCAAACTTTTTGCAGCATAGAGAGATACACATTATCAGAGCTATTGATTCCCATACTACGCTGAGTTTTGGGCGTAAATTTCAATTTGTGGTCATGATGTATCTCAACGCCAATAATTGATCAAACACAACTAATAACTCACATACTCCATATCCCTCTTTCTTTATATCACTCTCATAGTTTTAAAGGTTTAACAATGGAACTGCAATAGGTAATTGGACAACCATGATCAGGATATATAATTGCAATTTGTATCTTAAACAATAAATGAAATTCAGAATATGTTTGTATTTATTCAATTAAGCAAGATCCATAAACTCAGGATCAAGCGCTAGCATCCAGGATACCATGAAATGGCTGGATAAATTTATGCTGTTTATTTTCATATCCAGTTTATATACCCGTATTACATAAATGTAATAGACCTTTTAGAACTACGAATAGTTTATGATAGCTTATTACTATTTAAAAAAAACTAAGAACAAATAATAACGTCCAACTTTATTTGTGGACACCTTGGCAAGGTAAATAAAGAGGTAGTTGAAGTCATTAGAAAAGGACTTCTCAGTGACATTATGAGAGCCTACGAATAACGCAGTCTATGCCAAATTAGGTCTTTAGCATAAATCTCTTGAAGCTAAGCAGAACACGTAATACAACTAAATCATCCAAAGCAATCTCTAGAAAATGATAGTGTGCAAATTCTTCGACTATAAAGAGTAATTAAACCTGACAAACTACCAGACTTCTATGTAATTTACCTTTCTCACACTAAAAACTGGAGATTGTAAACAAGTTCGGTAATTTTTACATTCATTTTTTGTATCTAATAATTCTACCTGCTTATATCAATTAGGGTGAAACCCTAATAAACTAATTATAGGATAATTACTAATAGATCGTATTATTGGGAATTCCGAGAAAAATAGGTACTAATACTGAAATAATTCTATAACCCTTTAACAAACTCAGCAAAAGGCAGCATCCAGTAAGTAATACCCACTGTATAAGACTGTTAGTAAAATTTTTACTAAACAAAAGTGTTCTCCATAAAATAGTTGTTTTTCGGTTATGCCAACCTAGATCGGGTTTTCCAAAATCATATTTTATATTCCTAAATTACATAGTATAAATTGCTTTCCAGTAAAAAATATGATAGCAATATCCATATCCACTGCCTTTTTGGCAATATGGTCTCAAACGCTTTTAAAACTAATTTAAATCAACGACCAATTTCCTTCTTTCTGATCTTGCTCACGGCACATATTTCCTTAAATGTGCGCGACACTCCTTCTTGACAGGAAGCAATATAGAGGCTATCAGTTGCTTAAACAAACAATTAGCAAGGTCTTTATTGTTTGAGGCAGATTAATACGATTTGCCATTAGAGTACTCTCTCTGAGAGACATGATAAGAGAACGCTCCGAGTTGCTTATTGTTGGGCAATTTTGATATTGTGCCTGCTCTAATGATAGTCGATAGATTGCTACCGCTCAATAGTGGATTTTCTAGGGTATAGCCCTAATAATTTAACAAGTTGATGGGTAATACCCATGCTATACAACAAAATAATGGAAATTCACAAGCATTTATATAATTTATATATTTATTGATGATTTCTTAAAAACTTTTGATTTTTTACAAAAAGATTATATTTATTTTTATTTATAAGAATTACCGAAGTAA